>CM056950.1:16709757-17247690 GCA_029856935.1 Cyclocarya paliurus
ATTTTTGAATATAATTTTTATATTGAAGTTTGTAAAAATTATATTGATTTTTGTGTTTTGTTTTGAAATTTATAAAAATTATATTGATTTTTTTGTTTGGATAATTAAAAATTATGTAATGATTAGATGAAAAAGTGAAAGATTTGAAATTGAAAATTATTTTATATTTAAATGATAGTTTAAAATAGAATTATGAAAAGTTTTGAAAATTTTAAAAATTTCGTATATGTGCAAGCCAACCTAAAACAAAGCTAAATTGTGTGTATATATATATATATGCATGAAGTGTAAGATAACTTTTTCCCAAGTAATTATCCTGGCGATACGGGTAGAGAATCAAAGATTAACCCAAAAGTTGAGAAGGTCTCCTGTTTTTCTAGCAAAAAAGAAAAGGCCTGCTATATTTTTCTAATGCATGAGTACAAAACAACATCATTAAAATGAGTGAAACCGCTTTAACCTTAGCTTCGCTACCAAGAAAGTATGCCTTTAACTAATAATATTTTAAGTAAGAAGACTGGCAGTATGTGGAGTTGTATGTGCGTTGAAAGCACAATATCTTTATGTACTGTTTATTTATTTATTTATTTTTTTGTGTTGATGAGATTTTTGTTTGACCAAATAATTTAAATTAGAAATTAGGGACCCTATTTATGTGATTGGTTAAACTAATTATTTTATATTAAAAAAATAATACAATTAATCACAATAATAGAGTACATAAATAATACGTAAAAATAACTGTATATTAAATTTTATAATATATTAAGACATAAGAAGATCATAGTTTATTCTAAGAATATTGCTAGATATGATTTTGAGGTCTGTAAATTCCGTACACTTTTTAAAAAAAATATAAATATATCAAGATTGAAATATCCTCCATCAACTCTTAACTTAATTTCTTCACCAATGTTTTCCTTTCTTTTTTTGTCACTAGATTGCACTGCCCTTTTGTTTTTAAATGAATTTTAAACCATAGGAAAAGCTCAATAATTATCAAATCCTTTTCTCCCAAATTACCCCATTTCACCCATTATTATATGGATTGAGATTAAAACCTACATGAGACAGAATGTCCTTGAATCGACTGGACCCTTGACAGCCACATGAGGTATAAGTTCAAACTTTGGAAAATTCATTGAGTAATGGCCATGAAATATTCTGTTTTGACCCATTTAGCCAGTGTCGTCTCTCTCGTACCATTCATCATGTAGAATGTTAGTCAAGTTATAAGTCCACCTCTGATATGGCCCAGAAAGCTAATTGGCCTCAGTATAATTGGAATTGTTCCAAATGTAAACATTTTCATAGTCTTTAAGAACCAATATTGAAGCCGTCTTTGAATCTTTAGGCCCAAAAGTTTTAAAATATCTTTGATAATCCACCGAATTAGAACATTGCAAACATATCGTGCCGTGCAAATTACGATTTAGCAAAATGCATGCGCCGCCACCTTAATGGAAAGAAGCACTCCGACTTTTTCACCCTCACTTTCTCGCGCGCGTTGGCTCCATATTGGTTTAGAGTCTTTAGACCCGACCAACCCCCTGTAATAGTTGTGAGAACGGAACAACATTTTATAAAACAATATTTTAAAAAGAATATAATTTTATAAAATGCGACATAATATTATCTTTTGGTTTTTGTTTTTTCCATCGAAGTCTATCACAATCGAGCATTTTACGATCTGAGTATGTGCTAATTTTGGCAACATTGACGCTAGTTTCAAACCTCTTACAGCAATCATTAACATGCTTAATGTCAGTCAAATTGTGAATTGTTTGTCTTTGGTTATTGGAGCGGAGCTCTATCATAACTCCAACGAAAAATGTTATAAGAAAGTCTTATATTATATGTTTCTATTTAATTAATATGTAATTTATTTTTTGATAAATTTAAATATTAAGATAAAAGAATAAAAATAATAATAACATATCGATTAATTGAAGAAGCGCAAGACTTTCATTCATGAAAAATCTTTCTAATTCCAATCTATGATTCCGGCCCATAGCTTAAAGCGAAAAATATATGAATGTTGAAAGAGTGTACGATGCGTTGCTCAACCATTTAGGAGCCTCCCCTTGGCCCATTCCTACTAGTTATGACCTCCCAATTAGACCAATAGACCCACGTACGCACACATTACTAATCTCCCATTCAAACTCGAACACATGAGTAGTACTTGCAAAATTGCATGCAGCAGATCTATGCCTCACATCTCATTGGCTCTTTTTCTCATCCATAAAACCAAAAGGTAAGATAAGGTGATAAGCTAAGATAAGGTGATAAGAACACGTGGCAGAAACCCAGTTCCTCTCCCTGACTACAAACACACGCTCTACTCTCTCTATCCCTCCATTTCTCTCCCAATCACAGCCAAACCATGGCGTCCCCAACCCTAATAACTCCCACCTCCAAACTAACATCACAGCTCTCGCCCATCAAACCCAAATTCACCACCACCATCACCGCCACAAACTCCACCAACGCCCATCAACCTCGCCGTCGAGAATTCTTATCGCTGGCCACTACCATCCTCTCTCCTGCATGGCTTTCTGTGGTAAGTAGTACCCCAGCACTGGCTGCTTCAGATGAAGAGTATGTAAAAGAGACAGAAGAAGTGATAAACAAGGTCCGAACCACAATTCAGATGGATAAGAACGATCCTAATGTGGCTTCTGCTGTGGCTGATCTACGAGAGACCTCAAATTCTTGGGTGGCTAAGTACAGGAGGGAGAAAGTTTTGCTTGCCAGGGTTTCCTTCCGGGACATGTATTCAGCCCTCAATGCCGTTTCCGGGCATTATATTAGTTTTGGCCCAACGGCACCGATACCGGCGAAGCGAAAGGCCAGGATATTGGAAGAGATGGACACAGCGGAGAAGGCCTTGTTGAGAGGAAGATAAATAAGGCCTAGCTATATAGTTGATCATGGTGGGAAGCATTTTTTTTAGAAACCTATTTTAGGGGTTTTTTATTTTTTAAGAACCCATTTTAAGTATTTGAATTTCATCTTAATTGGAGTTTTGAGCTACACAATGATGAGGCTGTAGATGATCAGTTCTTTATCTGACTTGAAAACACTGTGAGATGCTTGTTGATCTGTTTAGTGCATAATGCTCAGCTATATATCGTTGAGAGTGTATTAATTATCTGGCATGTTGATTATATCAATCTCGCTATTCATACAAAAGAAATTTCACTATTCTTAATCTCGATTTGTGAGTGTTCTTTTTTCTAATTTTTTTTTTTCCAGATAAAAGTTATCTTTTCATTCTGAAAAGATATTTAAACTTGTTTGCGAAATACTGCCCACAAAACATGAGCCATGCATGGATCATTCTGCTAGCTACAGTACTAGCTCTAAACCAGAATTTTAAGAAGCCGGTTGAGTTGCCTAAAAGCAAAAGGTAGTGACGAGAAATTGAAAGCAAAATCCCATCTTTTGCATCCAAGAGACGGCTCGAACTTCTTCCTGTTATGGCCCAATATGAACTTAAAAGTATCACGCTAGTCCTCAAGGCCGGTGACATGAGATCTCTGGGGCTAGGCCCAAAGTCTTGTGCCTTTTCCTTTTTATTTTTTTATTTTTTATTTACATTTTGATCAATAACTTCCGAGAACCATACAACAGCTCAAAATTTGATAAAAGAATATGGCCTATAAATAGTAGGAAGCCCAAGAGAAATCTCATTGCTGAATGGTTAATCTTTAGCTGAAAGGCCGGCTTTAAATGATCTTTGCACTATTTGATGACATTATCTTGGACATGGGAAGTGGGTATATATATATATATAAATATTTATATGTTTAATGTCCTTATCTTGGACTTGGGAAGTGGATGCATGCCCGTAGGCCACTAATTTGTAAAGTAGGATGGTAAATCTTCACCATGCACACTGCTTTTTCCAAAGCTTTGTGGAAATTATGGCATGAAAAGAAAAATAGTGGTGGAAAGAAAGACACACTTCTCTCTACCTAAATTCTTGACCTGATCGTGGAAACTATATATCGAAAAGAAAAAGGTGGTGGAAATTAAGAAGGACGTACGTACATTTTCTCTACCTAGTTCTAGACTCCATGCATCCACTTACTCAAGTTTGGCATTTCCAAATGAGCAAACAGAAATTTCATGTCTCCTCTCTTTATCATCCCGTCTCGTGTCTACAAACTTTGGACCTCTGACCTTAGTGGAAACAAACACAAGCCAGCAGCCACCACTTATCACCAAGGGCATGCAATGGAAGTTGTCTCTTTTCTACCAAAGCTATCTGTTCAGGTTGGATTAAAAACTATATATATGGGACCAAATCAAGTTTTTCTTCAAAATGGAAGACGAATTTATGGGCTAGCCTGTATATTGTATACCAATTGTATGGCCCGTCCAATAAACTGAAAACATAACTAGATGGTGAAAACATATAGGCCATACTTTAAAAGTATTAGTCAAGGTTACAATTGAAGCACGTTGAAATTATTATAAATGGCTTGGACTTCTTATTTCAAAGCAATATGCAGAGACCTTATTTGTCACTTTTCTACACAAAATTATACAATCCGGATATTGAAAATGATAGGTTATTACTCTCTTACTATTTATTTATAATTTTTTTTGTATTTGATTATATTTGGTAAATTTATAAAAAATATTTTAATCTTTTAAAAAAATTGAAAGTCTACTTTTTTAAAAAGCACCAAATTGAAACTTTTATTTAAAAACTCTCGCAGATAATTGTATATTTTTAAAAAATTAATATAACTAATTTTAAAAGTTCTTTACGTACATGTTTATTAAACAGTAAATAACTTTTGAAGTATAGATCTTATTATTTAAGTTATAAGTTATAAGCTATAAGTCCTAAAATTATAAGCTATATTTTTCACTACAATCTCAAACATGCACTAAGTATGTTAAAAAATATTTTATAAAAAATGATAAAAAAATAAATACACTATAAATAATAAATGAGTAGTCAAATCTTTCAATATCAATCCCAACTCGCTAAGTTTATTTCTATGTAAAGATCGATCATCCAATGATCAATCGCCGGGAAGTCATTAAGAAAGATCTTTAAAGATCTTGTGAATGAGTGAGATGTTGCACATACTAAATGGATATGATTATGGGCGGTGAAAATGCCCATCAAGACCAATAACGTAGAAATTAATGTTGCCGCCAATTTATTAGCTTTCCGGAAATCAAGCCAGAAGGAAGATCATGTGTACAAGGAAAATGAAATTCACAAGAAGCCTTTAAGTTGTTAATTCTTGACCTTATCCAGCTTTTAGAATGACCAGAAAACATAATTTAGAAGATCACCTTTGATTTGGCATCCATTCATGGACCCTAGCTACTTGCTCCGTTTGTTTATACAAAATCTATATTTCATCTCAATTATTACAATTATTTCAAATTTTTATATAAAAATATAATAAACAATTCAGTTTTTTCAATTTCTAAAATAAAAAAAATATTAAAAAAATATTTTATTCAATTACTATTCAAAAACATTTCATCTAATTATTTTATTTGAACTGTATATCCAAACTCAACCTAAATCTTCTCTCTTGTTGATCCTTATTTAATTATTTTTCTGCGCGTATAGCGATTACAAGACAACTTTAGGCAAGAAACTTTTTAAGCCTGGTTTTTGTTTATTAGTAGTATAATTTTTTTTATGCAATACTAACGTATTAAAATTGACAGACATCGCATGATTATTCACTATGAAGAGCTGCAAAATAACTTGTGGCAAGAACTGTCGTTCGCTAATTATATAAGTTGACACAATATGGATGAAAACTGAAATTATCCAAATACTCATGTATTTAGATCTTATGTTTCACCACACAATCAATTAAATTGTGTAGTCTTTTATTATATGATAATATGATAAATAATCAAACACATAAAGTAATAAAAGTACTTAAGATCGATTTTGGTTACGAAGAGAAACCTTTTGAAGAACTCCTCAAAAGTAAAATCCTACAGGGCAGTCAAACTCAAGAAAACAAATCTTATTATTTGAAAATCAATTACAAGTAATTCTCAATTACAAAACCTTTATAACTTGACTTTCTTACTTGACCAAACAAACAACTCGTTTGTCTTCTATTGCAGTAGCAGCTAGAACCTCTGGCGATTTTCAAATTATTGACTTCTCTCCTAGAACTCTAGTGGCTGAACTCGATCATTTCAACTCCGACACGGAGTAAGAACGCACTCCATGAGAGAAAGAGAAAAGCACTAGAAATTCTTCACAAGAATTCTCTCACACTCAAACTCTTGGATCTCTCTCCAATCTCCAAGCTCTAAGAAATAACTGATCAAAAGATCAATCACCCAGCCAAGATTCTCATTTAAATAATCTTCCTAGTATTTGATCTGTAGTAGAATTCTGCTGACGGATTGAGTCTGTTAGGAATTTGAGATGCAGTAGGAATCTGTTGACGGGAGGACTTTGCTGGGAAAGAGTCTGTTAACACCTAGTGCTAAGTCTTCTCATCAGATATACTTTCCATTCAACTGGATAATTCCAAACTTATTGGACTTCGGATACACACTCTCTTGACTTATATAAAATTTTATCTAACAACCACTTAAATCAAATGTTTTTAGATAAAGATAAAATGTAACACCCCGCTCCCCAATAAAGACATGTTAGAATTTTCGGGGAGCCAGTGTGCTACTTTTGAACTTGACTAAAACTTTTCCTTTTAATAACGAGCCAGGTGCAAAAGATTCTATAAATAAAATAAAATTTAATTAATACTTAGAATCCAACATAGAGTTTGCGGAAGCACTTATTTAAAAAAAAATAATAATAAGGAAGTCTCATGTGCTTATCCAAATAATTTACTTAAATCTTAAACCATAAAACTAAGATAGCAAAATTTGTCTAGGCCTCTGCCTCGCCTCCTGGGGTCAAGTCCTGTCCTGCAGTCTCATCCTCGTAAATGTCATCACCTGGGGTAGTTTAAAAACATGAAAACAAACTAAAATGAGTCGAATACTCAATAAGTACACATCATACAGTAAATATAATAAACATAAGGTTTCTTGAAAAACGTGCATACTCATAAATACATACGTAAATAACATGAACATAAGCTTATCTTTCACTTGTCATAGGCCAATACCCACTGTTGACCCCCGTGAGTTAGGGTTAGCGAATCTAAATAGATTCCGATTCCGCCCGTAGCCGCGGGTCGTGGAATCCATACATAAGGAAGACATATTTGGTGCACTACCAGTATGTACGACCTGGCAATGCAATATGCCCATAACATAGGTACCGTCTTCATATCATATCATAGGCCGTTACGTTTCTTATCATTCTTATTTCATCATAATCATACTTGCATACTTGTTATTTCATAGATTTTAAAAGAAATCACATACATACTTGTCATATCTTGTCATATCATATCATAAATTTCAAATGAAATCACATTCTTTCATAATATGTCGTGATGCATGACTTTTCACATAAAATCATGATTTTACATACATACTTTAATGCATAAATCTTCACATGAATCATGCATGGCTTTTTATAAATTATTTTAATGCGTGACTCTCACATAAAATCATAATTTTTCGTAAATCTTTTGATGCATAACTTCTTTCATAAAATCATAGATTTTTATATTTTTATCATGTCTTGGGTACGTAAAAAAGGGCTTCCAATGGAGGTTATTCATACATAATATTTTTATAAAAGACATGCCGTTTTACCGTAAATACGTGTAAGGGTATGATCATGCTACTTACCTTGCAGCGCTAATCCACTATTTTCCGCACGTAATCGATCACCTATACAATGAGCGTGTAACATCCATAAATATTCCAATCGAACCCATATTTGAATATTTAACTGTAAAATGCTAGAATTATCCTATTTTAATTCTTCAATACTTAAAGTTCTCCTAATCCCTAAAACACTATCATCTCCCTAAATTCATCGATAATTAATTGATATTCACTTATTCTAATTTTAACCCAAATATATTTAAGAAACAAACCTATCCCCCTTAAAAAATATAATCTTAGCTCTAATAAAATTATTATCAAGTCTAAAATAATTTAGAGTTCGAATATAGTCTAATAATATACATATTTATCTTCATTATAAATTTTAAAAACAACCCAATCTCTAAGTAAGATCCTAATATGCCCGCTTAGTCTCATTACGCTAAAACAGTATGCATATATATATATATATATATATATATATATATCTATATTTATAAATACATATATACACACACACACACATATATATATATATATATATATATATATATATATGTCCCATTACGTCCAACACATAAATTATTCTCATCTGTAAGTCTTAAAAAGGGCAGGGCATTTTTATAATTTTTATTAAACAAGATAAGAACTTAGTCTACGGCTTGCATGAATTCGGAATATACGACTTACGTGAGGGGCGACGTGAGGGCGAAGTGCTGTGTTTATCCAAAAACAACTAGTGGGGCTGAGCAGCGACTGGAAGTGGGAGGGGCGTGGTGGTGCTTCACGGCAAGCTGGGCGATCACTGTGCAACTGAGAGTGATGAGAGAGAGACAACGTGATGAGAGAGAGAGATTACGGGAGGGTGATGAGCACTGCATGAGGGAGTGCGACGGAAAGAAACAGTGGGGGAGTTCGGCGTGGCTTACCCAGGTGAGGACGACGAACTTGAAGTGGCGTTCCGTGTCTAGTTTCACTCTCTGTGCAGGCAGCGATGACATGGAAGAGGCTGACTGTTGTGAGGGCTGGTTCGTGTAGTTCACGGTGGATCACACTCTGTTTTTGGTGTGAAAAACAGGGGATGGTCAGTTCCTTATATATTGCTTGTTTTCAGTTTGGCTGGGCAGCAAGGTGATCAGAGGAAGGAGATTCGACGTGGTTTGCTTGGTTTCGGCAAGGTGGTGCTGTGGGTTCCCGGTGGCATGCAGTGGTTGCTTCTTGGACGTGCACTTGGGCTGTGACGTGGTTGTACTCGAATTGAGCAGGGTAGTTGTTTCCTGGACGTGCACGTTGGGCAGAGTGGTTCCGTGATGGAGAGGATGCATGTGAGTTGGTTTTGCTTCGGGTGGATGTGTAAAAAGTTTTGAAGTGGGATTGGATGCAGTGGCTTGCGGTTTGGGTTGGCGTGGAGATGCCGCTCGGTTCCTAGGATGGGAGGCTTACGGGTTGGCAGTTTGAGGGCTTAAGTTTTTCTTGTGTTTATTTTTCTTCAGGAGATCTCGGCCATGGATGATTTTATAGGCAATGTGAAGGGGTTACGTGGTTCATAAGGAGTTTGGAAGTTGGCTGCACCTAGAGACTTAATCCTAGGAGGATACAAACACTAAGAGTATCGATATACATACTAAGAGGAAGATAGGCATACGTGCATCTGAATGTGCATGTGAATGTGAGTAAGTTTAGAAGTCCTAATCTTGATAGAAGTCTAATTTAATAATCCTATAAAAGATGATAATAATAATAATAATAATAATAATAATAATAATAATAATAATAATAGAGGCTTAAGTCTCGGTTCAAATTGAAATAATCTATCAAATAAAATCTTTTATAGGATTTAACTCACTTATCGAGCCTAATAGATTATCCATAATTTATCCCTAAATAAAATATAGGATCGGATCGTCACATAAAATAGTTACATTCATCCAATTTCAACAAAATACCAACTTAAACAAATCTCTATCGTCCTAGTCATTTAATCCTAGCCAACTACTTTTATATTTACAATCTCTCCCTTTGGCGGATTGATGACAAAAATATGTTTGATGAATGTAGTACGTACATGAAACAAAAATAACTAGTAGACCAAGATCTCGTGAAGCATCATTAATTAATATTAAAAGTTCAGTTCTCAAAACATTCACATGAAACCTTACATTGTTTGGTTACAAGTTACCTTAAATATAACAAAACAAGGAATTTAGACTTGTCTCTAAATTAAACCAGATTCAACAAAATATGAAATTAATCATTAGCCACAAAAAAAAAGTTTAGAAGCTGCACTGCTGTACTGGTTTTGCTCCCCCTCAATCTTCTACTGGTCCCCCTTAATTTCTAGCCTTTTTTGTCAGCAGTGTGTTAAAGGGCTGTTACTCAGCATCAAAATCCATAACGCACCCCATAATCTATTGCACATCCAAGGACAGGTGCACTAATCTATCACTGATTTGCATTCCATCTGTGCATTGGGCCGTGATATGCTGTTCCATTTTAGTATGTCTGACTTCCCATTTCTTAGCAAATGAATCAATCTTTTGAGATAGAAGATTGATTTGTTCCAGCACATTCAAAAGGGGTACAGTAGGCTCGGGAGGAGAAGAGGTCGACTCAGTGGTGTGGGGTCTTTTCTTGTTCAGAATAGCTTCTGACTTGATCACAATAAGAGCCGAAATGGACCTATGCACTTTCATGGCTGGCTCATTTGGTCTCAATGAGACTTTAGCTATCATAGCCAACTTGGTAATTAGACCACCAAATGAGAGACTGAACTCTTTTTCCACATGAGAGTGATGAATGATATCAATCAGATGTCGTGGAAAGTCTATGGGTACACTGGTAGCCAAAGCAAACATAAAATGGGCCCTCTCCAAGGGAAGTTTAGTGTGTCTACTTATTGGCCATAAGTTTGTCAGCACTATCTTGGCCAATACTCTATAGGGTGGGAGCATCACATGTAGGGGCATCCTATGAACTTGTGGATTCCACTTTAGCTCTTGAGGCCCAGCAAATAGGTTCTGCATGGCAACTTTCATTGGGGCCCCCATCCCCTTGTAGGGATATACGAGTTCCTCTACTTCTGAAAGTTCATACAATTATCTTATTGTGGCAGGGGTGATATCAATTTTAACTCCCCTCATAGTGGAGGAGATGCTATGATCATCAATGTTGAAGTGAGCAAGGTTTGAGTAAAATTCACGCACCACCTCAACCCACGGCGTGGGTGAGGGAAGTGTGAGTTTTTTCCAATGTCGTTCAATAAATATGTGATTAATGATGTCAAAAGAGAGATCGGGAAACTCTCACATAACACAAGTGGATGAGAGAATACACTACTATATGATACTTCTGCTTTAGGTGAAGCAAAGCGCTTAAATGCACTAGGTGTGGAGGGTTCAGTTCGGAGTTTAACTAGTTCTGTCATGTGCCCCATTGTTTCCTTAGTGTGAGGGGTCTCTGGAGGAGATTTCCTCTCACTCGTTGCATTATCAAGTGAGCTAGGCATAGCTGGTTTCTTTCTTTTAGCTTTTTCTTTGAAGCTCATCTGAAACACACAAGCACACAATACATTTTAGTAGGATCATGCAACTATACCCGTATAGAGTACAAATTACCTACTGGGCACTCATTGAAACCTGTGTACTTGATGGAGACTAAGCACTCACAATATGCATAACTTGTGCTAATCATAAGATGACGTGCTTGATTTGCATTCCTTAGAACCCAAGAGACCCAAGTTACAAACTTACCCAAAACCATACATCATGCAAAACTAGATCAAGGCAATGGGTTTAAAATGGTGCATGAGGATGAATTAGTGCGGAACCATAAAAAAATGCAAAGGAATATTTGGTTGAGTAAAAAATTCGAATACCTAGTGGGCAATTCTTTGACACTGAGTATTAGACTTGCGGAACCTATCAAAATTCTTCCAGAATATAACTCAAACTCAATACCACCTCAGATAATCTAATGATTCATACCTTATTCTTCGTAAATCAACACCTAGCAAACCCATCCATTTCGTAAATTCCCAATTGGGAATCCCTTGCCCTAGAACTTGTAGAAATAATGGAGAGTCGTATAGGATACATACCTTGAATAGGAGTAGGGCAGATTAAGCATCCTCTTTGATTTCAAACTTAACTGGTGGATAAATGCACACTCAAAGTGGGATAGGGCACGAAAGGAACAGAGAGAGAAATGAGGAGTGGGGATTGGGAATGAGGAGATTTGGACTTATTAGTTTGGGCAAGTGACTTAAGTCACTTAAGAAGGAGACTGTGCTACACATGAGAATCCCCCCTATTAGGAGTATAACCGGTCCGGTTTTGGACAAAATCTTGGATCGAACCGGTATGATCGGTTTTGCATTTTTCAAAACCGATTACGCACCGGTTACCCTCCTAAACCGATACTTCCAGTTTTAGCGGTTTCCGGTCCGGTTCGGTCCCTTTTTTTGATTTTTTTAAAATGTAAATTTGACATTAGTATAATATCAGACTATTAGTATAACTATATATTAGTATATATTAGTATTAGTTATAAACTATATATTAGTATAACTATATAATACATGATCAATTACATTTTCATTTTCAAGATTAAACTTTTATTTTATAATAGCATTATCTTGTATATAATTATATCAATAGCATATGATCAAACAAATTACAAATGTTTATATTTAAGATTAACGTTTATGTTATAATTTATAAATTATAATATATGATATATAATTATTATATATATTTCACATATAATTATAAATTATATATAAAACTTATATATTAATATATAAAAAATATTTTGTATAATTTTAATTTTGTATAAAATTTATATATAAAATTTATATATAAAATATTATTTTTTATATATATTTTATCAACCGGTCCTGTCTGGTCCAGAAAATCTCAAAACTGGAACCAGACCGGTTCCAGCCGGTTTATGAAATATAAGAACCGGACCAGTTCAAAACCGGTCCGGTTCAGACCGGTTTACCTATTTTTCGGTTTAAGTTTACACCCCTAATCACTAGTCCCTATTGGGACTTAGTCAAATTTTCCAATACGTCCCAGAGTCCCAATAGGACTCAATACCCCTGAGAAAAAAGCTTGGTATATATCTAATTTTTTTCCTTTTTTTGATTATTATTGTTTTTTATTAACACATATTAAACAAGCAAACCAAACAAAACAAAGAGAGAAAAAAAAAATAAAACTTGGATAGTAATTATTGTTTTGCTCACAAAAACAACTTAATCCAGTAAGCGAAATTTAGGCTTCTAATGTAGCACAAGGCCAAACATCATTCTACTCACACTATCCGCCCATACAAGAGATGCACTTTCTTAGTTGTAGCCATCACAATGGTGTCTTGTATCTCTTTAGTTGAACAAACAAAGGTCATGTGAGTGGGCGCGTGAGGTGCATAGGCTATTTTCTTCTCCACCAATTTTTTTTTTTCTTTTTAAGATACTCCTTTGGGATTATTTTTTTCCTTAAAAGTCAAATTTATACTAGGGCCTGGATCCTTGAAAAAGTATCTTCTCCAAGCACAAGGTGTTTTGGGCTTTAGTCATGTCAATGGTTGGATTGCTCATCTTTTTCTAGAATGATTAGAGCAATGATTTTTTCTATAAGAACTTTATAGATTAGATCCATGTTTAGTATTCATCTTTTTCCACAATGATGAAACACTTGACTTTTTCTATATGGATCAACCTTTGTGCTTGGCAAGGGAAGATATTTTTCTTTTAGTACTAGGTTCAACTAGTATTAGTCAATTTAAGGTATAGACTTCTCCCTTCCTATGAGCATCATAAACATTTAGGAGGTAAGGTTAGGTTCCTCACAGGGTATAGAAAAGTGTCTTTGATTGTTCTACAATAAGGTTAGTACCTCCATGATGAGATGCATAATAGAAAAAAATGCTTCAATCCAAACAAGGCTGATTTGGTGAGGAAAAGAATGCTCAAACACTTGACATACATCTTAAGCTTGCACCTTGCTCAATGTTGATTCCATTAAATTTGTGAGAAAACATGCCAAAAAAAAATCAACCAAAAAATTGATAATAATGTAGAAATTTAATTGCAAGTAAATGGTGACACTTTGAATGCATATCACATACACCAATGACTTTTCTTAAAAACTTAAACCTTAACCTATCTAAGAGTTTTATGAATAAATCAACCAATTGATGTTCATTAGCCACATGCTCCAAGGACACAATTTTTTACTCAACCAAGTCTCTAATAAAATGATGCCTAGTATCTATATGCTTGGTTCTAGAGTGCTGAACAAGATTTTTTGAGATACTAATTGCACTAAAATTATCATAATAGATTGTTATAGTATCTTGAGAGAAATCATAGTCCTTAAGCATCTTTTTCATCCAAAAAAGTTATGTGCTACAATGTACTCGGCTTCAACAATAGATAAGGAGATGGAGTTTAGTTTTTTACTCATCCATGCAACTAAATTTACACCTATATAAAAGCATCCTCCAGATGTACTTTTTCTGTCATTTGTATTCCTAACCCAATCAGCATCTGAATATCCAACTAGAGTCAAGTTAGAATTTTTAGAATACCAAATCCCATAATCTACAGTAACACTTAGATATTTAATGATTTTTTTTTACTGCAGTGAGATGTGATTCCTTAGGATTAACTTGAAATCTAGCACATACACCAACACTAAAAGCAATATCAGGTCTACTTGCTGTAATATACAACAAACTCCATATCATGTTTCTATAAAGTGTAGGATTAATGTTCTTACATGTGAGATCCGTGCTGATTTTTACTGAAGTGCTCATAGGAGTATGAGCATGAGTCTTTCCTTCCACTCAAAACTTCTTAACAACATTTGTAGCATACTTAGATTGAGACATGAAAATTTCCTCTTTTGTTTGTTTAACTTGAATGCCCAAGAAGAAATTCAGCTCACCAATCATACTCATTTCAAACTCAGATTTCATTTCATTAGCAAACTCATAAGAAAGTGAGTCAAGAGTTGCTCCAAACACAATGTCATCTACATAGATTTGAGCAATAAGAAGTTGTTTACCTGTTTTTCTTAAGAAAAGAGTTCTATCATTTTGTCCTCTAGTGAAACCATACTCAAGTAGATAAGCTGTCAACCTTTCATACCAAGCTCTTGGTGCTTGCTTTAATCTAGAGAGTGCATTCTTCAACCTGTACACATGATCAGGATAAAGATGATTAATGAATTCTTTAAGTTACTCAACATATATTTCTTCTTGAAATAGTCTATTTAAAAATGCACTGTTAACATCCATTTGAATTAATTTAAAATTTAAATGACAAGCTATAGAAAGTAATATGCAGACAGATTCCAAATGTGCAACAGGAGCAAAAGTTTTATCAAAATCAATCACTTATACTTGTGTGTAGTCTTGTACAACAAGTCTACATTTATTTCGAACTATGGTGCCATGCTCATCGGACTTGTTTTGAAAATCCACTTGGTTCCAATGAAATTGTAATTTTCAGGTCTAGGAACCAACTCCCATACTTCATTCATTGTGAATTGATGAAGTTCTTCATGCATGGCATTTACCCAATTTTCATCACTTAAGGCTTTTTCAATTTTCTTAGGTTCTATCTGTGATAAATAACACACTAAAGAAACTTGGTTTAGTACTCTTTTTCTGAGTCTCATTCCTTCATCTAACTCACCAAGAATATTTTTTCTTTCGATGATTATGATTAATTCTTGATAATGACTTTTTGTCACGTGAAGGAGGAGAATTTGGAGGAGTTTCCTCTTCACAGTTTGCATCACTTTGTTGTTCAGACTTTTCTTCCATGCCTTGAGTTGTTCAGATCGTTGATGTGACCAAGATATTGGTGCCAAAGCTCGGCTTCATCCAATAGTACTCTATGACATCATATATTTGTTGTTGGAAAGACTCCATAGCAATTGTCCAACGTTCTAGTGCCTTTTAAGATCCATTCTCCAGTTTGATTATAGACATTGCATTCATCATTTGAAAACTGCACAAAAAGATTTTCATCACAAAATTGACTAATGCTAAGCAAATTTTCCTTGAGGCCATATTCTTAGCTTCACTTTTATATTTGAAACATATTGTATAAAACCCTATACACACAGTTTTGTGCAGCCGCACAATTATATTTAACTTAAACTTTTCAAGACAAATAGTGACAAGAACAGATAATCTTGAGACTCTTTCTCCACAAGAATCAATGCTCACTAAACAATGACTTTCCTCAAAGAATAAACATCAAGACTTGATAACATTGATTTCAAGGACACAAAAATTTTAAAAAGCCTAAGAAATTGGTTTCAGAATTTTTATTATCTATCGTTAATTCTTCACAAATTAGATTTTTGGGAATCTAAAAACCATATTCTACTTTATAATAGAACCACAAAAATTATATAGACACAAAAAAAAAAAAATACAAACCAAAAAAATATATATATACTTGAGGAGAAAAGGTCGAAGCTTTCACATAATAAGAGAGAAAACAAGGGAAAGAAAGGGAACCAACTCTTAGCGGTGTAGTGGAAAAGATAAGTGGATATTGGCTACAGTTCCACTTTGGGTGCAAGAAAACTAAAGTTTTGGTGGATTCTTGGTGTTCCATTTTACCAGTCGAATAATACAGCCATACAAATACAAACTTCCATCTCCTTTAATCAAGAAAATTTATATTTTCTTCAATTGTGGACAAGAAGAGTTACCAAAAGTAGAGGATGTGTAGGGAGATAAGAGATTCAGAAACGGTGGAGAGTGAGAAATGAGGTTCTTCATAGGAGAGAGGGTAGAAAATGATGTTAGGGTTCGGAGCTGAGACGTTGATGACTACATTGCTCACCTCCACATAGCACGCCTCCACATAGTGCTGCCTTAAGGCGTGCTTGGTACGAGAAGGTAGTGGTGAAACAAAGGATATCACGAGAGACAGAGGAACACACACACACGCACGCACGCACGCACAGAGGGCAGCCAGTTAGATTTCAGTCTGTGATTTTTATAGAGATAAAGAGAGCACAAGAGAAATAGAGAGACTCACCAGCAAGGTGGCGACATAGTGTGGAAAGGAGCGACAGTGCAAAGGGTAAGAGAGAGAGAGACATGAATGGAGTTAGGGGAGAATAAATAGAAGGGAAAATTTTGAAATCGTTACCTTTTTACGATTTGGGATGCACATTTGGTGTCCACCTTAACATCGTCTTTTTATTTTAAGAAAGATAGAGGAGAAAAAGTTTTAAAGCGAGAAAAAAAGTTTTTATTATTTGAAACTTAAAAAGGGTATGATTTTGATAATTTTTTTGAGGGTGATGGATAAGTAATAATAGTAGTAGGGACAAATCCAAGGGGGACAGGCCTCCTCGGACTTTGAAAGAAATATATTTAAAAATATATATTTACTTGTATATGTAAAGTTTTCAATAAATTGGAAATATAAAATAAAAACTCAAATCTTAACAAAACTTATGTGAATAATAATAATAATAATAACAATAATAATTTAGGTACTTGTTATGCACTTATTAATTAGAAAATACTTGATTATAATTTAGGCACTTGTGAATTTTGTAAGTTTTTTTTGTTGTACTTAAAGACCCATTTTTCTTTTCAATGTGTATAACTGAGTTGATTTAACACTTTTCTTTTATTTCTCCTCTACTTATTAATTATAGTTTGAGTAAGTAATAAGATTAATAGTTTTTATTTATGAATTTAAAACTTAAAATTTAAAATGTTTACATGTACTTTGAGCTCCATTATATGATCTTCTTGAGACATATATACTTGTAATAATCAATGAAAATTAATTGTTTAAAAATTATTTTTCTTAAAATTATATATATCCATATGAAATTTGTAACTTCGTCGTCCAGGAAGTAGTATAATGTGTTCCCGACTATTTCTTGTCGTAGATCGAGTTCATATACTTCCTAATTCCCTACAAAGCCACAGAAAAAAAAAAAAAAAAAGATTAAGGAGATGTTTTGATGGTAAGATTGAGATGAATTGAAATAAGATAGAAGTTGAAAAATAAAATATTATTTTTATTTTAAAATTTTAAAAAAATTATTTATTTTATTTTATATCAAAATTTTAAAAAATTATAATAATCAGATAAAATGAGTTTAAAAAGTTTTTTTTATCCAAACAAACCAATTTAACCCAAAATAAACACCTTAAAAATCGCCTTCAGAAAGCTATCTTTGAAATTACGGTCCCGATCGACTCCCAGTATTCCCAGCATGCAGTGGATCAGGAAGTTGACAAAGGTTGGGTTTATTAATTAATTATTATCGCTTGGAATATGCCGCAGCATATATTGACCTTTCGTACTGAAGCATATTCTGCAGGCCAATAGAATAATTCTATTAGAGTGTTTTTAGACTATATAATTTAATTGAGTGGCACTATAATCACCGCTCTCAACTATTGCTGGGAGCTACCATTAGTTATAGGATTTTTGTTATTTTGCTTTTTCATACATGTATTTTTTAATATTTTTTAATAAAATAAAAAAATTACTATTATTAAAAAACACTTACTTAATCACTAAGTAAAAATAAAAAATAAAAAAAATATCATAGATGTAGAATGAAGCGGTAGAAAGGAGAGGTGAGAATAGTATTTTTCAATTTGATTTAGATAATAAATTTTAAAATTTAAATACCATAAATCAAATTTTATATCACTTAGATGGTGTGTAATGTAAAGACTTTTAAATAACACTATTCTTTTTGACTAACAATATCCTCATAGAGTAGTGCTTTATCATTTTTCTTACCATATTAATAATACATTGATACAATAGCAGTACCACCATGCATATCCACCAAAAATTATTAGGACTGGTATGATGTGGGTATGCTCTTAGATTGAGCATATAATATTCATATTACTAGTCAAGGTGGTTCGAGTTTAATTCCAAACTGAAGTGTGGAATTAAGCAATAGAGCATGAAGACAAACACAAGAAATTCAGACACTTGATGATGTAAACAGTCATTTATGGTTCAAATTAATGTACTTGCATCTAGCTAGCTTGTAACAAACTACTATCCCAATTTGCACCATCTTATTAACCTCAAAACTCACTCGGAACAAATATTTCCTATGGAAATAACACGTTTTCGGCTCAATTGATGGCTCAACCACACCCCAGGCCACCTCAAGTTTCCCTGTTCCTACCTCAAGCTCTCAGGCCACCCTTCCCAAACCTGCCTTCCTCACTTGGTGCCAGCAAGACTAGATTAATTTGAGTACTCTCGTTTCCTTTAACTATAAGAAAATTATTTATTTACTGTTAGTTATTTTTTATAAAAATAATTCATTTTTGTCAAAATGAGTCGTATTCTCGTCGTGACTAACTCGTCATATATATTCATTTTCTTGTAGTGTTTCTTTCTGAGTAGGTTTTGACTGATGTGCATGATTGGATGCCTCACTTCCCGTGGGTTGTGGGTGTCTCTTGAGCGTATGTTCACCTCCTACTCTCAAGCACATGAGGTGGCCAGGATGAATCATTATCAACTTTTCACTCTTATGAAAGACAACTCTTCTATTTCTGAATAGTTCCAAAAGATGAAGCTGAGAGAATACTAATTAAGTGTCTAGAATTTACATGTAGGTTAGTCTAGTGCACACTTGATTGCTTGCTCATTTCTTGATCTTGTGTGTATAAATCACTTTAAATGTGGGCGTTGCTATGCTGTTTTAATTTAGACAATTACATGATGTATATATATATATATATGTAGCTTTAAAATACGAGCAATATATTGAGGAATATTAGTACTACTATGCCGACCAGGTTTGTCGATGGGTGTGACCCTAGTGCAAATTATACTTTTCCATTTTTTGGTTTTTTTCTTTCCAACAGTTTTTAAACATCTTTAAATATTTTAAAAAAAATCAATACATTACTTCCTTAACCATTAAGTAAAAAAAATTAAAATAAAATAAAATACATGAACAGTCAAATTGAGGAGAAAAACTCAGACGACATAATATCATTTTCCTATATAAAGATCTTCTCTAGTTGTCGAATAAAATATGATGGTCTAATGTTAGCAAGAGATCGAGATAAATAAATTGTTTAGGCCTTGTGACATTTAATGTTGTCTGTATAAGATTTAGATTTTCAAGCAGTATAAACACCACATAAGCATTAATGTTGTGTCTATTTTTCTCTACATTAGACCATCTAATTGTGTAAAAAAATTAGAGAGTTAAGATCTCAGTCGGAAAAACCATAGTCATTTTCCCCCACATGGAGCAAGAAATTTTGCTAGATTGCATACTTATTTAATTCATCTTTGACAATATATCCTATTATCTAAATATTGCATTTGCAATGAAAAGTCATTAGAAATAAATAGCTATAGAGGGGTCAATATGATATATATATATATATATATATGTGTGTGTGTGTGTGTGTGTATATATATATATATATATATACATACATATAAATATTTATATAGCAAGCACGCATGCAAGAGAACCCTTTTCTTTTTTTGAAAAACAAAAATATGGGTTTGAAATGTCAGCTCTTAATGTGTTAAAATATAACTTAATTAATTAAATTTATTCCTTATCATCAACTTAAACTTTTAAAATTAGTGATGATGTTACATAATATCAGAGTAAAAATTACGAGTTTGAATCCTACTCGACATTCTATTCTATTTAATTAAATATTACGATGCCATTTAGATAGTGAGTTGAGATGAGATGAAAGTTGAATAAAATATTGTTAGAATATTATTTTTAAATATTATTATTATTTTAGAATTTAAAAAAATTGAATTGTTTATTATATTTTGTGTGAGAATTTGAAAAAATTGTAATAGTGAGATAAGATAAGATAAGATGAAACACTTCTTTTATCTAAATGGAGACATGTTGGTCTCACTTATTTAAAAAGAATCTAGCCCACACATAAATAAAAGTATGTATTAAGATCATAAAACTTAATTAATTAATTTCACTTATTTTTTTTCCTACCAGCTTAAATGTTTTGGACAAATAGTAGTGATCTGGAAAATTAACGTTTGTTTGTTTTTCAAAGTAATTTTTAAGCAACTTTTTATTATATAATCTCTTCTTCATTTGGTAAGTCCGCGGCATGACTTTCCTATTTGCATGTGCAAGTCATCCTGAAGTCAAGATTGGCTATGTATATCTTATCAGTGACGTTCTTTTTTGTGTGGCAACAGTGGGAGCCTGTCTTGCTTTTTGTTCTTTCTATTGGCAGATACCAATATCTTAAGACAAATAAGATATATAAACCCCGAAATGACTATAACAAGTTAGGCTGGTCCCGGTGGGTCTTTACTAGCCTTGTGGGTCTCCTGCAAACCGAGACCCTCTCTCTCTAGAAAACACCCGTTTCTGAAGCCAAGCTTCGGCTCCTCTCCCCCTCCCTCCCCCCTCCTCCTCGTTTGCAGCTGTCTTTGTGTTTTTCTGTATGTTTTTCTTGTTTTTTTTAGGTCTCTTACGGTGAACCCCCGATCTAGGACTTTCCGGCGAGCTCAAGCCAGAACGCGTCACTTCGTGGTGTCCCCCAGCTGCCGATCTTCTAAACCACCGATCGCAGCGTCAAACGGAGCGGCGAGTGGCCCGCTCGCGTCGAAGCTTCGGAGCTCTCGGGCGCGTGGCCTGCACGCGCCAAGACCCCTCTGACGCCGTCACGCGCGGCTTTTCTGGAATCAGCGAGTCCAGTACTTCCAAGATCGGTCCCCGATTCCCGCCCAGTTTGGCGCGTGGGCTACACGCGCTACAACAGCCTCTTTTTGTGTACTGTTTTTGCAGTGGTTGTTTGTGTAGTACTCGTGTCATTGTAGTGTTTTGTAACCCTGTTTGTTTGTAATTTCTTTTATGTAATGTTGTTTTTATATTAATAAAAATCCAAAAAGAAGTCCCCCCTCCGCGCTGTCGGATGGTGGGGTTTGGAGAACCCTACCCCACTTTGTCGGGGTATGAGAGCTTTTTAACCCCTGTCGTGTACAGATGTGGTATCTCTCTAAGACTTAGGTCTTTAGAGATGTGCCGTCTGGACTAGACCCTGTCAGACATGTATGTGTTCTGGGGAGCTATTAATTGTTTGTAATTGACTTGTTTTCAAGTCAGAATTGTATGTCCTTTTTTAATGAAGGGTGATCCGTTTCTTTCAAAAAGTTAGGCTGGTCCCCTGTTTTTTAATTGGCCTGACATCGGAATTAACTGATCATTGCAAAGACGATTTTAAGGTGGTCCAAAACTGAACAACTGTGAGATGTGTTCTGTAATTGCCCGAAATGAAATGATTGTTGTTGCACTCTAATCACACATTGTAAATGGAGAGAGTGTAATGCTCCTAACGTAAGTCAATACAAAAGATTAATAGACAGATCCCGATTAATGCTCGGAATGCTGTGGGAAACAGAGGTTTTCCCCACACATCTTGCCATTGACTATTTAATATCTTGGGATGTGTGACCACCCAAGAGTAAACTCTCATACCCGTCTCGTAGCTGTCTGTGGTTATCAATGAGAATGGTACTGTTGTGCTGTACAACTCCATCTAAACTCCATCTAAAAATAATGAAAAAAATGAGAGAGTTCTGTAACCCAGTAAATGAAGCCAATGCTGGAGATAATTAGCAAACAAGTTAATTATCACGAACGAATTATAAGGAGTAATTATTGAACTTATATGTATAATTTAATCCAAACAAAGTGTCATTAAAGATTCCATCAATCGTTCATCCAAGATTGAAAATAACAGAGCATATTAAAAAAGACGTCATCAATATAACTCAATATTTATCAACATGCTCATTCTTTTATTTTATGTCTTACTCTAGATTTTCACATTTATAGTTGTTCACTGTTCACGGTATTCTGTAATATGCATGCATAGTTTTACCCCCATGTGGTTTGTGTACTCTTTACTCCCTTAATCTTATAGGGTTGTCCTTATACACGACTCAGTGGTCTCCTACCACGGGATGTGCATCCCCACAGAACTAATAGACCATGGAGAAAGATTTCAGCATTGAATCTTGAACCGAAAAAAATAATAATAATAGCAAATGGTTAGTCAGAACCATAATAATATAACATATAAGGAATAAATAATCCACATGCTTATCTTTCCAACTACTTTCTGCATTGTTTTTTCTCCGTTTTCTCTTTCTAGCTCATTTCTCTCTACCCATACAGTTAGCGATCACAATCTCACCGCCCAAGGGGGGTTGGAGCTTTGGCTCCTCCCTCCCTCTACTCAACCATCCATCGTCGACAATATTTATAGGTTTTTTTCTAGTTTTTTCTCAAGCTTTTCTATGATAGCACCTAGATACTTTGATCTGCTGCTTTCCAGCCTTCTAAGGCTGCCGCGCGCCCCACCATCGAACTTCCTAGCTATCGGACGGTAGGAGAATATCGTCCAAACGAGTGGCGCATGTGTCTCACGCAAGGCATCGCCGGGGTCAGCGGCTTCAGCTTTCTCAAATTTGATTGTTCTTCTTTTTCCTAGTGTGGCACGTGATCTGCCCTCGCCACCACAACTGTTGGCGGTCCTATGTCGGTGTATCAATTTATCTGTAGGTTGTTATTTCCTTATGTTCTTGTTTTCCCTAACCACTGATCAAGATAAAATGTCGTTGATAGTCTCCCTCAGCCAGATCAGATCAGCAAAATGCAGCACCCTCCTTTCGACTGCGACTTTTAGTTGTAGTTTTTTAGTATGTTTATCGGGCATTGTAACTACTTTACGTGGCATCCCTTTTGCAAGACAGGGGTTAGAATCAATCTTTAGATTCGAAAACCCACTTTTTTATTTTTAATTGCTGGTGTTACTTTTGCTTGTTTTGGAACGATTGTTGGGGACTCATACCCCATGGAATCTTGTATCTTTGTAACCACATTGTTTAATCTATGATTTTCTTGAGGAAAAAAAAATAATAATCCACATGCTTGTTCATAAGATTGGCACAGTTCCCACTTACTTTACTCCGTACAATTTTAATAGTCGTTTGGGGCAAGCATTCCGAGCAACTGTGCTGAGCAACATGCTCAAACAAGTGTGTCGAGCAACATGCTCGGTCAATCCGAACAAATGTGTTTGGATCCTCCTTGAATTTTATTGTTCGGTCTTTCTAAGCCATCATGATCGGGAATTTTCGAGCTCAGGATTGGACTATCGATGTGGTGGGTTATGTATAAAGATACTAATTTCTAGAAATTAAAATTAATAGAGTAATTATTATATATTTTAATTTCAAAAATAGATGTTAATTTATTAACTAATCTGTGTGTATTACAATTACAATGTGTGGGAATCATCCACCTGACAAAAGAGGAAAGATGGAGTGGGATACATAGATGCGTGCATGGCAGAGAGTGGTGGATTTGCATAGAAATAAGCTTTAAATTTTCTCAAACAAATCTTAAAAAATAAAAAAAGAGACAACCAAAGGACTAATAGACCTGAATGGAGAAAGATGATGAGGAAATGGAGCAGAGAAAAGATAGAAGAAGTAGGTCAGCATGCATGCCTTGGTGTTTAGGTTTGAGGGTGGATTACCCAAAATAATTAAAATAAAAGCTATGGACCCACAAAACAATGAACATATATATATACACATACTTATATATATTTATATATATGAATTAATAGATGGAGTTGGCTGTCCAACCAGAAGTGGTTGCACATGATGGATACACAACATTATTTGACTTTGTTCTCATCGCAACTATATACCTATTACTACCGCATATATAGCCCAGTTCTCCATTTAAAAAAAAGAAAAAAGAAAAGAAAAGAAGACAACATCCCACTTGCTAATGTTGTTTAAACGTTATGTTTATCTTCATTTCAAACCTCGCACCCTTCATGGGATCACACGACTTGGTCATGACTGAGTACTTTGACCCACAATCTCACAATTTACTTATGGGCAGTTCATGCCATATGGCAATTGTACAGTGGCATCATATATATATATATATATATATATATATATATTTATACACACACATATGTATACACACGTGCGTGTACATACTATCATAACTTTAACGATATCTAGTAGAGGTATAGATCATTTTTTTGGTTCCCTTGTATCTGGCCAAAGCTAGGGATTAGCCCATTATTCTAACTAATTCAAAATTTAATGAAAAGCAATTAAACCAACCACCTCATATAGTTACTAGCTCAAATGAAGAATTATTTTTGTTGAAGCAACTTCCAGTGACTCCTGCAACATATTCAGCCAATCTGCACGGGCAATGAACACAACTCACCTGAGCAAAGAGTTTTCACAAGTCGGGAACTCACTAGAGCAAGCCGAGCAATGGAGCTTGCCCGAGTTTGCTTGCTTGACATAAGCCATTTTACTTGTACCAGCAAGTTTGAATGCTCTCCTTATAAAGTTCCTCAAGTTTCTATTAATGGAATACATGGATGGAAAGTCAACAAGCCGTAAGGGTACCCAGTAAGCCCGTATCAAAAGGCAGGGTAACGATGCTTTTCCTAATCAACAATCGTTTCGAGTAACAAAGGAACTCGTTGAGCAACAATGCTCTCCCGAGCAAAAAATGATCACCCTAAGCAACAATGCTCTTCTGAGCAACAATGCTCGCGCGAGCAACAAAGGACTACGTTGAGTAATAATGCTCACCCTGAGCAACAAAGCTTCTCATAAAATAGGTTCAGGCAATCTAGATCCCAAACAAGAGCACCAGGGCCAATGGATGGAACACGGGGGAAAAACAATGGTGATCAACCCTAGCCAGAAAAGAAGCCTGAAAACCCGACATCCTAAACTGGAACCAGCTGCGGGTCTTCCTCGAGTATAGCTCGGGCACCTCAACTCCCTATCTTCACCAGAATAGGTCACCCAATAGCACTTGCTCAAGTGTGCTAGATCTTCATTATCACTAAGGAAGGGTAGCTATCAAGCATCACCTAGGCGCCTCAAGCCCTCGTCGCACTCCAGGGAAAAAAAAAAGAAAAGAAAAAAGAAAAAGGAGAAATAATCCCAACAATGGGGTCGAGCCATGCCTACTACAAAAATTGAACTCTTACCAGACATCAGGCTAGTTGGCTTAGGTTTGCAAGTCTCAAACTCATGGTTTGGATTGTTTACGCTAACTAGTTTGAGTTTTAGTGAAGATTTCTCAAAACATCTAGACCGCCCTAAAGTCAAGTACTCGGGCCTTCCCACAAAATAGGCAACCAAGATTAATGCACGTGTGTGCGACAAGGGCTAACACTTACGCTTGAACAAAGCAGTCAAACAAGGCTCCTGCTATGATAGCATCGAGTAGGCCTCCCACCAACATGTTGGTCGAGGACACTTTCCACCACAATAGCAAACAAGATACATATATGCCTTCGCCACAATAGTGCCATTGAGCAAGCCTCCCACCACAAAACCCAAGCCTAGGAGCAGCATGGAAACTAAGCTCTGGCAAACAAGGGACATATATGCCTTCGCCACGATAGCATGGTTGAGCAAGCCTCCAACTGCCTCAATGAGAAATGTCAATGCATAGGTTACCTATCTCATCATAATTGCCGCTAGTAGGTCATCTCTGAGAACGAGCCTTTGAGCTCTGAAACCACCTTGTGCGAGTTGCCTTTAGAAATGAGTTGACATGCTCTTTGATCACTTTGCGAGGGTTATAATAAACAAACACAAACTATTAACCCCAAAGCAACAACATCAACGTTAAATTGCCTCAAGAGGGCTAGAATTACAATAGTGCCAACAAAAACAAAAATGGTCATCAAATATAGAAAACATGCTTTTTATGCTCTTCATTTAGAATGAGCAGTCATACACTTGCACAAATAAACTTCCTAGATGCCCATCACGAGAGGTCCTCACAAGGAATTTTACAAGTCTCCTTAAGGTCCGCCCTCAGAGATCTTCATTGCATCGCATAGACAACGAAAAATCAAATGCAAGTCCCCATAATTTTCTATAGTTCTTGTAGAGTTTCTCTGTCATGATTGACTTATATTACAAATTCTCAAGGCCTTCTTGTTGGACTAGTCAACCTTAAGAATCAGAGGTATCTATTGGCTATGAAATGAACCAGGGTCCAACCGATTGGAAGCTCATTGGCAAGAATAAAAGGAAGAGTTAACAATAAGGAAAGTTGACTGATGAAAGTGACATAAGGCAAGTAGGAATTAACTACTCTAAAGAAGGAAAAGGCTCCCACTCTCCAAATTTCCACTGGGAAAGCATCTGCCTCAACCTCCTTTCAAGCCTATTTCCTCCATTGTATTGAGAGTTATGAGGCCACGAGAGACTGTGCGATCTTCAAATATAGTGGATTTCTCCCTTAAATGATCCGTAGACATAGACTTTTTATAGCAAACCATATAACTCTCTGTGTCTCTCTTTATTTATAATTTATATGCTTTATTTATTATTTATTTCATGTATGAGCATCTGAGTACCGTATTAATTACAAACCATTATCATGGGCCTAGGGTTATAAATAAATCAGTCTGTTTGATAGCCTGATCGGTATTTTCCCAATTAAGCTCGAATCAAACTTGATTCGTGAATAAAAAGCTTGCTTGTGAAAGTAGATACCCGCTTGATTAGTAAATAACGCATACTTGACAAAACTTGATTCGACTCGACTAAGGCCTGGTTTGTTTTTAGAGTTGAAACCGGAAACTATGAAAACGTTTTCGGGATTTCGTACGGATAGAGGCGCTGTGAAAACAAACAGACATATTAACTACTGGTTTTTGAGTTCAAGAGTTTTCAAGTCGTCCTTTACTTCTCTGTAGTTTGGAACTGTTCATTGATGGAAAGCCGAATCTTATCTCACATCTCTCTGTCTCACTCGGTCTCCGCATCACTTTGCCCAGCACATCTCTCTCAACCGGAACCATTCTCTGCATTACACAGCAACAGAAGCCGTGCGAATCTTGCTCCATCCCCCTCCTGTCGATCCCATCTTTCTTTCAAGATTGCGTTTCGATCTCCATAGATTTTGCTTTCGTCTGCATCCTCTTCGCACGGCAGGGTCGTCGCATCATCTGGGTTCCGAACAAGGACTCGAAATCACCACGGAAAGAATCGATTTCTCTGCACGTTCAGATTTCGAAACCCTAGCCGTGCGAATCTCCCCTGTTCATCCACCCATCACCATAGCTTTGTTCCCCTACCTCTGCACCGAACAATTGGCCGAAGCTCCTACATATAGGACATGAGGAAAGGCAGGACAACCCACCGAGAGACCACCACGCTGAGGTGCTGCAACCGTCTTAAATCTCTCAAGAACGACTGCCATAAACGCATCCTCATCGAATCGACGGGCACCACGGGTCCGAGAACGAGGTCATACCAGGTATTTCATGGTTAACCTCTAAGCTGTTTTTTACGAATCAAGTTTGATTACTATAATATTGTACGTTGTGTCTTGTTGGTATTAATAGCATTGGGACTGATTTTGGATTTCGATTACTGGAGGCTTTCTGAGTTTGAATGGGAATTTGTTTGTTTATTCATGCGAAAATTGCTTGCCTATTGTTCCTTTACGTTCAGTGGGAAGGTTTTGAAGAATTATCATGTCAAATTTCTGTATTCTGATCCACAAGAAGAATTGAGCAATTACTTCGAATTTTTATATATATATATGGAAAGTATTGTGCCTTGATCATGAACCCGTGACATATAGCAGTTCCACAGTTGATACGCCATTTAAATTTTTAGTAATAAGATTGAATGAGCAAAACCAGTGAGATTTCTCTAGAATGATATGTAGTTTACATAATTAAGTATAGATTGTGCAGAAGATCTAAGCATACTTTTAACTGAATTACTGAAAAATGGGTGGAAGAAAAAGGATATATATATATATATATATATGGATATATATATATCCTTTTGTACAGCTTCCTTGGGAATAGGATATGGATGGAGTTGAAGCCAAGCAATAGGCATGTTGCTGAATGAGGCTTTTATGGAAAAATATGCAAGTTCCAACCTGTTGCAAAGACCTACATTATACATTATTCACTTGTTTATGTGGTATTCTACAATAATTCAACTGGAAAAATGTCCTATATGCAGTAATCATTTGGGTCTACTGTATTCAATGGCTTTCGACTAATTAAACTAAAGATGGTACAAAATCCTGCTATTTAAGAACCGGTGACTATACGCTTGGGTTGGGGGCAATATGTGTATAAAGCTGCTGCTGTGTGTGTGTGTCTTGGTTTGGTCTGTCTTGGGCAGAGTTGTTTTTAACTTTAACCCACCACACTGCCCCCTTGTCCTTAGCTTTATTCTTGGGGCTAACCTCTCTTTAAGCAAAGAATGGTTGGACTTGAGGGACAACAAAACCCAACTCATGAATAATACAAACCTCTTTCTCTCTCGACTGCCACCAGTACAGTGTTCTTTTGGCACTAATACCAGTCTCTCTTGAATGCCACGAAGCAATTCTTTAAAAAAAAATGGATTTAAATAGAACTTTGCTATTTTTTTTACTTCTCTTTATGTGTGCTCAATGTACATCATGTGGAAAAAGATTATTAGAAGCAACCATTTTATGGATATTCATTCTTAAGTAGATTCTATTAGAAGCAACCATTTTTAGGTGGGTGGAATAGATTATTTACTTGGATTGATTATGGTAGGGTGAGAATTTAAATAGAAGAGAAATGTGCATGAAGTTAAAGTAAAATCTTCAAATTTTAATTCCCTTATATTTTACAAACTTCAATGTTTTCTATGTAATTTAAATCGTGCCTTCAATATAGGGCAGAGGAGAGCCGAATGTTTCAGCCCATGCTCTGTTTCCAGTTAGCTTGTTTTTTCAAACCACATATCTCATTCATTATGGCCGTTTTTATTCCTTAAAAATATCTGTGTTTATGCTGGTTCAAAACCTGAGGAAATATGCAATTTGGTTATTTGAAAAAGACTAGGACTAGGTTCCCTCCCTACACTTTGTTATAGAAATTCAGTATATAAATAAATGCAGGCATGAATAAATATGTATATTATGTATGTATGCATATGCGTATATGAATAAATGCAGGCATGAAAGTTATAGAAAATATACATATAAATATATATGTGGGCATTATGTATGTATGCATATGCGTATATGATGATTATATATATATATATATATATATATATATATATATATATATATCATTAGTGCATTTATGTATCATGTAACAATTAATAGAGGGGATAGGGGGTGGTGGGGTGGCTGGTGATCATAAATAGCAGAAGCTATTTACGTATCTGCCTGCATTAGAACAGATGTCGCTGTCCAAAATTAATAACGCTGAACATGGCATGTGCCAAACACCTCTGCAAGTGATCAATAAAATCTGTATTCATATATTTTTTAGCATACTTTATGTATATTTTTTAGCATAATATTTTTTAAATTGGAAGTTGATCATTCTAACCGGCCTGATCACATTTTCTCTCTTTTATCACTCTAATTACATATATATATATATATATATATATATATATATATATACATACATACACACACACGTGAAGTAAGTACTATGAAGCAATATTAATTAATTAGATACCATTAACAAAACCTACACCTATGATTTTCCCATATATTAGTCCTTACTCAAAACGTACTAATTAATTTCAACATTTTTCACTTGTTAGCGTTATTATCTACGCTCCTATCGATTATCTCACCCTCGGCAGGTATGCCCCATTTCTCCAAAATACAGTTTTGATTTAATGCACTCATTTCTTTTGCGACCTGTGTTTTAATGTCTTTCAATTTCATATCATATTATTAGCATTTTCACATGGACCCCGATTCTGACATTTCACAAGTTGATCGGGAAATATGGGGGGGAGGAATGGAGGACATATTCATTGACATGCTGTTAGCTGATGCCCTTAGTGGGAAACTGAGGGCTGGCCGGATCACTTCTAGGGACCATGCTTCCTATGCTGTACGCCTAACGACTGTGAGCTTAAGGCAGTATGATGCTCTGTAAATCAAGGGGAAAATACATAGGCTTAAGATGATGCAATGACTTTTCACGGACCTCATGCACCAAACTGGTATGGGATGGGACCCCGATACGAAAACGGTTCTAGGGAGCGACGAACACTGGGCAAATGCCATTAGGGTAACGAATATCTAACCACATAATATGACCATATTATACTCAAATCCCTTTATTGATTATTCATTTCTCCCCCTTAATCCCTCCCTAATATAATGAATTTAAAATTCCTTGCCCAGGCAAAGCCACAAGTAAAGAAGTTCCGTACCTCAGGTTGCGCACGATATGCAGACCTATGTACCATTTTTGGCGCATCTGTTGCCATTGGCACATTCCACCACGCCTCCACCCAACCACCACCATCTTCAGACGAGGAGGAGCGGCTAGACGCTGAGATGCGGCGTCGGGGCCCGGCACTTGGCACCCAAGCCGGTGGGGATTTTGTTTTTGATGGCTCGTCGCAATTTTCCGTGGACATAGAGACACCATCGACTCGGTCGTCCCGACGGCGTCAGAAGGGAAGGCAAGGTAGCCAGCAGGACGAGGAGATATCGCACATGGTTGCAGCGATCACGCGGTCCTATGATGCACGTCGAAAGTGTTATGAGGGAAGAGGGGAACCGTCAGGGGAAAAACGTAATAGAGGACCTGGCAATGACATGGATGCTGATGTTGGTTTCGATTCTTTTTCACACTGTGTGGCCTTGTTACAGGCACTCCAGCCCCCACTGCCGGATGATAAGTTCTCCCGTGCTTTTGATCGCTTACTGAATCCCCTGGCTCAACGAGGATTTTTGACGATGGATGATGCCCATAGGCATGCGTGGGCTATGCATAGTTGATTAGATGTTTGCTACTTGATTAGAGAATTTTCACGTGGCTCTGCTGAGTTGTAATGTTTAATTGGCGTTATTATGTAATTTTAACATTTCCGTGTGCTTTGTTGTGTGATGATCTGGTTGGTTTCATGGATATATTTGGACATGATGGAATGTTATTTATTTCAATCTAGTTTGCTCAAGTATCTTGTTTGCATTAGCTAATGCCTATTGAATTGTGATGGTGATGGATAACAATCTAGCTTTGGCTGCAATTTTCTCTAAATTTTATTGGGTATTATTTTCTGCTTTCTTTTATTTGTTACACCTGCAAATACAATAATTCCATTTGGAGAAGATTCATTCATTTATTTACCCATTTTTTTTCATCATTCTGTCTTCTTCTAGATTTGCAAATTTTTAGCATATATAGTTTAGTGGGCTGTTTTGATGTGTAAACATGATAGAATGCAAGAAAGCAGTGGTCCTAAACGATTTTTTAGATGATTAGATTGCATGTGATGTTTTGATGGCTTTAAGGATAGGGTCCTAGCTAGGGGGAAAGAGAAGAAAGGTTGGCCACATGGGAGAAGAAATTAGTATATTTATATATTAAATTAGTATAAGTACTATAATCTCAAATATGCATGGAAAGAATACATCATTCAAAATTAATGTATATGACCTCAATTCTGTAAAGACGAGAAAAGAATATTTTGTCTAAAAATAATATTACATACAAGTTTTAATGGCAAGTTTATCACAATCCAAGACATCACGAGACGACCCAGCTTTAGATTGAGATACCATCATTGATATAATAAATATATGTTAGGCACGTGAATTTTCAAATTTAATCTTTTTGATTGATATTTTACCAGCATGCATGCATGCATGGTAAAAGTAATTTATAAACTATCATGAGTCTTTTCTAAAAAAATATTGGGCCCCAAACTTGGTAAAGTGTTATATCTACATTTTCTAGTCTAACTTATAGTTGATTGGTGAATGGGCAGCTGTAGGTTGTTAAAGGTGATCACCAAGTAGAAAGAGAGTATCAACTTCTATCAAAGGTAGTGGTTGCGGCAATTCGGTTCCTGCCTTTTGAACAAGAATAGCATTTTTAGCAGAGTTCCATACTTTATATAAGTGAGAAATGAATGATAACAATTCTTCGACTGACGAGAGTGATATTGATGATCCGATGGAGGTAATTGATATAATGAACATAATTAGGATACTGTCCTCCCGACGGAGAAGGAACCACCGAAGGCCACAACATAATATAGGCCTCCGAGGGCATCAATATATTTTAGGAATTTTAAATGGCCATCCAAATAATTGCAAGACTATGTTTCGAATGGAGGTACCTACATTCCGTTGTTTATGCGCATTGTTACGTAACAATCGCTTGCTACGTGATTCTAGAAGAGAAATGACGGTGGAGGAGGCTGTGGGTATGTTTTGCTTTCTTGTGGGCCATGCAGAAGGCCAACGAATTGTTGCAGATAGGTTTCAACATTCGACAGAAACAATTAATAAAAACATCAGAAAGGTCATTGCTGCATTATGTGAGGTTGGGAGACATTTGATTGTGCCAACTCTCAGGGACAGCGTGCACCCTTATATTGCAACTAACGATCGTAATTATCCTTGGTTTAAGGTAAGAAATTATATTCAAGCTTTATATATAAAAAGATATATTTTTTTAATCAGTACTTTATATATATATATATATATATATATATATATAATGTAACAATCACATTGAAAGATTGACATTTGTTATTATGGACGGTACGATGACTTGGTAGGGATGCATTGGTGCGATGGACGGTACGATGATACCAGCTGTCGTCCCAGCTGAGTTGCGTGAGGCATTTCGAACTAGATCGGGCCGAGTTGCCCAGAATGTGTTGGCCATAGTAGACTTGGATATGAAGTTTATATTTGTTTATACTGGATGGGAGGGATCTGCGCATGATGCACGTGTCTTCCACCATGCTGGCATTGATCCATTAGCCCGTTTTCCATGGCCACCAGAGGGTAAATATTTTTATAAGCAATCTGTTTAATCAAATATTTTTATTTTTTAATTTTTTGTATTTTTGCCGTTATACTAATCCATATACTTTGTGTTCTCAAAATAAATGGACTCTTAGGTCAGTATTATCTTGTCGATTCAGCTTATCCATGCACCACAGGATTGATGCCCCCTTATCCAAGAGAACGATATCACATGAGTGATCGTCACAACCAGAGGCAATTTCATGAGTATAAAGATTACTTCAATTACCGTCACTCAACAATTCGAAATATTATAGAACGAACTTTTGGTGTTATAAAAGAACGATTCAAGATCCTCTCCAACATGCCCCCCTATGCGGTTGGGCGGCAAGGACTCATGATTACTGCGTGTTGTGCGCTGCACAACTTTATTAGAACAGTCACTCCCGATGACTGGATATTTCAGGCTTGGAGTACGAGGCAATTACCAGTTATTGAGCCTTTGGTTGGTGACGGGGTATCTTCATCTGATAATGTAGACTTGACGGCTGAAGCCCAAAATAGGATGGCTGCGATTAGAGACGAGATTTCCATTGCAATGTGGGAAGCAAGGGGTGGGCAATAATGGTGTTATTTTGTCAATTACGCGTGTATTTAATACTGATATTTTATTATTCGCATTTATCATTACTCTTATTTTGGACAACTGTTGTATTTGATGTGAGCCATGGTTTTAAAAATGTTTTGTTTTGTCGATGTGGATTGCGAAATATATAATCATGCATGTGAGATTATTTATTGAATGAGAAATGGTAGATAAATGTTTGGATATTGGTTATTTATTCCTATATTTTTACTTATTGGGTTTTACGAATGTATTTTTTAAATCAGGTTGTGTTTAATATTTTTAACGAGGATATCTAATGGGTTGCTACTTTTTTGATAAAAAAATATGATATAATAACTTGTCTTTGATAAATGAAGGAATTAAGAAAAAATACGTGAAATCTTTATTGGAAATCTTTATTCAATCTATCCGGATGATATAAATTAAATACTAATACCCAGTCATGTTATGTCATAAACGAATCTCACAAGAACAACATTATATTAAAAAAAACATTATTCATCATCTTTACAAAATATTTTTTAAACTTTATTTTTTTCTTGATTAAAATAAAGATCAAATTCTGGTGTAGTAATAATGAGTAGTAAAAATCATTAAAAAATATTGGGAATGATTTTTAAGACAAATATTTGATAAACGGTTTATATTTTTACAATGCATTAGCATAATATTTTTTAAATGGGGCTGTGTTTTTTTTTTTGCTTATAAATATTTCTAATCAAGTGGTTGAAAATATATTATCAAGATGAAATAATAAAACACTCATATATGGTTGGTAAAAGAACCCAAGAAAAACAAGAAAAAATCAAGTTTTCAAAACCAAAACCATGAGCATTACACTGCCCATGCAGCCACGCCGAACTCCTTCACTATCACAGACGAAATGTGACTTCCAGCAGCACCTGCAGATGGTTTTCACCATGTAATAAAATAATATAAGTAAGTACACGTGGGTCCCATCACAATAACTACTATAAAAAAAAGTCAAACTAATCTCATCTCATCTCATCTCTATAAACAAACACATATCTCATCTTATCTCAAAAGATTTCAATACTATTCACACATATCTCAAAAGTTTTCATCTCATCTCATCTCATCTCCGAAAACAAATGAGGCCTAAAGCTTGTTAATGCCACTCATTTATGCCCGAGTTGACTTGTTAGCTTGACTCGATTAAAACTCATTCATATATTGATAAATATATACGTACACTAATGTATATATACATATGATAAATTTTACAAATTAGCAACTGTTCGTGAACCTACACCCCACACCTGAGTTGTAATATTTTTTTCCACAATTACAGAAACGCGCGTTTTGGATTGAGCCACATTTCGAATTGGCATCCTGTGAACCACTTCCACCTCCCCAACCCTGTGCCATCTCGTGTCTCCCCTCTTTGTCGAGCGCCACCCTGCATCACCTTCCTTTGCTCAACGCCGTCGCATGATGCCGTCACTCTGTGTAGCACCACCCCGTGACACTCCTCCATCGTGCCGCCCCTACCCAGAGCCCTTTGCCCAGCACCAACTTGCAAACACCTTTTCAATGCCAACACCAAGCTCATACTAATTCACAAATAAAATGGTGTCGTTGCCTCCTCCTTCTCAAGCTCCCATCCCCTCTGGCTCCTATTCGTCACCACGTTCTTGACCTTAGCCTTCACTCTCACCCTTATCAACTTTACTGCCCAATACTCCTCGTCCACACCCGCAAGCTTAACCTTCGTATCATTTCCTCTCCGCTTCCGCCCTCCATCACCACACACCCAATCCAACACAACCAACCCAGGAGGCAACCTCTGCTCAGCCACTGTAGCCCAGCTCTGAAACCACTGTGTAAGAGAGCCAACAAGCCACTTGCAATCAAGCCTTTATTTTTCACACCCAAAAACAGAGCAACCCATGTCCAGCAGCTCTTCCACACCTTTTTCCTCAGCCGCAGATAACACCAACCAGCCGTATTGTTTCCTTGAGCACAACTGTTCAGTCATACTCCTCTGCCTCTCACCACGTTTGCACTACCGTAGACAAGCCCCACAGCTTAAACATTTTTTTTTTCTTGTGCTGAAACAAATAGGTGATATGGGGGAGGTTCTTCCCATTTTGAACAGATTAGTGAGGGGTTGAGGTCGAAGACGACTAAGGACTTTTGTTGGATTTTTGGCTTCTCTCGATTTATGGGATTAGTGAACCCGGTCCCCAAGTAGGGTGTGCATTGGGGGGACTGGATGACGCAAAGAATAATTCTATACATATATATATATATATGTATTAGCTAATAATATAAGCATAACACTTTTATAATTAAATAAATAATATATAACATAATTACTTATGCTTATATATTGAATTTACTTCATAGCTATATCTTATAATTTATATAATAATTAGTCGATAAGATATAATAATTTCATGTACTAGTATGTGGGAACCATATATGAAATAGATATATGTTATCATATTATGTGTTTGTATTAAGAATTTATGTAGGCATATAATATATTGTTATTATGGATAAATATCAAATATTAATTATTTATGTAGCTATGATGGGTCTCAACTTTTTCAAATCCTCAAATAAAAATAATATTAAAAAATTATATTCTAATAATAGTTTATTTAATTTTTAACTTTTATCTCATCTCATATCATCCAATTTGTGTAACCAAGACCAATGTATCTTAAACCAATATTTGTTGTGTTTGTTGCTAGGAATGCCTACAGCCTAAAAAGTAGAATTCCGCTTTTAGAAGGGCATTATTTAGGAAAAAAGATCTATTTTCAAACTCATGTTTTGATACATGAATATTAAATATACTATTGATGTAGAAGTTTAGTGCTAATATTAAAAAATATATTTTTTGGATTTGATCAACTATGATAAATTCCATATTAAGTAGCAACTCTACACTAAATTGCAAGTGCAAGTTTCCCATCAAAATTATTTACTTTCAAAATACCCAATATATTATTTTTCTAGGAGTTGACTCAATATTTATTTTGCAATGGAAAACAACGCTAATGTCAATTTTCTCCCAAGGCTAGAATTGTTTGGACATGGTTCAGTTTGCTATAAATTTCATGGCCCCCATGCAAGCAATCAGTGTACCATCGGCCATCGCAATGAAGTGTTGTATTCCTTGTTAATGTCTCGAGGGCTACCCTTCTTGTCCTATATTAAATACATGCACATACAAATACAAAGGACTCGAGCCTGATTCATAGTTTGTTTGATATCGATATATACAATATACATACACATTTTTTTCTTATTTTGATTAGAATATTAGTTATTTATACATAACAATAAATATATGGGTATATTTTGCTTTTTTCTTTTTTCTTGTACAAACCTTTAATTTTCTTCTTATTGAATTTGGATAGGGATTAAATTGAGTCCACATTTTCTCGAGTGGATATCACTTGTTATGCCTAAAACATTTCCTCTCAATCCAAACAGTGGAAGTGGAATATTAAAGACAAATAAAGAAGCTCAGGACCAAGGAGTAAAACCTAAGATGTTATATCTAGATATACACTTGATCAAAGGTAGGCAAAAGACTAGGTTTAGGTCTCGTTTGGATGTAGAGCTGAGTTAAGGTGAGTTGAGTTCTTTATAAATAGTAGTGAGTCGAGATGGTGAAATGAGTTTATATGTGTTTTGATGTTAAGATAAGTTTAAAGTTATGTTTGGGTAGTGGGGTAATCTCAGATATTCTGTAAATAGAAGTGAAAAAGAAATGATAAAATATTTGAATATTAGTAAATAGTAGTAAAATATAGGAAAAAATAGGTGAAAAGTAATGATAAATTAACGAATAGTAATGGAGTATTCTCAGAACACTCTATTACCCAAATGAAGCCTAAATTTATTTATGGAAAGTTGAAAAAGATTGTGAGTCCCGTATGTAAAGATGTGTTGAGTTGAAAAAAGTTGTGGATCTCACATATAAAAAGATCTTGAGTAGAGTAATGTTTAATGATTTGTGAGTTGTATGTTTGGATGTTGGGTTAGGCTTAAATTGGAATTCAACTTATATGAGTTGAGATGAGTCCATGTTTCATACGAGACCTTAAAGGTAGAAAATTCGACTAGGAAATTCATATATGGCTTACATAGCACTATTTTAAATAAAAATTTTTATTTGATTTTAATTTATCTCTAACTGCGAAGCCACAAGTTTGAAGGTGTCCAAAAAAACCTAATAAAGTTAGAAATACTCCGACAGTATATCTATGTATCTCGACTAAGCATGATTTAATGGTACGAGACATCACTCAGACCATAATTTCAAGCATATTTCTCAAAAGGTTCAGAAAGAAATCAAGATGACTAGCTTAGCCCCATTGCATACCTCTGCAGCTTCAACACAAGATACCAAAAATTATGACAACAGTAAGGGAATTGGCAAGGATGTGTAAAGCATATTCTTTGCATCTCAGGAACTCCACTACAACACTATTAGTTAGGATTTTGTTTCTTCCTTTCCACTACACTGATACTATACATGTATTCCCTTCTCAGAGTTGTACAGAGTAGCTGTAAGTTTGTTAGCCATTCTTTTATTTCATTGTTTGTGAGCTTTTTGGATAAGTTGTATATATATAAGTCGCACAGTTATATACAAAATTCAAGAAATGAATGAGAATAGAATTTCTTCAAGTCATTCCTCTTTTCATCTTTTTCAACATGGTATCAGAGCAATACTCTGACCTGTGAAAATAAATTCTTCATTTTTCGTTCAAACTTTTCATCATATCCCTGCTTTTCTTCAAATGTTTTTCCTCTTCAATTACCTTTATACCAATGTCAAATGAAGGTTCTTCAAATGTTTCCCCTTCAACCATCTCACCCTCAGAGGACCCAAAGAACCACTTTACCTTCACCATAGTGACAATGCCAACACTGTGGTTGTCACCCCTCCTCTCACTGGTCCAAACTACCTATCCTGACATCAATCTTTCACCTTAGCCATTTTTGTGAAGAATAAGCTTAGGTTTTTGGATAGTAGTATATCAACACCAAATTTGATCAATTCTCTCTACATTCCCTGCTTACGTTGCAACAACCTTATACCCTCATGGGGTCTCAACTCCATATCAAAAGAAATAAAATCCAACATTCTTTACATCAGTTCAGCCAAGGATGTGTGGGAAAAATTGAAGACCAAATTTGGTCAGGCCAATAACGTGAGGATTTATCATCTTCAACAACAACTCAGTACCATCGTGCAAGGCACTCATACAGTAAGTGAATACTTTACTCAACTTAATGGCATTTGGGAAGAATTACATAATTATTGACTTGTGCCTTCTTGCTCATGTGGTTTATGTACCTGTAAAGCTCTTAAATCTATTGGTGAAGTTCAGGAATCAAATTACGTTTTCAAATTTCTTATGGGTTTGCATGATACATATGAGCATGTTAGGGGACAAATTGTATTGTCCCCTAACATGCCATCTTTAGACAAGACTTTCTCTTTGGTCTTGCAAGAGGAAAGGCAAAGGCAAATTAGGAATTTAGCCATGCCAGTTCCTGAACCATCAGCTTTGGCTATTTTTAATGGCAATTCTAAAAGGAAAGAGAGGTCTGAACTTACCTACAACTATTGTGGGAAAGCTGGTCACTTTAGGGATAAGTGTTATCGACTGATAGGCTTTCCACCTAACTTCAAATTTAGCAAGTCTAAGCTGAGTTACAGTGCTGGAAATACCTCTATCCCACACTCTTCCAATCAGGTCAGCTCTCAAGGCCAAGACAAAGGGATGGTAGAGAGTCAGCAATTGGCCCTCGCTCAGCCTAAAATTCAGCATCTTATGGCTCTCATCAATGGTCAAATGTCATAGTTGAAACAGAAGGACATATCTCTTGCTCAAGCCACCACTTAGTCTCAAACAGCCACAACTAAAAATAATTCCAGTACTTCATCCTACTCAAACATGGTTGGTATTATTCCTTCTTCCTCTATTTTCTATGCTTCTCATTAGCATGATTTTCTGTCACTCATACACAAAAGGTCATAAAACACTACTAATATTCTTTGGATAGTCGACACTAGTGCCACAGACCATATGGTCTGTTCCATTTCTTTCCTCACTTCCATTATTTGCACAACCGAAGCACAAGTTCAATTACCCAGTAGTTCCCGTGCTGATGTTACACACATTGGCACAGCTGTCATCCAGTCCACTCTTGTCAATTTTAACGATACCTCTTTTTCCTCCAATCCTCAACTCTATAATGCCGTGACACAACTAGATTTCAAGCTTTGGTATATTAGATTAGCACATCTATCTGATCAACAGTTGAAACTAATTTAATCTATTTCTTTAGATGCCAATTGTAATCTTCCCTCAAATTGTACTGTTTGTCACTTAGCAAAACAGAAGTGAGTTCCTTTTTATTTGAGCACTTCTTGTACCTCTTCCAATTTTGATTTAATCTATTGCGATATTTGGGAACCTTACTCTCAACCATCTTTGCAAGGACATATTTTCTCATGATTGTTGATGACCACAGTCGGGTTACTTGGGTGTACCTTATGAAATTTAAAACTAAGGTTAGATAGCTTTTACAAAATTTTATTCTTATGATACAAACTCAGTTCAACTCCAATATAAAACAAATCAGATCCGATAATGGGCTGGAATTTCAAATGCTTGACTTTTACAATTCTTATGGCATTCAATGTAAAAAAACATGTGTTTACACACCCCAATAAAATGGGGTTGTCGAAAGGAAGCATCAACACCTCCTTAATGTTGCTCGAGCTATTCTTTTTTAGGCCTCTCTCCCATTCAAATTTTGGGGAGATGCCATTTTGACAGCAACTTATCTTGTCAATCGAACACCAACACCTATTCTAAAAGATAAGGGTCTTCGGATGCCTATGTTATGTTTCTACTCTTAAACATTGTAGAACTAAACTTGATCCTAGGGTTGTTAGGTGTATTTTTGTTGGTTATCCTACTGGAACCAAAGGATATAAAGTCCATAATTTGGATATCAATACCACCTCCATTTCTATAGATGTTATCTTCATTGAGTAGAACTTTCCTTTCAAAATGTCCTCTGCCAATCAATCACCTTCTCCTCACTCTGATTTGGTCATTCCAATAGCTTTACCTAATTTCAATACTCCTCCTATCTCAGCTGATCCTTCTCCTTTCTCACCAGCTCCTCTCACAAATTCTGATCACCTCATGGCTCAAGACCTATCGCCTCCTTCCTCTAATTTTTCACTGATTAATTCCGATTCTGGACAAGCTTCCTCTGCTGTCCCTGCCCAAGACAATAGTCCATTCCATCTCAGAAGGTCCAAACGTGAGAGACATATTCCTTACTATCTCTAGGACTATCATTGCACTCTTGCCTCTCAAACTTTTAGTCCCGATCTTTCCCCCACTTCTTACCCCCTTCAAAACCACATTTCATATGATAATCTATCCTCAAATCACAAAGCATATAGCTTGTCTCTTTTTTTCCCCCACTTCTTACCCTTCTTCTTTGCATCTTAGAGCATTTAGCGATTCAGATTGGGCAACGTGCTCTGAAACTAGAAAGTCTGTCACTGGGTTTAGATTCATTGGTGAGTTGAAAATTGAAGAAACAACCAATTGTATCTTGGTCATTTGCTGAAGCAGAATACCAAGCCTTAGCTTTTACATGCTGTGAAACAGTTTGGTTGTTCACTCTCTAGAAAGACTTCAACATAGAGCACAAGCAACCTGCCCTACTCTATTGTGAGAACTAGGCTGCAATTCATTTGATTAAGAATCCTATTTTTTTTTAGAGAACAAAGTACATAGAGTTGAATTGCCATTTTGTTCGAGAAAAAGTGGCTGCTGGGGTGGTTGTTCCTATACATGTTGGCTCAAAGTTTCAATTAGCAGATGTTTTTACTAAGGCATTGGCAATTGCAAGTTTTTACTTTTTATTGTCCAAGATGGGCACTTTGAATATATATGTCCATCTTAAAGGGGAGTCTCAAAAGGTTCAAAAAGAAATCAAGATGCCCAGCTCAGTCTCATCGCATAGCCCTGTAGCTTCAGCATAGGATAGCAAAAATTATAACAGTAGTAAGGGAATTGGCAAGGACATGTGAAGCATATTCTCTGCAACTCGGCAACTCCACTACAATACTATTAGTTAGGATTTTGTTAATTTCTTCCGCTCCACTACACTGACACTATACATGTATTCCCTTCTCAGAGTTGTATAGAGTAGCTATAGGTTAGGTTTGTTAGCCATTCTTTTATTTTATTGGTTGTGAGTTTTTTGGATAAGTTGTATATATATAAGTCGCACATCTATGTACATAATTCAAGAAATGAATGAGAATAGAATTTAAGTCATTCCTTTTATCATCTTTTTCAACAATATTTGCATCTAAAACGACGTGTACTCGATTCTTGTCATTTGCGAGGCCTATGAGATAAACATGACTTAGCAACTATAACGTATACCATGTGTGCGAGTAAGAAGACATTACAGTAACATTTCGACAACAACTACTGATGTGACTTGATTACAAAGATACTAGTGGGGATGTTTGGAGTAGGGGTGTAAATTTAAACCGAAAAATCAGTAAATCGGTCCGAACCGGACCGGACTGGATCGGACCGATTTTATCGGTTTTGAATCGGTTCGGTCCGGAACTGGTTTTTATAATTCATAAACCGGTTGAAACCGGTCCGGTTCCAGTTTTAAGATTTTTTGGACCGGACCGAACAAGTTGATAAAAAAATATAAAAAATAATATTTTATATATAAGTTTTATACAAAATTAAAATTATACAAAATATTTTTTATATATTAATATATAAGTTTTATATATAATGTATAATTATATGTGAAATTTTTATATATAATTATATCATATATGAAATAATTTCATATTATAATTTATAAAATATAACATAAAATGTTAATTTTAAATATGAACATTTGTAATTTGTTTGATTATATACTATTAATATAATTATATATAAGATAATGTTATTATAAAATAAAAGTTTAATCTTAAAAATGAAAATGTAATTGATCATGTATTATATAGCTATACTACTATATAGTTTATCACTATTACTAATATATACTAATATATAGCTATACTAATATATAAATTTATAACTTGTACTAATAGTCTAATATAGACTATAGTTATAATTATATTAATAGTCTAATATAGATTAATAAAAGTATAACAGATTTTTTTAAAACAGTTTTTTTTTAAAACATATTTTTAATAACAAAATATCAAACTTACATTTAAAAAAAATCAAAAAATAGGACCGGAAACCGGTAAAACCGGAAGTACCGGTTTAGGAGGATAACCGGTGTGTAATCAGTTTTGAAAAATACAAAACTGGTCATATCGGTTCGGTCCAAGATTTTGTCCAAAACCGGACCGGACCGGACCGATTACATCCCTAGTTTGGAGTATGAGTTAAGATGAGACGAGATGAGATGAAAGTTAAATAAAATGTTATTAGAATATTATTTTTTAATATTATTATTATTTTAAGATTTAAAAAAGTTAAATTAATTATTATATTTTATGTGAGAGTTTAAAAAAATTATAATAATTAGATAAAATAAGATGAGATAAGATGAACTGAGATGAAAAATTCTCTTAATCCAAACAATCCATTTAATTACTACCATCCAAAAAAGAAAGTACCGTGCGAGTTTCTCGTTCTAAATAACAGTAAAAATAAAAAATAAAAAATAAAAAATTGGCTTTTAATATACTCACACTCTAAACATAAAAAAAAGCTCTTTGATGACTTAGAACATCAAATATTAAGTCCTAGCTACCAAGAGTGGGGACCCTTTAATTGCAAATCGTCCTTCCATTTTGTTTGTAGCCATCAACTTAATTAGCATCATCACTACCATAGTCGAAAAATGCCAAAATACGTTTATCAATTCATTATCATTGTATTATTACGAAAAGTATTATAGCTATAAAAAGATCTCATAAAATTAAACTCACAAAATGATATGATTTCATATGATATATTATATCTACTTTATAATAAAACTAGATTTAGAATATATCGTACTACATCAACTTTTACTATTATTGTTAGCATGCTCCAATTCATTTCCGAAAAAAAGGAGGGCTTTAATTACAAATCAGAGGGCTTATCAACTTTTATTTATGTGTCAAACTTTCTCCTTCTCTATCTCTTGAATGTGCATTGGACAACAGGTGTGAAATCTAAACATAATTTTCAATGAATCCGGCAACACTTTTGTAAGGGTGAACAGATCATCGTGAATACATTAATGAGGTGGGGGCAAAGTTCATTGCTATTTTTTTGGGTTTTTAATTTTTTTTCTTTTGCATTATAATGGTGGTTGATTTTCTCTCAAGTCATTGTAGTACTAGGGGTGGTCGAGGAGTGGTTCAAATGAATCTGGAGAAAAGTATAGTGTAGAGATGGGTCCCTTGGCAGTGGCATATGTAGTAGTATTATGGGAGTTGAATTGTTGGTAGGGCCTGCCTCTTATCTTTTATGGGCAACAATATCATGCGAACGGAAACCTTATTCGAGCTACCTGAAATGGGATGTGTCATTTATTATAGTGTTAGGAGGATAGGAAGAGGTGGTAGTGTGAAACGAAGAAAAAAAAATTGGGTGCCATTTTACATCATTTATCAAGTTTGTGATTATTGGATTTGAGGAACTGAATTTGAAGGTTAAGTTTAGATGGTTGGTTGAGATGAGACGAAAGTTAAATAAAATATTATTAGAATAATATTTTTTAATATTATTATTATTTTAGAATTTAAATATTTTGAATTGTTTATTATATTTTATTTAAAAATTTAAGAAAGTTGTAATGATTAGACGAGATGATTTAAGAAATTTTTTTAATCCAAACTGGAAGGTTTGGATAGTGAGTTGAGTTGAGATGAGAATTGAATAAAATATTGTTAAAATATTATTTTTTAATATTATATTTGTTTTAAAATTTAAAAAAATTGAATTGTTTATTATATTTTATTTAAAAATTTAAAAAAATTGTAATAATTAGATAAGATAAAACGAGATGAGATGAGATCAATTCATTATCCAAACAAGGATGAGCAATGCTAAGCATATATAGATATATATATATATATATATATATATATATATATATATATATATAATTGTATAAATCATGTGTCATATTGTTAGTTTTTAAATATTCCTATTAATTCATTTTTTGTATGGAGAATTATCATAAAACCTGTAAAGTGATTGGATCAACCAATAAAGTAAATTAATTTCATAGATCTCAAAATGATTAGATATCAAAAAAATGCAAAACCCAATTAAAAATTATGGGTGTGGATTATGTGATCACAAGAAATTGGTCGGAAAACATTTATTTATAATAACCATCCCTCTTATAATTTTATCAAGTGTACGTTTTTTTTTGGGAATAATAACACTATGAAAAAAAAATAAAAAAAAAAATTTTATTTTATTTTTATTTTTTAAGTTTAAGAGGTGATGTAATTCCTGATGTCATATTTGAGTTTCTATCCGACTATCAGTCTCGTCACACCACGAGCAACTGGAGCCAGTAATCGATTGGTCAAAGCAACGGGTCCACACAATTTAGTCTTCTCTCTCTTATTTATTTATTTATTTTTCTGGTTTTTATGTGAACACTTTATTCTAGCATAAGATTTCCGGATAATATAAAAATTATAATTATAATTCTTGTCTGTTTGTAAGTTGAAATTAGAAATAAAATTAGGTAGGATGTCATTTCTTATTAAGTTATAATATATATAGTTATTTTTGTGTATTTTTAATGTATTTTATTGATATGATTAATTAAAATAATTATTTTATTTTAAAAAAATAATATAACTAATCATATTAATAAAATATACAAAAGTGATGCACTTATTACCATTGTATAATTGTATAATGACACTTAACGCTCATTATCTTGTGCCATGCTATATTTGGTATCCACGTGTTCCCCTTTTTAATGAAAGAATAATTCTAAACAACTGGAAGCCTCGATCATTTTTTTTAAATCTTTTTTTATTGAAATCCTAAATTTGTCTGTTTTTTTTAAAAAAAAAATGCTAGATTTGTATACTGATTATAGAAATTATTTCTCCACTAAATAGAAAAAGGTCTATGTTTTATATGATTTTTTTGTCAAAATATAAAGAAAATTGTGTCTAATTTATCACATAATTATATCTAAGATTATTCTAATATTTTATTAATTGATATAAGAATTACCTATTAGAATTACAAAAAATACTTTCATCAGTTGCCAACTGTTTCGTTTGATTACACAGATTAGATGATATGAGATAAAAAAAAAATTATAAATTACAAAAAAAAAATTATTTTGTTTTAAAATTTAAAAAAATTAAATTATTTATTGAAGTTTGTGTGGATTGGTTTGGTTTGTATAACAGACCTTATTTATCAAATATATTTTTAAGATGAATGAGAGATTCAAAGATCACATGCAACTTTCTGTGCAAGGCGATGGATCCAGCCCAGTTATATCAGAAAAAAAAAAGAAGAAAAGAAAATACAGAAAAATAATTAAAAGAATATACGAAAAAGATTAGTAGCATTATACGGAGAGAGTATCTTTCTTTCGATGGTGAGACCCCAGATTGACAGGGACAGACGACCCTTGTGAATAATAAATATGGTAATCCAATGCCTTAATTTCTTGTTGGCATTTCATTATCTCCCCTCTCTGTTCTCTACAAAATCGTTCTTTCTAGAACCCAAAGCTTTGTTCCAAGCTGGATATTTCTGTTATTTCTGTCTCTCAGTTCCTCTGTTTTTTGGGCTCTGCTTCCTTTTCCCGGCAAAGTTTATTCCTTTCTCCATTTTCCATCACAGAATCCTTTTGATTCCGTCGCTAGAAATCTGCCGTACGACCAATCTTTCTCCCAGAAACGCCGGTTTCTGTCAACGGAAACTAGCTCTTCGTCTCCCCCAAACTTTTTTCTCAATTTCCAACGCTTCCTCTGGTTTTCTTCTCCTTCAAAAAATTGTCAAGTTCTGACACTTCTGTGTAATTCCTCGAGTTTTGCTTTCTGGGTTCGATTTAACTTGAAGTGTTGCGTTGAATCGTCGTGACCTTTTACCATCAGCCCGTTCCTTAAATTTTGAACAAAGCAGGGTTTGAGTTTTCTTTAAGGTTAGTGAAAAGAAAATTAAGGGAACAGAGAGAGTGAGAAAACGATCAGTTTTTTCTGTCTGAAACAATTCGCTGGAATTTAATTTCTCCGGAGCATGGGCAGTTTGTGGATTTGGGCAACATTGACAACGAAGACTGTCTGTGTAAGGTAGAGAGACAGAGATATAGTTCCCGTGAATTTTGCTGTCCAAACGTAAAAAATAGAAGTCTTTGTAGACAGTTTCCCATTGTCCGCTCTCTATAGCACTCTCTCTCTCTCTCTCCAAAAGCGAGCACAAATCCCGACAATTTCTCTCTCACCCTCTCCTCTCTCTCTCTCTCTGCCTCTGCTCGGTTTCTCTCTCTTTTTTTTGGGTTTCCTCCGTTTGCAGGGTTAGGGGAGAGAACACCTTCGCTCTCCTTTTCTGTATCCGGTTCTCTCTAATCTGTGTACAAAACCATGATCTGTGAGAAAGTATCAATGCAATCAAACCTTGATTGTTTCCTCCATTGCACAACCGCCGTGGTCGCATCCCAATCTCTTCCCAAGGTTTGTCCAATTTCTTTTTTTTTTTTTTATATTTTATTTCAGTTAATGATTGTTTTTCTTCGAATTTTCAGTTATCTCTGAGGTTTTCAAGTGATCGCTTTTATTTTCATTTATAATGTTACGGATATTATCATTATTTTCTTGGTCGCAGACTGAGATTAGAAACCTCAATCGCCTCTGGCATCCATGGGAGAGAGAAACAGTTGAATATTTCACCTTAGGAGACCTTTGGAATTGTTATGATGAATGGAGTGCATACGGGGCCGGAGTTCCGATCGTCTTGAACAACGGCGAGACCTTAATTCAGTACTATGTGCCTTATCTCTCTGCAATCCAAATTTTTACAAGCAGTCCATCTGTTAATAGTTTGAGGTATAACCACTAGTATCTTTATTTGCGATCTTTGCTTTTTTTCCCGTAGAGACTGAATTAGGCGAAGAGTAACTTTGGCCAAAGTTGCCTTGTTTGATTGAGTATAAGGGAATTTGCAAATGCTGGTTTTGATTAGGTCCAATTCTCTTCAATGACCAGGAAAACTGAAAAACTTGGGAATCCATGTGAATTAGTTGACTAATAGTTTAATTGGTTGTAAAATTCTTCTGGAAGATATATAAAATTGAAATTCTCAAGGACCCATATGGTTTAGCTAAAGTGTATTGATTTGGTCTTTACTGTGCCTTTTCAAATCTTGCTGGGACAATCTTACATGTGAATTGCTGCAATATAGTGTTCACTACACAATTCATTGACCATAATATTTCAGTCTTAGCTATAAGTAGCTGTCTTGGACCAGGTAATGTAAATACTAAGGTTGAATGAGTTTTCCAGGGAAGAGACTGAACCTGGGGACTTCGAGACAAGGGATTCCTGTAGTGATTCGTGCAGCGATGAGAGTGAGAATGAGAAGTTATGGAGATGGGATGGATGTTCCTCAGAGGAGGGAGGGTCTGAGCATGACAATCTTTGGCATTTGAATGACAGATTGGGCTACCGTTATTTTCAGTACTTTGAGAGATCAACTCCTTATGGTCGAGTTCCTCTAATGGATAAGGTACTTTGCTAGTTCATGCTACCCTTGCACAAACCTTACATCGCTTATTTTCATTGTTCTTTACTTTATTTGCATTTTAATTCTTCTCCTTATTTTTTTACTTTATCGTTAATAAGACTGTTTGAGCATACGAATTATGAAAACATATGAAGTCTTTCCATGATGGGCATCTAATAAAGACAATGAAATGGTTTATGGGAATATGAATCAGTATATTCTTTTCCATGGATATTTTCTCAATTAAGACTTCACTACATTGACCCCTCAGCTCATAAATTCCTTCTGTCCCTTTATCATATAAAAGGATGTAGATTCCATCGACCACTTATTGGTTCCTTCCTTGCTTTCAGATTAATGGATTAGCTGAAAGATACCCTGGCTTGATGTCTTTAAGGAGTGTGGATCTCTCTCCAGCTAGCTGGATGGCTGTTGCCTGGTATATATATCTCTCTTTCTCCCTCTCTCATAATCTTATAATAATATAAGAACAGAATCTTGAAGATGCTGCTGAAGATTTTGTATTTAACTTCGGACTCTCTTTTAAGTTTCAACACAGTGCAATTCAACTTTTATTTCGTCATTACTACAATCTCTGAGTACCAATAATGATTATTTCCACACAGATTAGCATGCTTGATATTGACGCAAGACACGGTGATAAAACTTCTAATATTTATAATTTTCAGGTACCCAATTTATCATATTCCCATGGGAAGAACCATAAAGGACTTGTCCACATGCTTCCTCACTTACCACACTCTTTCATCCTCATTCCAGGGTACTTACTCTCTATGTCCATCTCAATTTGTGTGAAATCTGGAATTTTGTTTATGAACTTCCTTTTTTGGAAGTGTTGTTTTAATAAACTTTCGTTTTTGCCTTTATTATTTACTTTTTTGAAAGATACAAACGAATGAATCTATGCTATGTAGATATGGACCTTGAAGATGACCTTGGGCATGCCGAAAGGAAGAGAAAGGAAGGGGAGCGCATCTCTCTTCCTCCATTTGGTTTGGCCACTTACAAGATGCAAGGAAACGTGTGGGTCTCTGGCAATTGTGGACAGGACAAGGAGAGACTGGTGTCGCTTTTTAGTGTGGCGGATTCATGGCTAAAGCAATTAAGGGTCCAGCACCATGACTTCAACTACTTTGTGGGCATCAGGCGTGGCTGAAACCACTACTTTATATGATGTTGTCCATGAAAACTCCTCTTTTTTGATCTCTGGTTTTGCGCTCTTGCATGGAGTAATACACTTTTGAGTGTGAGGATTGTAGTTGATACTTCTCGTCATTGAGCTTCGTCGATGGAAAAGCCCACATAGGGGTCGACCTTATGTGAGATTCCATCGAATGATTGCTTGAGGATGAGTTCTGACTCTTTGTCCATCTGCTGGTTTAACTGGTTAATAGGCGTTTTGAGTAGAGGGATGAGTGAGTTATCATGGAGATAGAGGTCTTCAATATGAACCTTTATGGATTCTGTAATACATGCTTTTGACAGTAATGGAAAACCCCGGGAGATGAGGAAAAGAAAATGCTGACAGGTTGTGTCATTCCCTTTATATGCTCATTAGTTCTTAACATATAAACGGTAGTCTTGAAAATTTTTCCAGTTTGTAATTGTTTGGGTTTTTGGTAGCAGTTTGGTTCTGATTTTAAATCTTGACTAAAAGTAAAAAATTATGATTGCTGTGTTTTGTATGTAAATGATGGAGATCATTAAGATATTTCTGATGAAAATAAATGATAATTTATGACATCATTCCTCTCTTTAAACTGAATGTGCAAGAAAGAAAACGAAAGAAAAATTGCCTTCAAAACCGTCGTATGGGAGGTTAAAACAGTGGAAATTTCTGAAACATGGGCTCTGAGTCTTCCAGAGGTATCAATAATCCACTGGAATCCTTTCCCTCAACCGGTTTGCGACCTATTTTCAAAGCCTACGCACTTCTTTTTGCCCTTAAACATACGAAACCGAGGGCTGACTCTGTCCATGCCTTGGGCGCACGCTTTCTGGATTGGCCTTTCATGATGTGAGCTACAAAATGCAGCTAGGTAGATCAAAAAGATTGACCTCAAAAAAACTCAGGAAAATGCTCTCTGGTCCCAGCACTGCATTTATGTTTCATTGCAGCAATTGCTTTATCAAAGCCTCATTCTGTTTGGGACATGAAAAAAGAGAAATTTTAGGGAACTGGAAAATGATGCAGCTGGAAATAAAGGGGTTTCAATACAGTTGGAAATTGATCAGACTCAAAATTTACAAAAATCAAATTATTCAATGTGAGAACTTTATTATATGTGTTTTAACATTAGCTTGAGAATAAAATTTTTCAAATTACATTATTTTATGCAGACATTTACTCCACCTGTCCTAGATTAGTGTTCTCATCTCTTTATTTGTAGAGAAATAATATTTACAGTCATGAAATATACGGTTTTTGTGTACTCTTTTTAAAAAAAATAGATAAATCTATTATTGACATAAAAAAATTATTTTTTTAATATTGACCTCTACTTTTTAAAAAAAAAAAAATACACGAGAAGTGCAATCTCGTGTATATATTATTAAATTTAAAGTGAAATCTCTAGTTTATAACCTCTGACAAATACTATTTTCACATAGTTATCTTCTTATTATTAACTAGTTTACTATTTTCTTTTAAACATAGTTATTCTTTTATTAATATACACGTGTCATCTAAAACCAGCATTGAAAAAATAATATTTTAAATCCCACGTGAAAAAGGTGCTAATTAGAGTAAGAAAGACCAATCCACTCAGTGGGCCACTGTCAAGGTTGGCCTCCTAACCTTATCAGGTTATCTCCTTTTGAACCCCACCCAATTTAGCACGGGTCCAAATGGATTGTTTTAATTAAGTCAATAAAATCATCAATCACGTGCACCCGCACCTGCAGCTTGGAATTAATAATATAATAAGAATAATTTTACATATAATTATAAAGTATGTAAACATAGAGTAATCACTTTGAAAAAGAGTAGGATTTATTATTAAAATATTAATTTTTTTAATGTGAATTTTATATTTTATTTATTTTTTTCAAAACAATTACATGACGATCGTCTAATTCACAATTATAAATATATTTTCTCATATAATAATATCATTGACTTTTCTTTCTTTGAGTGGAAGAAGCATGCCAAGGAAATAAAGAAGGGTAGTGATAGAGATACTACCCATTTACTATTTATAGTATATTTATTTTTTTATCATTTTATTTTAAGTATTTTTTTAACATCCTTAATTATTAAGAAAAAATTTAAAAAATATATAATTTTACTAATAGTCACTTCTTTAACTATTAAGTAAAATATAATTTTTTAAAAAAGATAAAATACAAAAAAAGTTATAAATGGATAATAAGAAGATAGTAACCCTATCATTTTCCAACAAAGAAAAGCCATGCCAGAATGCTATAATTGGACTATGTTTTGTATGATTATTTTTTTATAATATTTTTGTTGTTAGAGTATTATCACATCATTAAATATTATTAATATAAATTTCTAAATAATATAAATTTCACGTGGCTGAAAATCAATTCACCGTGACAAAAGCATGTGGTATTGTTTTAATTTTGGTAATTGATATATACACAACCATTACAAAATTTTATACAATTTCTTTATTAAAATATCTTTTTTAAATTTAATCATAACAACATTAAATGATATTAAAATAAATTAATATTTTAATAGTTGTATAAAAGTTTATCTTTTCTGGAAAAATAATAAGTTCATCTATGCTAATAGGCACGTTTAGATAGTGAGAATGTTTGTGAATGTTTGTGAATAGTTGTGAGTAGAGATTGGAGTTGGTTTGTGGGTCTCATTGAGAGTGTTTTGAATTGTTTGGATTTATGAAATATGTTGAGTTGTTGACTTTTGATTAGGATGGTAAAAAAGGTGTGGGTCCCATCAATTATAGAATTTATTAATAACAATAGTGAAATGATGATTTTATTTATATATTATTTAAATAAATAGAATTATTATGAGAAAATAGTGCCAAGATTTTTCAAAAAATTTTGCTAACAATTTTTTTAAAATTGTTTTATTTAAATCAAAATGAAAATCAATTTTTGGCTATATTTTCTTTTCTAAATGCGCAGATGTGTTCTTTGGAATTTTTTTCGGCACTTCGAGAGTTATTTAATTAAATCCATTTGAAATTCTAATAAGAAATAGAAAAAAAAATTGTTTTATCCTAAATTATTCAAGAATATTGAAATTATTTAATTCTAAACTTCTTAAAAAATAAATTCTTTTTTTCATTTTTTAACACGAAATCCTCATGCTCCTCCCAATATAATTTTTTGGTTATAAGTGTGCTCATAGAAGCAATAAAAGCTAATTCCCTTCTTCTACATCTATTTCCACCTAACTTCAACATCAGTTCAATATCTCAGTTAACACGTTCGGGAATAAAAAATATTAGTCGGTGTAACAACATAAAGCTAAGAAGTTTTTGCAAAACATCTGGCTTTCGCCAATTCGAGTCATATAATACCATGGAATTTAATGCAAAAACCAACTCCCACTCTTATTCGCCTACTGGCTAAGTGCGATTGAGTTCCTTGTTACTGTCATAGCCTATGCAGACACATGTGACATATTAGGAACACCCAACAGATGCTCCGGATGATCTTCAACTGTTTGCCCCTCATAGCGATCCAGATTGTTAAACTTACACAAATATTTATCATTCGGTGTAGTGCTGTGAATAATATTATGCATAACACAACATCCAATGATAATATATCGCTGCCTGCAAAGCTTGTACCCATTTATGTACCCCAATATCTTAAAACGTTTCTTTATAACACCGAATGTCCGCTCAATAACATTTCGTAGGAAAGAATGCCGATAATTGAAATAGTCCTGGTATCCTTGGAATGAACGATTGCCGTGACGTTTAGACCTGCGATATCGCACCCTCGGATACGGTGTCATAAATTTCCTAATACACGAAAAGGCAGAATCTACTAAGTAATACATATTTGAAAAATATAAACATTCCATTAATAAAGTTTTGTTCAAGAATTACGAAATACCGCTTGTATGGAAATTAATTATGATCAAATACTTACCTTCAGGAGGCCATGGGAAACATGTGTCTAGATGACTCAATGCATCAAAAAATACTCGAGTATCGTGAACAGTGTCCTCCTACCTAGAGTATACGAACGTAAACATCATATTGAAATCGCACGCTGTGAGGATATTGTGGCTAACTCGATGATGCCGAGTTATATACGTGTTAGCTATCTGCGCAGGCACCATTGCGTCGATAAAAGTCTCATCAATTGCACCATAACATTTTTGCACGTATATAAGGAAATTGTGAATTATGCATGTATAGTAAATGAGATCGAGCACACTGCGAAAATAGCAACCACATATATATTTATTTTTCTTAAGGCAGAGAAAGAATTTGTTACCTCGAACCATGGATGATGTTTGGGATTGCCGAGAATATAAGGCGTCACCCCATCACCTTGTGTAGGTGCAATCACTTGAGGAGCAAGGCAACATAGTGCATGCATCATTTCGTACACATGTCGATTAATGGTTTCAAACGAATGTTGAAACTGGTCGACTGTGATCCGTTGAGCTGAGCCATGGGCGACGGTGTATGCAAACATGTCAATGGCTTCCTCAATGGAAATCCCTCGGGTTGATTCGAGAATAACATTCGCAAGTAACGTATTGCATAATGCTTGGAATGCATATACTTCCATCCAAAACATGTCCAGACAATTCCCCGGGTGTTCATTGAGAATTGCGATGATATAATCTTAGCTGCGTATGTCAATATTATGCTATGGCATTCGCTCAACCGCTGGCAAAGAGGATTCCTATTCTGTAGCGGCAATAAGAAAGGCTAGATTAATTATATCTGAGGGATTATGCCTTTGTCATTGTTGGTATTCCTCCCACTTTGGATAATGGTTGCTACTTGAGGCACCCTCGGTTGTGTTGTTTGCCTCCATTTGGGGCTCATCATCTGACCTGCTGTTTGCGTCCATCTGGTACTCATTCCCGTCTGACCCACTTCCTTCGTCCATTTTGTAGTTTGCAAAACAATTATCCCAAGTACATTCCTCTATTTGCATGAGTAGGACATAAATTTGTTTATTGGTTATAACAATGAATATTAACAAAAGCTTATCTATTACTGTTGATGTCGTGTTTTGCATGCCTAGGCAACGTCCTTCAGTCTACGTCAAGGTTGACCATCTACAAATCCTGAATCATGAAAGAAGAGCTCACGAGGGATCAAGAAAGGGGGACCGCGGGGTCCGTTGATCCTCTGATGCTAAAGTTAGTGATTTGAGTGTGAAGAAGATAAAAATTATTATAACATGTGTATCAGATTACCTTTTTTGTTTGCTGCCGACTGTCTTATTTATAGGGGCCGATCGGATCCTTCGTATTATGGTGCTCCGCATTGTAGGGGATTAGGCGTCACAAAGGCTCTAGCTACCGAGCCAGTTACCCTAACGTATTTTACCGAGCCAGTCTGTACTTGAGGTCCTTGCAAGGCATTTGGAACACGTGCTTTGTCAAAGGTGATTGGTTGTTCACCCTGGGTTGCATTAAATGTTGGCCGCCCTCCCTTTGGGCTGTATTAAATGTAGCGTTCTTTCCGCCGAGTAGCTTTAAATGCAGCGCTCATTTTGGCTTGGCCGTACTTAGGTGGCTTATTTTCCCATCACTGCAGGGTTGCACGTCCCGTCACACATTTCCCGAACACTTCTTTTCTTCTTGCCGAAGTCTTATTTTACGAACTAGGTCGGTTTAGGATCCAACCTTAAGTGGTGTTGTAAAATGATACCCTATTGGCACTAGTCTATTCCTAGAATAGTCAGGGCTCTGGGCCTCCATAGGTATTAATAATCTTACCTTGGGTTAGGCCCAATCTCCCTACTGGTTTGGCTTTGGGCCTTACTTTTTGGGTCCTTATTTATGGGGTTTTTTTCCCCCCACAGTACCCCGCTAATTTTTAGCACACGTGTGAGCTAGAAATTTTTATTTCATCCAGTTAATGATTAGTGCCGCTTTCATTAATGGAGATTTGGTTTGTTTCGTGCATGTGGAGGGCAGATAAAACGTCGATTTGCCTTTTCGTGCTCAGGCGCAGCTTCATGTTTCGTGCTCCTACTCAAAATTGTCCTTCAGTTTTTATTCCCGCATTCCTTTTCATTTCTTCCTTTCTGTCTTCCCCTTCTTCGTCTTCAAGCTAACCCCTCGTAGTTTTCTTAACCCTTTTCCTCTTCGTCTTCAATATTCTCATGGCTTTGACTGGCGAAACAGATCCTCGATACAACTACTTTGCCGGGAGAGGGTGGAGGTCGAACATGTCCAAGACTGACCTACGTGCTTTCTGCAGAGATTATCCTCTACCAGATGAGACTTCCATCGAAGTTCCTCCTCCCCGTACTACATTGGTGGATGAAGATGGTTTGGCTTCGTTGGTGGCGCTCTTTCCACAAATGTTCTACATCGGGTTGCGCCTGCCCATTTGTCGCCCCGTCCGCGATATCCTGGATTTTCTGCAACTTGCCCTGGCACAACTTCACCCGAACGTTTGGCGTTTGGTTCTGGCCAGCTGCGTGGCCTTTCGGATTGCCCTAACTGGTCGAGATGATTACCCTGACCTTACGGCTCGGGAATTCTTTTCCATATACCTGATCAACCGCCTTAACAGTAATCTTTGTAGTTTTCAATCTCCTTCCTCGGAGAGATGCTTCGCATATCTGGAGAAGAAGTATTCGTCCCCAAAGGAGTGGTTTCGACGCTTCTTTTTTATTAGGGGGACCGGGTGGGAATGCCCAAGAGAAGAGGCAGAATACAAAGAGTTCCCCATTTGATCTGTCTGGGGTAAGGTTCCGAATTCGAGATTTATTTCCATTGATTTATCGAAGAGGGAAATATCTAGGGTTTCAGCTGTGATATCCTGGGCGGTGGCCCATCCTTCACTGGCCGAAACTGATTCCCTACTGAACGAAGACTACATCCAGCGTTACCTGGTTGCTCCTCATCATAATCATGTGTTGGGCCGAGATTTCCTGGCTGACCATCCTTCCCCCGTTGGAATCAGTCGGGTCGCGTGACCCAATACCGAAGGAATGGCCTCCTCCTCGTCCCGAGCCGAGCCTACGGAAAGTCTTTCGGGAGAGTCCCCTCGCCCCATCGTGCCGCGTGCTCTTCCCAGGCGAAAAAGGGGTCCCGGGCAGGTAAGCTTAGAGGACAACCCTCGTCCTCCTATTAAGAAAAATAGGACCGAACATATTAGTTCAGGGGTTCGTTCGACCGGTATTGCCAGGGTCAGGAGCTCCTCCCAGGACATCGAGGGGGCCAATATTGCACAGGCTACTTCTGGCCCTTCTCTGGCTGCCCTGTCAAGAGGTCCATTCAATCGTTCTAAAAGTTTCTACCTTCCGTCTCCTCTCTCTCTTTTTATTTTTGGGGCGGTGGATGACAAAGATTGATTTGCTTCTTTTTAGGTTTTCCTGCGGAGGAAGAAGCAGACACCGACGTTGACTTTCTTTTTTCGTCAGTTTTGGACAGCCCGATGTCTCGGGGTTCTGATTCGACTCCACAGGACTTTCCTTCCTTTCGAGGAAGTTTTACTTCAAAAGGAAGTAACGCCTTCCCCGGCTCCAGTCCCGTCCGTGGAGGAGTTGGTCGAGGCTGAAGCTCCTCTGGTGGAACGGCTATCCAGATCGATCTCCCCACCTGTTGTTGTCGCGGTCCCTTCTAGTTCTGGGACCTCAGAACAGCTTGTATTTGAAAGATTTCGCCCTGAGGGGACTTCAAGACCTGATTTGACTTCGGGATTGGTCCCTCCTACAGTTGTTGAGATTACTCCAGACTCTCAACCCTCTCGGGTACTTTTCCTTCTTCTTTTCTTTACTGCCCCTTCTTCTTTTCTCTTTTCCTTTTTTTTTTAATTGTCAATGATCTATTTCAGGCGACCACGGTCCTTCTGGATGAATCTTCTTCCCCACTAGACGGTAGTGGGTCCGTGGTCGGGGCGGAGGATATCATCATTCACGTAAATGATTCGCCTAGTCCGAAAATCATTCATGATGGAGTTCTGTCTTTTGCCGAGGAACAGGCAAGTCTCCAGTTTGCTTCCCAATAGGAGGCTCAAGCTGCGGTCTTTACCGAGCGGGAGAGTGGCTCGGCCTCGTCTTCCCGTCTAAACCTCATAGCGTTTACCCTAGAGGGGAGGCGCCATCTGATACTGCTGGCCCAGAAGGGGATTCGAGTCGCCAACGGACTCGTTCCGAGGCATTTGAGGCCCAAGCCCGGAAGTTCAGGCCCTTGTTCGCCCAAGTTAGTATTTTTCCCTTTTCTTTGCTTTTATTGTTGCCCTTGTGTTTCATTGAAGAGCCTAATTTTTGCAGATTTTCAGGCTGCCGACCAACTGGCTGACATGGTTTCTCGAGAGAGGGAAGCTTTGGAGGAGGAGCTGAAAAACCAGAGGCTGCTGAACGGCTTGCTGATCTTGCGTGAGGGGAAGTTAGAGGCGGAGCTTCAGGCGGCTGAGGCGAAGAATTCATCCTTGGGGAACATGAACACACACCTTATTGAGTGGCTCTGTGCTGAGCAGAGGGAGACCGAGAGGCTGGCACGCACTGTTATGGTCATGGCGCTCGACATCGAGCGAGGGCTCGACTCCCGTGCTTATGACTTCATGGGTTGGCATGGGCCAATGCGTTCGATTCTGCACCATAGCACGAAGCTCGGCAGAGTCCCGGTGAATCACTGGTGACTCGCTCGGCAGAGTCCCGTGGGAGCATGGGTGGCTTGCTCGGCGAGGTCCCGTTGGATCACTAGTGACTCGCTCGGCAAGGTCCCGTTGGATTACTAGTGACGTGCGTTGAGCTCCTAAGACATGGCGTCGGTCTCGGCTTTCTTGTTGATACGAATGGAGGTTCCTCCGTGGGCCACCAAGTTGTTCTCTTTGACTTTCTTGCGATTTCAGGTTCTCAAGAAATTCTGTCCTTGAATTGCAGTCTTGTGTGTCATGTCCCCGGCTTTTGTGAAAAGCACAGTACCTAGGACGATATACCTTTCGTACACGCTCTTCTCCCGGGTTTTCGTCTCTTTCAACCGTTAGGTTGGTGTGTATGTTGGACCTTGGTTTTACTTGTCGGATCTGCTCCCCCTTTCTCCTTGTCTCATAGACCATTTTTTTGTAGTTTCCCTGGCTCAGGACATTTCGTCGATCTTCTATTCTCCTGTCTGCTCTTTCCAAATCGTCCTTTCTTGGGGCTGTTAGTGCTTGGAGGGTGTCTTCCCCATTTATGTAACTGTCGGCGTGGTCCATACTCTTAGGGTTGCCGGGGTTCTCCGAGCTATTTATGTCATGAAGGGGTTTCGAGGCCATATTCCCCCTAGCAAGGCAGCCAGAGTGATTTTCTCGTCTTGGTCGTCTGTCATCATACGTTCTTTGTTAAAGTGGGAGAGATAGGACTTAAGGCTCTCATCGTCTCTTTGTTTGACGGTCAACAGATATGCAGCAGGTCTTTGTCTCGTTCGGCTGGCCATAAACTGGCTTAGGAAAAGTCGTGCTAACTCATTGAAGCTACCCACGGTTCCTGGCCGTAAAGAGCCAAACCATGCTCTTGCTGCCCCCCTCAGAGTGAGGGGAAAAGCTCAGGCCACTTCACTTGGGAAACCGTGGAGGGTCATGTGGGTTTTGAAAGTTTCCAGGTGTTCTAGTGGATCCTTCGATCCGTCATACGCTTCAATTTGAGGAATTTTGAACCTCGGTGGTATGGGTACTGCCATTATTGCAGCACTATATGGTAACTCAGCGTTGGTGAGAAGTTGATCGACCGTTGAGGGTTAGCCCATTTGCTTGGCGACTTCTTTTTGGATTTGCATATTGACCCTACGTCGCTCTTCACTTGCCACGGTAGTGTTAGGATACGGGTGGACTTCGGAATGATGGCTCTGCTGGATTGCCTCATCTTCTCCTTTATCTCCTTGCAAAGCAACATTTTCTCGTCGTAGAGCTTCTACGTCCGCCATGAGTTTTTGTATTACTTCAGCTTGTTTATTGAGTCTAGCTTCCATTATTTCAGGTTGTAGTGCTTCACACCGCAAACGTTGAGAACGAGTCGTCGCCGGCATGCAAAGGACACGCTAGTTATGGGACAACAGGGATCCCACAGATGGCGCCACTGTTGATGTCGTGTTTTGCATGCATGGGCAATGTCCTTCAGTTTGCGTTAGGGTTGACCATCTACAAATCCTGAATCATGAAAGAAGAGCTCACGAGGGATCAAGAAAGGGGGACCGCGGGGTCCGTTGATCCTCCGATGCTAAAGTTAGTGATTTAAGTGTGAAGAAGATAAAAATTATTATAACATGTGTATCCAATTACCTTTTTTGTTTGCTGCCGACTGTCTTATTTATAGGGACCGACCATATCCTTCGTATTATGGTGCTCCGCATTGTAGGGGATCAGGCGTCACAAATGCTCTAGCTACCGAGCTAGTTACCCTAACGTATTTTACCGAGCCAGTCTGTACTTGAGGTCCCTGCAAGGCATTCGGAACACGTGCTTTGTCAAAGGTGATTGGTTGTTCACCATGGGCTGCATTAAATGTTGGCCGCCTTCCCTTTGGGCTGTATTAAATGTAGCGTTCTTTCCGCTAAGTAGCTTTAAATGCAGCGCTCATTTTGGCTTGGCCGTACTTAGGTGGCTTATTTTCCCATCACTACAGGGTTGCACGTCCCGTCACACATTTCCCAAACACTTCTTTTCTTCTTGCCAAAGTCTTATTTTACGAACTAGGTCGGTTTGGGATCCGACCTTAAGTGGTGTTGTAAAATGATACCCTGCTGACACTAGTCTATTCCTAGAATAGTCAAGGCTCTGGGCCTCCATAGGTATTAATAATCTTACCTTGGGTTAGGCCCAATCTCCCTACTAGTTTGGCTTTGGGCCTTACTTTTTGGGTCCTTATTTATGGGGTTTTTCTCCCCCAACAATTATAGTAAGCTTCTATCAGTTAATAAGATACAGTTAACACGTACGCGTAGATAACAATTTGGAGAACCGTTTTATGATCAGAATATAACTATGCATGCTTTGTCAAACTAGCTAGTATTGTTCACATTATTGCTAACAATGGAAGCGATAAAGTAAAAGTAATGGATGCTCTATACTGTGTAGAAGAAATATTTTACTAAAAAGCCCACTTATCCACATTTCACTAATGGAAATCAGTCTCCCACTTTGATAACTACAGTTCATAGCTCCAACCTAGACAAGGCATCTTTACCAAAGGACCCAAATGCAAAAGAATAACATCCAAAATATTTCAATTCATCTGATATCTACTGAAAAATGCATAGGTCAATGCATAATACCAAAAATACGTAGAACATTTCCCATTTTAAAAAAAAAAAAGAAAATCATATTTTCTTATTTGTATCTCTGTTAACCGCTAATTAGTCGATTATTACAAAATCAAGACAAATCAACAAAACCTAGAAAACATGTTCGCTGATATACCAGGTTTCATCTAGCAGGAATAACATCTAAGCACAAATTTCACAACCCTATAAGAGTTTTATTTAAACTCTGTGTCCCACACACCCATCTGATAGAATTTGGAATAGCTCAAAACTTATCATTTACAAGATGAGTTATAATGGGATAAGGAAACTCCTAAGAGATAAGATTAACTATATATCTCTAATCACAGTCAAACACAAAGTCTTAGATTTTTTGATGGTTAGAAGTCTATAAATAGCACTGAGGGGTTAAACGGTTCTCAACTACAACATTAAAGTGCCTCTAGCCATCGGGAGACACTCGTGAGGCTAAGTTGTTAGGGTGATCCTTTTCTCATAGTCAGATTAATTTTTTCATCAAACAAATGTAGAAATATACATATTTAATTATCATTGTTTTATTATTGTGGATCATAGAAAATCAAAAATCCAATTATTTAACATTTTAAAATATTTAACATGTGGTATCAGAACGTCAGGTTATAGATATTTTATGATCTTGATAAAATATAACGTAAATAAATGGTTATATGATTTTATATGTGCCTTCGTGTCTCTGTTGATTTTATAAAGTTATGGTCGACTACAAACACCATGTTATACTTTCGGTTTGACAAATAAATTTACGATGGTGAATATTCTGTGTTTTGAAGAAATTACAGCGTTCTAAACTTGAATGTGTTTCGGGTTTCTCTCGTTTATTGTATTATGTTTGACTGGATAAAGGGAGTTGAGGAAGGTGGAAAATTGCGAAGTGTTGTATGTGTTTCCAGTTCTAGCCTTTTTGGTTATTTTCTCTCTTTGTATTGTGTCTGATGGAGAAACTGAGTTGAAAAATCGCAGTGCATGTATGATGGTGGAGCCGCTGTGTGTTGGCAGCATGCGGCGTAAAGTGACCGTGTCACCATGCCGGTGACTCGACTCGTATAGGGGCGGCGCAGAGGGATTGTAGTCCATAATGGGCGCTGTCCAGCCAGATTATGTAGCTCATCGGGGCTGAGGGTTGTCGGTTCAGGGAGGAGGATCGGAATCTCCTCCACAAACGCCTCTGAGATGGCGGCAGAGGGCTCTAAAGCCCACTGGCAGCGACGAGGGGGAAAGTGAGTCGGCGGCGGAAGGAGGATGGAGACATCTTGCTGTCTCCCTCACTGGCAAAGTCCACGGTTGCTCCAAACCGTGGAAAGGCCAACAGCGTGCGGCGCTGGAAAGGCCACAGCGTGCGGTAGCTTCTGAAGGAAGAAGAAGAAGTTTCTTCTTAACTTACAAAGGGCCTGGGCCGTGGGCCTTGGCCCAGTCCACGAAAAAAATAAAAATAAAATAAAAAAGTTCTAAAATTTATTTTTCTGTTCTATACTTGTTATTATTAGTATATACATGTATCAAATTAGATTGTATGCATGTTATTATTGTTAAATACATTTATCAAATTTTATGTACATGTTATTATTATTAAATAAATGTATGAATTGTTTAATTTGGCTCTCATTATCATGCCACGTATATTTGTTTATCTAATATGAGGCAAATGATTTACATCAAAATTAAAGAAAAGATTGTTTGCCTAAAGGTACAAGATTTGTTTAATTTTGGTGAAAAATCATTAAACTCTATAGTAAGGTAGATAAAGTTGGAGTGAACAATTTGTGAGTCAAGATCTACTCCCAAAGGAGGGTCTTGATGACACTACTAGTTCATCCATTAAAGTAAAAGTTGGATTGAACAATTTGTATGCCAGAGTTTACTCCCAAAGGAGAATTCTTGTGATACAGCTAGTTTATCCACATAATTTAAGGTTGAAGTGAATACTTTGTATGCCAGAGTTTACTCCCAAAGGAGAATTCTGGTGATATAGCTAGTTTATCCATATAATTTAAAGTTGGAGAGAACATTTTGTATGTTAAAGTTTACTTCCAAAGGAGAATTCTGATGATACAACTAGTTCATCCACATAATTTAATACTGGTGAGAATACTTTGTGTATCAAAATCTACTTCCAAATGAGGGTCTTGATGATACTACTAGTTCATTCATAATTGTTTAAATTCTGATTATTGTTAGTGAGTGTCGAACTCAAAGCATTAATGTGATTAAAATGCTTTTCTTGCAGTAAGTATATGAATATCTTTACAAGATTTTTTGTACGGAATTGACTCTAGCATAGAGAAACATGAGCATGTCAAATTTATACTAAGAGTTTTAGATCCTGATTTATCCATTTTAAATCTTAACATCAATTATTATTGAGAATAGTGATAAGGGTCAGAAAAGTACAATGTTTTAGAATATTGGATTAATTACTATATATCAAACTAAAGGAATTTATTAGTTTTGTATATAAAGGTTTACTCCAGAGGCATTATTATTTAATTAAAGTAATGAGATATATTAAAAAAAAAAAAGTTGGTAGCATAATTGTTAGCTAGATACAAATTTTTTTGCTAATTTGTATGAGAAATCATTTGTATCTTTTGGGAAATGAAGGAAATGATGGTGATGAAAATATAAGAATTGTATCAATTGAAGTTTGAAAGAAACACATGAAGGTTTAGGTGCCCTAAGCATGAGACATGATCGAAGGGAAGGGTAAATTGTTTTCTGTATAAGTTTCGAATCAGATCTTAAAGATGTTTATGCATTCTTTTAGATTAAATTTAAGTGCAAATGTTCATATTTATTTGTCTGTATAAGTTTCAAATCAAACCATATAAATGTTGATACTTATTTTAGTGGTTGAAATTGAGCACAAATGTTCAGATTGTTTCAAAATGCCATTTATGTTTGTTCCATTTTTCTTTCCAATTAAATTTTTATTTGTCATGCCTTCATTTTAAAAGTTCTCCTATCCACTCATGAGGCATGTATTGAAACCAAATGAAAAATGATTTATGATTTTTTTTTTTACAATTTGTGGCATTGAATTTGAAACATAATTTGTGACATAAAAGTTTGGAGAATATCTCCAAGAAAAGTTGTAGAGATTAGTAAATAAAATATTTTCTACATTTAGATTTTCTAATCTCAGGATGTGTATTAATTTGTATAAAAGGAAAACAAATCAAACATATTAAGAAATATGGTACAAGGAATAGAGAGTTTCTTGAGATAATGCATATAGACGCATGTAAATCTTTTCTCTATAATATTTTATAGATATAAGTATTTCATTACTTTCATAGATGATTTTCATGATATGGATGTATCTATCTGCTACATGAGAAGTCTCAAGCCATTAGTAATTCTTGAGGCACTTCTCATAGGGAGGAAATGCAGTTAGGTAGAAAGGTGAAAATAATCGAATTAGATTAAAGTAGTGAGTGATAGAAAAAAAATATTTTGAATCAGGTTATAACCCTAACCTATTTTGTTAACTTCTTGAAAAGATGTGTAGTAAAATTATTAAAGACAATGGTATATATCTTAAATTATGTTTCCAGTCTCAAAGGCTTTTGAGTTGTGGAACTTGATTTAAGGCTTATACATGTATGAATAGTCAATCTAAAGTAAAGCTTTACAATCCAAATGAAAGAAAGTTGGATTGTATAATAAATTAATGGGTACATTATTGATTATTCATGGAGATCCAAATGGTTTAGGTTGTATTGTCTCTATTCATAGTTTAAATTTTGAGGGAATTGAAATGTCAGATTCCTTATGGTTGGCAAAATCAGTGGGAGTATAGAAATTAGAGATGTGATTGTTGTGAAGTGCATTATTGTACTTTGAAAACGCTTATGTTCATTTTATGGTTATCTTAATGATAACATGGAACAACAAACAAATGATCATCTACCTCATCAGAGAAACATTATTGAAGAATTGACCATGGAGACATCAGAACAGGTAACCTCATATGATCTTCTTAATTTGATTTTTGGTTAGGTTGCGCGGTGTATTTTCAAAATTTAAATTTGACATAAAAATAAATGAGGGTTCGTATATGTTTTCACAAGTTATAGAAATAAGTGATTTTATAAAAGACCGATACATAAAAGAGTGATTGAAATCCATAAATCAATGTAAAGTTTGTAATTTCGTCTAAATTGTCTGAAATGTATAAAAGTCGAATGTAAATAGGTGTTGGAGACAAAACCCTAACTTTAAAGGCAGTGTTGAACGATATAAAGTCAAACTTGTAATCAAGGATTTCATTCAGAAATGAGCATTGATTAGAAAGATATTTCTAATAAACTTGAAAGAACTCATTAAGAATCACTATGGCATGAGTAACTCATTATGGTCTAGAGTTACATTAAAGATATGTGAAAACAATTATAGAAAGAAAGTCTGAAGTCTACAAGAAACGAATAAAATGATTACTTAGAAGAGGTAACATATTTTCTGAAAAATTGGTATATGAAGTTTGATAATACCAATATTGTTTTAGAAGTAATAAAAATATTGTTAATGTATATACTCGTAAGTCAGTGAGAGTATATTTGCATTTATGGTCATGCATGTATATGACTTTTGGCAAGTATGAATCAAGGTTTGTAGTATGACATTAAAGTTATGTCTCTAAAGAACTTAAAAAAAAAAATGGAATGCATGAATGAGACATCATTCATAATTGGGATTGAATTTTGATACCAAGACGATGACCGTTAGGATTGCCTCAGTATAATTGCATAGAATTTTGAAAGATTTTACATGAAGAATTGTTGTTTAATAGATGCTTTAAAAATAAAATGTGACATGCTCAATATTTTACAGTGTCCTCAAAATGATTAGGTTGTTAAAGAAATTTTGTATATGAATTTTATAATAAATCTTATGATTGCACAAACCTGTATAAGGTTGAATATCAGTTTTCAGTTGACATTCTTGGTTGTTGCCAATATAACCAAGTATGTTTAACCTAAAAGCTGTGAAAAGAGTGCAAGGTTATTTGTAAGAAATTAAAGACTATATTGTTGCTTTAAGAAGAACTGATACTCTTTAGGTAACTGGATATTCAGACCCTATTTTGTGGGATTACTCTAATGATAGAAAATACAATTATGGTTATGTATTTTATTATCTAATAGAGTTATTTTTTATGGAAAAGTATGAGGCAAATCTCTTACTGCTTCATGTGCAATAGGGACTGAGTTTGTAGTATGCTTTTAGGCCACGATGTATGGTATCTGACTAAGAAAATTTATTTTAGGACTTGGAATTGCGGACTTATAGCCAAGCCGCTAAGAAAGTATTGTAAGACTTTCTCAAAATATTTTTCTCCAAATGATAAGTATTTAATGAAAATTTAAATACATAAGTGTTAAGGAGAAAGTACAGAAACAAATATGTCTATAACAATAGTATGTTAATGATTATACTTCAAGGGACATGTTGAAAAGATGGGTCATATGCTTATACCCATGATGTGAACATATTAAAGAGAACATTGATATGTTGAATATTTTGTTACTAAAAATTGAAAGATATTTATTATGGTTGTTTCTGTTTTCTTGTCTTTCCACTTTATATGTACATTAAATGGTGTGGATGAATGATGACAATATAATATCTACAATAGACATGAATTAGAACCCAAGGCATTACAGTATTAGCCTTAATTATCCCAATTAAAGATCATGTTAAATTAAGTTACTGGTGTTGTGGTACATGGACGGAAATTTGTTGATTATATAACAGAGGACCGCCATGACTCGCATTAATAGCTGGTTTATTGATATTATGGACCTCATGAAATGCATTTTGAGCTATGAAAAGTTTCAAGAAATGAATTTGTGCAGTATGGTTAATTTTCTGTAATAAACCCATGAACGGAAAGTATTATTTATGGGCGTATGGGTCAAGTGGGAGAATGTAAGAGTTTTATTTAAACTCTGTGTCCCACACACCCATCTGATAGAATTTGGAATAGCTCAAAACTTATCAGTTACAAGATGAATTATAATGGGATAAGGAAACTCCTAAAAGATAATATTAACTCTATATCTCTAATCACAGTTAAATAGAAAGTCTTAGATTCTTGATGGTCAGAAGTCTATAAATAGCACTGAGGGGTTAAAGGGTTCTCACCTACAACATTAGAGTGCCTCTAGCCATCGGGAGATACTCGTGAGGCTAAGTTGTTAGGATGATCCTTCTCTCATAGTCAGATTAATTTCTTCATCAAACAAATGTAGAAAAGTACGTATTTAATTATCATTATTTTATTATTGTGGATCATAGAAAATTAAAGATCCAATTATTAATGTTCATGTTAAAATATTTAACAAACCCAACAACGGATACAAGAAAAGCATAATGCAGAGAGTGGACTAGATTTGTGAGGAAAGACATCGATCCGGTCGAAGAGTTGAACCCCTTTGGCGCAGAGAGAGAGAGAGAGAGAGAGAGAGAGAGAGAGAGAGAGAGAGGTGAAGAAGCAATGGTTGTACTGGATGCTCGCTTTTTTTCTCTCGGTGTTAGCTATGACGAGCTGCATTGTTTCAAGCAAAACACTGATATTTTCTTATATTGTTTTCAAAGTTGTTGGCATGGACCTGCTAGCATTATTGTTTGCTGCAGGAGTGAATTTTCACATCAACTACAACTAGCATTATGGAGGACCGGGTAGGGTGGAAATGAATGGGTGTTCTTTAATTTTTTTTTTTTTTTTTCAAAGTTTTTGGGATGTACCTGCTTAGGATTATTTAATGCTGCAGGAAAGAAAATAATACATCAACATGAGTCATTAATGGAGGACCGGGTAGGGTGCAAAAAACTGATGTTCTTTATTTGGAGAATTTTTCAAGTTGTTGGCACGGACCCACTTGTATTTACTGCTGCAGGAGTGGAATGTGTCAAACTTGATGTAGCTCACAAAGAACTTCATATTATCCTACGTATACAACAAAAATGCATAATAAATTTCACCTAGTTGCACCCTCGGAAATTGCTACTACACCTGAAACATTTATGAACTCTTTTGGTCCATTCAAGGCTCAAGTAATTCGGCCATCAGGTTTCAAATATTGTTTCATTACAGATATTTATAAAATTCATTCATTATATTGGATTATAGCCATATCTTCCTCCAGGCTTTGCTTCGTCCACCATATTGTTGGCCACAAAATTATTTGATCAACTGCAGCAACTTGGAGAGCAATAATTTCAGTGGCAACAACAGCAAATTGGACTCAACTCTGGGTCTGATTTCTAGACTAAAACCAACACTTTCCCTTCTCAAGTTCAAGCTCTTTTAACACAAACCAATGTTCAATTTCAACCTCTTTGCAGTCCTCAAATGTATTCCATAACTACACTGAAGAGTTGAAAACCATGGAGGAGCCAACCAAACATGATGTACTTCATATTAATAGTAATCTCAAAAACTACAATTATCCAAATAGATCACTTCAATCCAGAAAATTCTATATACCTAATAGATCACAAGAAATTAGGTATATTTTTAATATTGTAAAATATACCTAATAGATCACACGAAAAGGAGTCAATTTAATTACAACACTAATAAACTTAAGCTGTTCAAACTAAGCTAACCAATTAACCCATGTCAATAAAACATGTCCAAATGATGCATCAAATGTAACTCAGTAAGCTGTTCAAACTAAGCTAAAACCATGTCAATAAAACAAGAAGTAAGCTATGCTGCAAATGCAACTCAGTCCATAAAACATGAATCCTAGGGTAAATTAGACATAACCAACATCAACATGTCCTGCATATTACATAGAAACAATCCTGGGGAAAACAAGATAACCAAACTAATAACAACACATGCAACTCTGAAGCCAATCCTCATGCGCGACGTCACAGCAACCCCCAGATCCAATGAAGTTTGCGCTCCGGGGCAATGCATAAGAACATGTCCAGCATATTTTCTTGAAGAAAATACATTGATGCTTTGTTATATTGTTCTGCAGGCAACCAGCGGGGTCAACTCCTCCAACAACTTCATACATTGAGCCATCTTGCTAAATGACGCGTCCGATTCACTTAAGCCTTCACCTTTGCTACACTTTATACTAGCACCCTCGCCAAACATCTTCAAACTCCAACTCAGTCATAGCGGCGGTGCTGGCAGCCATCACTTCCTGTGCTCTACTCAATTATGGAGAAATGCTACCCCGAACAGGCTCCCTTGCTCTACGATGAGTGATCCCTGAAGAACTCCCCCGTCTCACACCTGGCACACTCATGTACGGGCTTATATCAATGGGCGCATCCGTAGCAGTTCCCAGTACAGGACTCCGTACCCTTGGCTCCTCCTCAAGGCGGTTCTCCTCATACAACGAGAGGGGTTCTTGCGTGGATGCATAATGGAGGACTCCTGTGGCAACAGATTGTCTGAAAATGGTGCGTAAGAGATCGTAGTCTGGACAGTCATCCCTCTTGAATTCCCTCCATTGGCCACACACCTAATCGTAGGACACGATTATGTTAGTACAATAATCATGCACAACAGTATAGAATTATGAGAAATGTTCTTCTAATTAATAAATGAAGAAAAATTCAGTTAAGATGAATAATATATATTACCGATATTGCCCTAGCCCAATGCTCCTCCGTGGCAACTACAGTCTTCGTCTGCTAATTCCAACCCATTCCAGTTTGGCTTAGCAAATCAGTGAACAGTCATAGCCTCTGTCTCAGCTGAGTGATTTTCCGCCAAATTTGGTTAGAGCATCATTTGACATCCTCCCAACTTGAGTCATCTTTTCTGCAAGTTTGACGTGGTCTCGGTTGGTGATTTTCGACCCAACCAATTTCCCCTAAAGGTTCTCTTGGTAGAGAATATCTGTCAACATCTCCTCCATCCCATTGGTCCACAGTTCGCCCATATTGCTCCCCTTAGGATCCTCCATCAAGTGCTACCCAATGCAAACATAAGAATCCAAAATCCAATTTCCCTAAGCTAGTAATGGTTAGCGGTTAGTGCGGCCACAAGTGTCCTAGATTAGCCACTCATTGTGTAATAATAACTCACATATTAGCTTTATCAAGTAATCATGAACTGATTAGAAAGAGAGGCATAAGCAGTCATATTCTAATATGATAATGTAGTGAATGTGATAAAAAAAAAACAAAGCGTATCAAAATGCACTAGTCATACCTCCCTCGGTGCACGAGTGGAAGATCTCAACCAATAGCGCTGTAATATAGATAAAAGAAAAAAATCAGCAATTAGTTTGATTAGTAAGAAAGTTGGGGATAGGAAATAAAACTGAGTAAATAAAAGCAGCAAGAAACCTGCTTTTCATATACTATCCCTCCTACATTTCTTTCTTGTATCATGGTGTCATTACGGGTGTAAATTTAGACCGAAAAACCAGACCGGACCGGACCGGTTGGCCCAGTTTTGAACTGGTCCAATCGGGGACCCGTTCTTATATTAGGAAAACTGGCCGAAACCAGTTCGGTTCCAGTTTTAAGACTTCCCGGACTAGACCGGACCGGACTAGTTGGGGAAATATATATAAACTAATATTTTATATATAAATTTTATACAAAATTAATATTATACAAAAATATTTTATATATATAAGTTTTATATATAATATATAATTATATGTGAAAGTTGTATATATAATATATATAATTATATATCATATATGAAATAATTTCATATTATAACATAAAATGTTAATCTTAAATATGAACATTTGTAATTTGTTTGATCATATATTATTAATATAAATTATAATTATATATAAGATAAATTATAAAAGTTTAATCTTAAAGATGAAAATTTAATTGATCATATGCTTTAAACATAAAAATATATATTAAATTATATTATATATAGTCTAATATATTATATAGCTATACTAATATAGTAATATATAAGTTTATAACTAATACTAATAGTCTAATATAGACTATAGTTATAGTTATACTAATATAATTATACTAAATCACTATAAGTTTATAACTAATACTAATATATAACTATACTAATAGTATAATATTAATACTATTATATAGTCTAATATATTATATAGCTATACTAATATATAACTAATACTAATAATCTAATATTAGTACTATTATATAGTCTAATAATCACTATAACTAAATCGCTATAGTCTATAACTATGTATTAAATGTATTACAAATATATATAAATTATAATTATCATTTAAAAAAGAAAGAAAGAAGAAGAACCATCTACATAGAAGAAAGCAATAGGAAACGGCGCCGTTTCCTTTATACCAACAGGAAATGGGGCCGTTTAGACTTCCAGAAGGCAATAATGCCAATAAACCCTAAAATCGAACCTCACTCTCGTCTCTTCCTCGCCACTCTGCCAACTGCCTCACTCTGCCCCACTCTTGTCTCTACCTCACCTCTCGGCCCCACTCTCATCTCTGCCTCGCCAGTCGCCGCCTCACCTCTCTTCCTCACTGCACAGACCTTCGGCCTCACCTCACGGTAATGTTTCTCCATTTTTTTTTATTTCATTACTTGTTAGATTTAGTCTTTTAGATACATACCTGAATCATTTCGGCCATGTGACAGATAATTAAGACCTAATCGAACCTGGGTTCAGGGACAGAGTAAGGGGGAAGGAAAAAAACTAAGACCTAAGAACTAAGCCTGGGTTCAGGGACAGAGTAAAGGGGAAGGAAAAATAAAAGAGTAGAATGATTATGGATTTGCTTGTAAGAACTTGTATTCATTTCCATTCCATTTCCTGCAACATTCCAGCCATAAATACATCATTCCCCATTTACATTCAATCATCACATCACCATCACAATAGGAACCTAACATAGAACTTCATTATCAAATTTATCAGAGTTATGGCATGTAGATCATTCAAATGTTTTATTAGGATTTTTGTGATTGTGTCTGTGTAATCTAAAATCTGTAATGGGATAATTGCATCTGGTTTGCCTCACGTTTTTTGCTTCTCCAAGAACAAAAATATTAAAGGTTTGGTTTTGGAATGGTGGCCAGTGTGATCATTAATAAAACAACCCATAATTCATCATTATCTTGCTTAATTATGAAATACTGATTGGCAATGGCAACCCATATAGTTATAGCATGTTTTATTAATTTTATTTTTGTTACTACAGATGGATCGTTCAAATGAAACACCCGGCAATGTTCTACCTTCAATGGAAAGGAGTCAAAGGACCATGGAATCAACAGCGACTAATGATCCGCTTTCTCCCAAATCTAATGTAAGTAAGCCATCTACTGGTCCTGGGAGTGGTAGGAAAAGATCTATAGCTTGAGATTATTTTACAAAGATTAATACTGAGGATAAGTCGAAACCTAGGGTTGCATGTAACTTTTGTGGGATGACTTATGCTTGTGATTCTAATACAAATGGCACAAAAAATATGTTGTGACACTTAGAAAAAATATGTAAGAAGTCTCCATTTAGGAAAGTGGATAAAAATCAATCTGTATTGGGTTTCCATTCTGGATCAAGCAGTGGGGGGCTTGTACCTATTGCTTTTAGTGTTGAGGTTTGTAGAGAAGTTTTAACAGAAATGTTGGTTGTTGATGAACTTCCTTTTAGACATGTGGAAGGGGAGGGGTTTAAGAAATCTATGCTTGTTGTGCAACCAAGATGGAATGGAATTCTATAACATGTAACGGTTGTAAAAGATATTTTTAAACTTTATTTGAGAGAGAAAGACAAGTTGAAAAGTGCTCTTAAGGGGCAGCGTATTTGTCTAACCACGGATACATGGACATCCGTGCAAAATTTTAACTATATGTGTCTCACCGCACATTTTATTGATGATGATTGAAAAATGCACAAAAGAATAATCAAATTTTATAAGGTTGAAAACCATAAGGGTGAGACACTAGGTAGACAAATTGAAGTGTGTTTGCTCGAATGGGGGATGCCCAAAATATTGACAATTACACTCGATAATGCAAGTTCAAATAATGGGTCAGCTTTGTATATCAAAAGAAAGGCAAGAAATAGAAAGGATACGATTTTGGAACATGAGTTCTTGCATATGAGATGTTGTCCTCATATTTTGAACTTAATTGTTCGGGATGGTTTGAAAGAATATGATCAATCAATTGCACGAATTAGAGGGGCTATGAAGTATGTGAAATCATCTCCACAAAGGTTGAACACATTTAAGCAATGTTGTGATAGTGAGGATATGACTTGTAAAAGTAGTGTATGCATAGATGTAGCAACTCATTAGAATTCCACTTATATGATATTGGATAGGGCTGAAAAGTTTCAAAAAGTATTTCAACGGCTAGAGGATGAAGATTTGGGATATGTTAAGAATGTTGGGGAGGATGATCGTGAGGATGATGATGGTGTTAGTGAGTTGGGTAAAGGTGGGGCATCCAAGTTAGGGCCTCCAACCATGGATGATTGGGATAAGAGTAGGTTGTTTGTAAAATTTCTAAAATTTTTTTACGATGCAACCTTTCGTTTCTCGGGGACCAATTATGTCACTTGCAACAGTTTTGTATTGACCTAGCGACAATTCAAGCTACAATTAATTTGGAGTGAGTGGAAGGGCCTCATAATTTGAGGACAATGACATTTAGTATGAAATCTAAATGTGAGAAATATTGGAGGAATTTTGAAAAAATGAATCTTTTGTTGTATGTTGGGTTGGTTCTTGATCCTCGATATAAAATACGTTGTCTAACATTTATTTTTGAAGGAATATATGAGGATAATAGTTCAAAAGTTCTTATGTTGGTAGATCGGGTTAAAGTTGCCTTGACTCGTTTATACGATGATTATTGTGAAAATGACGAAAGTGATGTTGGGGCACAAAATCAAACTATGTGCTAATCAAGCGAGGGAGGGGCTAGTAGTACAAGTTCAACTGCTGGGGTAGGTCAAGGTGATTTCAGATCATTTATCCGTGCACAAATTAAGAAGCGTTTGGAGTCAAATAACTCTTTGGAGAGTAAATATGAACTGGAGAGATATTTATCTGAAAAATGTGAAGAAGATGATGTGAAATTCGACTTGTTGACTTGGTGGAAGGTTAACTTCATTAGATACAGCGTGCTTTCAAGAGTTGCACGGGATGTTCTTGCAGTTCCGATATTTACAGTGGCCTCTGAGTTGGCTTTTAGCACAACATGTCGAGTAATTGATCCTTTCCGCAGTAGCCTATCTTCACTTATGGTAGAAGCCTTTATTTGTACACAAAATTGACTTCGTTCTTCTGCCACGGTTAACATTCGCATTTTAATGGATAATGTTGAGGAGTTTGAGAAAATTGATACAGGTATGTAGCCTAATTCTCCTTTTCTTTAACTCTCTCTAAGTGAAAATCATATTAGTAATTTGCTTTAATTATTATGCTTTTTTTTCCCTTTTGTGTAGAGCTCATGGAAGTCCTAGGGTAGGGAGTTCTTTTGGACCTACTTCTTTGGTTGGAGATAATTAAATTTAAGATAGGTCAACTTGTACAACATCTTTCCTTAAGTTTTTTTTTTTCTATTTAATGTAATTATTAACTTTTTATTGGAATTAATTGCTTGATTTATTTTTATACAATTACAAGATTTGTTGAATGGACTATTGGAGTTGGTGGCTGGGTACACAGCTATTGGTTCTAGTTGTAAAGTTTTTTGTTAGATGTTATAAGTTATTGTAATTTGGACTTCTAATTTGGATTTGTAATTTGGACTTCTAATTTGTTGGACTTTTAGACTTGTAATATAGACCTTAAGGATATGTTTGAGGGGTGAGATGAGAATTTTGTGTTTTGTTTTAAAATTTAAAATATTATTTTTTAGTTTTAGGATATGAAAAGGTTGAATTGGAATTTGAAAAAGTTGTATTGGGATTTGAAAAAGTTGAATTGTTTATTATATTTTGTATGAGGATTTGAAAAATGTGTAATGATGAGATGAGATGAGATGAAAATTTTGTGTGAGATGAAACTTCCAAACCAATTTGGACTTGTAATTTTTTGGACTTTTGGACTTGTAATTTGGACTTTTTGGACTTGTAATTTGTTGGACTTTTGGACTTCTAATTTAGACATTTGAACTTATTTTAATCCATAGGCTCATAGCAGATTTTTCTTTTTATTGCAGATTTTTTTTTTTTTCAGTTTTTGTAGTAGTTAATATTTATAAGCTTGTAGCAAATTTTTTATAAGCTTGTAGCAGATTTTTTTTAGTAAAGCAGATTTTAGTAAATCAGATTTTTTTTAGTAAAACAGATTTTTTATTTAAGTAGTTTTTAGTAAAGCTGATTTTTTTAGTAAAGCAGACTTTTTTAATAAAAGTATAAAACAGATTTTTATAAATCAGTTTTTTTTTTTAATAAACAAATATTTAATGACAAACTGTCAAACTTACAATTTAAGAAAATCGAGAAATTGAACCTGACCAAAAACCGGAAAAACTGAAAGTACCGATTTAGGAGGATAACCGATGCGTAATCGGTTTTGGAAAATGCAAAATCGGTACATACCGGTTCGGTTCTAGATTTTGTCCAAAACCGGACCAGACTGGACCCGTTACACCCCTAGGTGTCATCACCACAAAAAAATGCATATATTTCCAGGACTGATATAGTCAAAAGCCAGGTGCTTCCTACTATGCATTCTGCTCTACAATTCCAAAAAAAAAATACAATATATATTAAGCAGACAAAATGTGGGGAAATTGCACATACCTGGCAATTCAAATACTCAAATTATCAAATTATCCGAGGGGCATCTATTACTTGGATAAACAACTACAAAACCAACAGTACAACATCCTAACTCATAAGCACAATATCAGAGACCTGATGTTTTAAATTGATTTTATTTTAACCTTACACATAGCCAATCCGCAACCATCCCATTTAGTGGGCTCTGTTTTCTGAGAGTAATTGTGCCTAGTGTGCAACATCATGACAACTGCTCACTAACATTCTGGAAACGAACGACATGTCTGCCAAATGCCTAGGAATTTCTAGGATTTCGTCCAAAATAATGTCTTGGAGCAGAGGACAGAATGTGTTTAATACAAAGGAGGAAGAGCATCACTTGAATAATAATATTCTATCAGAACCTAAAAACTACCGCAATATTTGAGTTTTTAGTCCCTAGCTTTATGTGACTGAATGTAGATTAGACTGAAAACTAAGGACTTCAAGAAAATAAAGAAACAGACTATGCAGAATGAATGTAAAGCCAGCCCAATCAGTCATTCAAAAGTTCACATTATGTCATTTTCTACTCCCAAGGAAGTTATTCCAAGAAACCATCCATGTCTAATTTACTGAGCTAAAGTTAAAATTGAAATTTGAAAGCTGCAAGATCTTGTCACCCTCTATGCTAGCTGATGAACCTTTTACTATAAAAAAGCTGTGTACCGGAAATGCAAGTCAGTCCATAGTTTACAATTTTGTTTTGTTTTGGTTTATGATTGGAGTTTGAAATTGTGGGGAAAGACAAAACATAGGTTGCAAAACAGCAAAAAGATTTGTTCCTTTACCAACTTCCCAAGTATTGTTTTTCACCCAATGCTCTACATTAATATTAAGGAGCAATGCTACTCTTCTCAACCATTATCTTTTGAATGTCTCGGTCAACAACAGAGCTTTCAGGCCAAAAATATAATTAGTTTTCTGAAACTAATTATTCCAAAGGTATTGAAAATCTTGCACTCCAAGTAAGAAAGACACCGTGATCCCAAGTAATGGGGACACCGTGATCTCAACCATTAATTCAGAATAATTAGTTAGCAATTTTAAATAAAATCATAGTCTACACTTTTGATTTATAGGAAAAACGATTTGTATAATCTTAGGGCTGAAGTACAACATCCTAACTCTATAAAAAGTAGAAGATAACGCTGGAGGGATTTGGGAACTTGTCATGTCATGAGGGTTGGGATAGGCCAACCAGGTAGAGAAACTAATATTAGTTTCATTTCATTCAAATCAATGACTCCAATTTCTGCTAACAAGTACCGATAAAAAAAAACAAATCATGCTACCTACACATGGCAAACTAATATTACTTTGATTTCATTCAAGTCAAACTAAAATTGATGCTAATCTTCACAGTGCAGGGGATACATGGCCAACAAAAAATAGTGTAATCGTGGGCAGTCAAACTTGTAATGAGATCTCTGATAATAGTCTATCTCAAACAAAATAGACTTTAATGTTTGGCCTCCCAACAGTTATAAAAATATATGCAAGTATTTCTAAAGTGTTGTGTAACAATATTAGCTCTACAAATACATGCAAGCAGTTCCCACTCCTATTCTGTAAATCCTCCGACATAGGTAGTTTGCTACCAAATTAACAGACTAGAAGGTAAAGTGTGATTTTTACCTTGGCAGAGACAGGACGCGGCCCTCAGGAGGGTATACCAATGGACAACCATTTCAATCAAACTCGAGAGAGAGGGAGAGTCGGTTTCTTCATATCAATGCAGAGAGACGGAGAGAGGGGTTCAACAGAGAGAGGTACAATCGCTGGACATAGGGGTTCAGCTTTCACTGTCGATGGACGAACACTGTTGATGGACTCCGTCGATTGCACACTAGACTCTTGACTGCTTGGACTGTGATGGGGGGAAGGAAGAAAGAGAAAACGGGGGGAAGGCACTGGTAAGCTGTTCGTGGGGAGACTTGTCAATAGAAAGGGAAATAGAGCTTGGGTATGGTTAGCACAGAGGTACGATTGCTGGAGGGTTCAGCTTCCACAGTGGGGAGATTCGGTGCTTGGACTGTGACGGGTGAAACAAGTAGAATTCTATTTGCAGTCCCCACTTGGGGATTTATATGCATGTCCTTCGTGAGAAAAATTATCATTTTAAAATAGAAATTTTTGTAATTTTAAAAAAAATTTAAGATAAAATTATCTAGACTTAGGATGTGTTTGGATCATCAATTTATCTTAATTCATCTCAACTCATTATTATATATTTTTTAAATTCTAATATAAAATATAATAAATAATTCAATTTTTTCAAATCTCAAAACAATTTTAATATTAAAAAATAATATTCTAACAATATTTTATCATCTCAATTCAACTTAACTTAACTCAACTCATTTTAACATTTAAATATATCCTTACATTACAGTCTTTAAATAAAAATTGTACCTAACATTGCTCGCGAAAGAAAGTAAGAATAGGAAAAGAGACTTCGTGGGTGGCTTGCCGAGTGGGATGGAGAGAGAGAGAAAGGGTTGGTGGGAGAAATGTCTGCATGTGTGTTGTGTGTTGGCACAGTTCTGCTACACATCAGCATCCGTTGAAAGAAGACTATAGTACTTTGCATTAATTATCTATGTTGGCACGGTACTTCGCACACTTCTTATCACTAATTTACTATTTTTTTTTAATTTCTTAATGATTAGGAAAGATTATTAGTAAAGGTGTATTTTTTAAAATTTTTTTTAATAATTAAAGATGTTAAAAAAATACTTAAAAGAAAATAATAAAAAATTCAAATACACTATATAATAATAAAAAAATGATAGAAAAGTAATAAGCTTATCATTATCCTGAAAAAGGATAGAAAATGATTGGACCAGTAGCCATGAACAAATTTCTGCCTTATCTATCTATAAATATGATATCATCGATCGAAAATGTTGAAAGAGAAATACTAACTTTACTTAAAATAAAATTGTAAAAAATTTAATTCTTCCTGTGTCAGCTATTTATATACTAAAGATTATGAAACTTGAAAATTAAAATTTGAATTTAAAAAATTGATAAAATGAATCTTATACGTAAAATTGTAAATAAAACTGCAAGTACATGTAACACAACTTTGTGTGAAAAGCAAGTGTGTCTTTATTAAGAAAAGTATGTGATTCTCACATGTTCAAGAAACACACATCAATTTTTAAAATAGGATAAAAAAAAACTTCTGAAAAATCTGTCAATTTTATAACTTCATTTAACAACCAGAAAAAGAAACTTAATTGTAGATAAGCAAGGAATATACTTAGTGCATGTTTGAGATTGCGATGGGAAATATAACTTATAGTTTTAGGGCTTATAGCTTATAAATTAAATAATAAGTTCTACTATTAAAAAGTTATTTACTGTTTTGTAACCATATGTTTAAAATACTTTCAAATATGTTACATTTGTTTGGAAATAAATTAAAAAAGTACTTTCTAAGATAGAAATGACGATTATTTAAATTTTAAAGATTATGACCATATTCTTTAAAATTTAAAAGTTGTAATTATCTTAAAGTTATATGGATATTTTTGCCTGTTGACAGTCTTTTTAAATTTCGAATTACATTCTGGATTATCCAGAAAAGCTTATTTGAGATTAAAAGTGGTTAAATATGTAACACCCAAACAACCTAATTTTTTCATTAAAGAGCTTTTAAGACTATTTAAGCATTTTTTAAAACTCCAACCACATGGAAATTTTGTAACTTGGCAAAATGCCAACCATTTTTTGTATTAACTACTCTCCCTATAAAACTTGGTAATTCCTTTCTCTCTCTCTGAGTGAGGTCCCCACCCCTGTCCTAGTGCAGGGCTAACGGTTTTTTTTTCATTACTCTACAGATTGCTTTCCATGGAAGGAAATCTAGAAAACCTGTACGAGAGACTGTCTCTCACAGAGCATGAAGAAGATGTCATACTAGTGGATACACAGAAGCTGGATGATGCGATTATCATAGGAGGGAAGTGTTTGATTCTAAAGTTGCTGACGGAGAGGTACTACAACAAATAGGCCTTTAAGGTGACGATGATGAGGGCTTGGAGACCAACGAAACAATTATGGTTTAGGGAGATGAATGCCTCCCTACTTCTGGCGGAGTTCGAAGATGCAAAAGACAAGGAGAGGGTTATACGGGAGGGTCCCTGGGCTTTTGATAAAAACTTGGGGATGGTGAAGGAAATCGAAGCTACTCAGCAAGTGCATCAGATTCAGCTCACAGTGGGGTTGTTCTGGGTAAGAATCTATGGCCTCCCTTTGATAGCTAGAAATGAGTATATTGGAAATCTTATTGGGGGTTCTATCGGTAGAGTGGTTGAGGTGGATATTGATCAAGGGGAGATGAACTGGGGTGAGTATATGCGAGTGAGAGTAGAAATCGAAGTAAGGAAGCCTCTACTTAGGGGAAAAAAGATGAATATGGGGATGGGTAAAACATGTTGGGTTCGTTTTGCTTACGAGAGACTTCCTAATTTTTGTTATTGTTGTGGTAAGTTGGGTCATAGCCATCGGGAGTGTAGGAGCTGGGCAGAAAATCACAAGATGTTTGAGGAAGGGGGTTTACCTTATGGGCAGTGGATGAGAGTTGAAGGAGGTGGGAGCGTCGGGATAGTAGTCAGAAGGGGGAAATGAAGGTTACTGAAGTTATTGAAGATAGTAAGGATATGAAGAGGGAAGAAAAGAAGGCTAGAGGTCTGGCAGGTGGGAATATGGAAACTGAAACTCACCCTGAGGTGCCCTCTGGTTTGGCTGAGATGAAAGGCTTGGCTACTGGGAGTAAGGAAAATGAATCTATCAATGAGGTTCCCTTAGAGTTGGCTACGGTAAAGAAGAAGTGCAAAGGCTCTCTTTGTGTCTTGAGCTGATTTCCACCATGCAGTCTGGTACATAGGAAGTAGTGGAAGAAGATGTTGAAATTGGGGAGGGAAAAAAAGAAAAAGGGAAAGAAATATGTACTAAGAAGCCACTAGCCTCACTGATTCACAAAACAGGGAATAAAGGGGGAAAATGATGGAGGAGAATATAAGGAAAAGAGGGTAAAGCTACTGAGTTGTCAATAACTGAGTTGTTACAGTTGAGGAAAAGGAAGGGGGAGGCTGAGAAGGAAGATGATCTGGTAAGGGTGCCCAAACGTATTTAGGTGGAGAATGCAAGAAGTGGGATCTGAGATGGGATGTCAAAACTGATATCGGCAGAGGCTGGTTGCTAGTGCTGCCGGAAGCCATGAAAACATTGAGCTCGAATACACTTGGGCTTGGGAACCCATGGGGTATTCGAACACTTCGAGACTTAGTCAAGAAGGAAGATCCCTATATTTTGTTTTTACGAGAAACAAGATTGACAATAAGAGCTATGGAAGGGTGTAGGGTGAGACTTGGCTTTTCAAACTGTTTGGTTGTAGAAAGAATGGGGAAGAGTGGGGGTATTGCACTGTTATGGAGAGCAAATGTGGACTTGAAAATTGTAAACTACTCTAGGTCACATATTCATGCTAGGATTGTGTGGGGTGAGAACCAGCAAACTGAAGGCTACTTCATAGGGGTGTATGGCAATCTTGAAACAAGTTGAAAGGGAGTTACATGGAGGTTGATAAAGGAGCTATGCAGTGGAGATAGAAAGGCATGGCTAGTGTGCGGAGATTTTAATGAAATACTCATGCAAAATGAAAAGAATGGTGGGAAAAGAAGACCTGAATCCCAACTTGATGATTTTAGGGAGATGTTGGACACTTGTGCATTAAAAGATCTGGGTTATAGTGGATCTCCTTTCACTTGGTGCAATAATAGGGAGGGAAGAGCAAGAATTTGGGAGAGATTTGATAGGTTCTTTGCAAACTCATAATGGATCTAGCTGTATCCTCATGCTACCATAATTCATGGTGTTGCTGCTTATTCAGGCCATATCCCCATATGGATGGAGCCTCACAAGGGTGTAAAAACTGGAAGAGTCAAGAGGATGTTCAGGTTTGAAGCGATGTGGTTGGAAGAAACTGAATGTGATGACATTGCTAAGGATAGCTGGAAACATACTTCAAGTGGGGGTAAGATGGGAGAAGTGAGATGGATAAGATTGTTGGGTGTAGTCAGAAGCTGCAGGTGTGGAATAAAAGAAAATTTGGTAATGTCCAATACCAAGTGGCTCGAGCACAGAGAAGACTACAATGTTTGCAATGGAGGAATCGCAAGGGGAGCTCTAATGAGGATTTGAAAAAGGCAAGGGAAGAGGTACAAATCTATTTGGAGAGAGAGGAAGTGATGTGGAGGCAAAGGTCAAAAGCTTTATGGCTAAAAGATAGGGATAAAAACTCAAGATATTTTCACATGAAGGCCTCGCAGAGAAGAAGAAAAAATAAGATTGTGAGGCTGCAAGATGAACAAGGGAACTGGTAGGAGGGTGAGGGGAAGGTAAACTTATTGTTGACTATTTTCAGGAGTTGTTCACCACCTCCAATCCTATTGGAAACACAGACTTCCTGAATAGTTTAACAGGCAGGGTTACAAAAGAGATGAATGAAGAGCTATGTATGGAGTATACTGAGAGAGAAGTGGATAAGGCACTTGTTCAGATGCACCCCACAAAGGCCCCTGGTCCAGATGGGATGGCACCTATATTCTTTCAAAAATACTGGAGTACCATTGGCAAGTCCATTGCAGAAGCAGTTTTACAAGCATTGAATCAAGGTGACTTCCCACTTTCTTTAAACCACATTTTTATTTCCCTTATTCCTACGAAACAAGTCCCTATCAAAATTGCTAAGTATAGACCAATTAGCCTATGCAATATACTTTATAAGCTTGTCTCAAAGGTAGTTGCAAATAGGCTTAAGAGATTTTTATCTTTTCTTATTTCTGATTCACAAAGCACCTTTGTGACTAGAAGGCTTATTTCAGATAATGTATTAGTGGCATATGAACTCATACATTATCTGAAGCAGAAGAGGGAAGGGAAGAAAGGCTACATGTCTCTTAAGTTAGTTATGAGTAAAGCCTATAATAGGGTGGAATGGAGCTTTGTAGAAAAGGTGATGGTGAAGATGGGGTTTGAGGAAAAGTTCATCAAGCTGATTATGAAGTGTGTCCAGTCTATCTCTTTTCTTGTTTTAATAAATGGTGTACCAATGGGCCCAATTGTGCCTAGTAGAGGATTGAGGCAAGGGGATCATTTATCCCCTTACCTGCTTTTATTGTGTACTGAGAGACTGATGGCCCTCCTTAAAACTGCTAATAAGGAGTTTCAGTTTGATGGGATAAAACTGTGCCAAGGGGCTCCTTACATTAATCATCTGGTATTTGCAGATGATAGTGTATTTTTTTGTAAGGCTAATCTGCAAGAAAATAGAAAGGTGTACATGCTTCTCGAAATTTATGAGAATTCCTCTAGACAAAAGATTGATCGAGGAAACACTGCTGTTGTTTTTAGTAAGGATGTCCCTGAAGCTAATCAGAAGGAGATAATGTTATTATGGGGTGTGGAGAGTGTACACCAATATGATAAATACCTTGGGTTGCCTCCAGTTGTAGGTAGATCAAAGACTCGTGCTTTCTCTAACATTAAGCACAAAGTGTGGCAAAAGCTGCAATGTTGGAAGGAGCAAATTTTATCACAAGGGGGAAAAGAAATCCTTATCAAGGTTGTAGCCTTCTCTATCCCTATGTATTCTATGAGTTGCTTCTTGCTACCTAGGGGACTATGCTCAGAAATTGAAGCTTTGATGGCAAGGTTCTGGTAGGGCCAAAAGAAGGATTAGAGATAATACATTGGGTCAGCTGGGACAAAATGTGTGAATCAAAGTTTAGAGGAGGATTGAGTTTTAGAGACCTTAAAACTTTCAATTTGGCACAGCTAGCCAAACAAGTATGGAGAGTCCTGCAAGTAGAAGGCTCTTTGTTGTAAAGGGTGTATAAAGCCAAATATTTCCCAAAAAGTAATCTGTTTGAGGCTGATTTGGGAAAAAATCCCTCTTATGCATGGGGAGGGATATGGGAAGCTAAGAAGTGGCTAAAAGCCGGTTGTAGGTGGAGGATAGGTGATTGAAAAACTGTTAAAATCTGGAAGGATCACTGGATACCAGGGCATGAAACTCTATGTACGGGATCTAAAGAGTTGAGGGAAGATGAGATAGTGGACCAATTGTTGAATTGTCAAACTAGGTGGTGGGATGTTGAAAAGGTCAGAGCTCTATTCAATCCAAAAATAACAGAGGATTATATTGAGGATTGTGGTCTACCTAGGTGCTCAAACTGAAAAAATGGATTTGGTTTCAAGAAAAAAAAGTGGCTCTTTTAGTGTGAAAAGTGCTTACAGGCTGTTTAGAGACAAAAGTAATGACAAGCCGGGGGTGTGTTTGAGTTTCTCTAGACACAAGACTTTTTGAAAAGATGTCTGGAAGATGCCTCTGCCAAATAAAATTAAGGTATTTGCATCGAGAGCCTGCAAGGAGGGGCTACCTACATAGCTTAACCTTGAGAAGAGGAGTTAAAACAGAAGGGAGTTGCTGTTTCTGCAAGGAAGTGATGGAAGATACCTTTCATGCTCTCTTCTTTTGCCCTGATATCATAGACTACTGGAAATACTATGTTCCAATTGTGAAAACTTTGGATAATAAGATGTCTATTATGGAAGTTGTAGCTGTTGTGTTGGAAAAGGGATGTGAGGAGGTGTTAAATACTTTATTTTTATTGGCATGGAGCTTTTGGTATAGGAGGAACAAGATGGTGATAGAAAGGAATTGCTTTGATCCTAAGCAAACAATTGATTATGCTTTAACAGTGCAGTCTCTGTTCAAGGGGGCCAAGAGGTTTCAAAACTCAAAAGTCAAGGAACTTTGCTGCTGGAAACCATCTGCTGTTGGTTTCTTGAAGTTAAATGTCAATGGAGCCATATTTTTTGACAGGCACAAAGCAGGAATTGGGGCAGTTTTGAGGGATGATAAAGGTGATGTAATCTTGGTAGCTAACAAAATTGAATATGAAGTAAATGAACCAGAAGACATCGAACTCTTGCAATGTTTAGAGGCCTTCAAACTTGTGCAAGCATGGAAATTCAGTTATTGATCTTGGAAAGTGATAGCCTGTTGATGGCAAATGAAGTTAATGCAAGTGAGACATCTTTCTCTTTGTTAGGAAATCTGGTTAGGGAGGTAAAGAAGCTCAAGGCTCTATTTGAGGTATGCTTGGTTTAGCAAGTGGATAGGGAAGGGAACGAGGTGGCACACAAGCTAGCTAGGAATGCTTGGAATGTAGAAAATTTAGATATAAGGTGGGAAAATTTACCTGAGTTTGTAATTCAAGCAGTATGGCTTGACAAAAACTTGAACAAGAAATAGCGCCGTCTGATTTTGTGAAGGGGCCACGTGAAATACTCAGCATTTTATAATTAAAGACACCAAATGGTGCGTTTAGTGTCAGTGAGGGTCAGTAGTTATGCCGTGCTAAATGTAGCGTTTGAAAGTTAAACACCAAATGGTGTGTCTTGATGACTGTGAGTTTTCTTCTTGTTAGTCTGGGTCAGTTTAGCAAAACTTAGAGTTAGTTACAAATCTAAAGTGGAGGTCTGGAATATAGTCGAAATGCAGAATCAGAAATGAGATATCTTTTGTCTTGTTGAATATTTTGGATTATCCTGGAGGTTGAGCTACCTCAAATAACTCTTATCTTTCAATGAAGTTTAATAGCATCCATGGTTACTCTGTTCAATATTCCTACATATTAGCATCTATTATTACTCTGTTTTCTGGTTTGGTATTTTTGGCTTCATAACATAATGGGACTTCTACTGCCTACATTGCAACCTCTCCCTCAAAAGCAACTAAAGGAAAATGCTCCTTAACATCCTTATCTACACCCCCTCGGGAACACCTGGTGCATCTGTTTCCTTTTTTCCTCTATCACCTCGATAGAATCATCGAAGGCCGAAGATGAGGAGACTGAGGGAGCTAATCTCTCAAATAAAAAAGTTTGGAAGGGAGTCAAAAAGCAAGTCAGGATTTGAATAAATAAAAAGATGGATCCAAGAGCGAATCTAGGTCTTGGTTGCCCTCCACAATAACATTCGCTAGGACAACAACATTTAGCAAAGGCGGTGGCTGGCGGGCCTCCCTTTAGGGATGGTGGTAATAGAAGGAGGCAAGGAACATCTTGCAGTGTCATCAGAATGAGCAAAACCGTGGTGAGCGTCTGGTCAACAGTTTTGCCTTGTGCCCTCGAAATAAGGTCTCTTTCCTTTGGGACCCCAGGTTGATGACTCAATATCCAGTATGAGAACGAAAACTACATTGGTTCCATTGTGTCTTTTCACATCGTGAACATGAAGGAACTCAGGGATGGTCAAGTATGGGTCTCAGCTTCAGCAACATCAAGGGCTTGCCTGCACACAACACAGCAAGCCAACAATATTCTCTGAGCATTGTGTAGCAGCTAAGTGGGAGCCAAGTCCAAATAATTTAGAACATCTTAGATGGGATGACAAAAATGTAGCCTTTAATCCCAACAAGAGCATCCCGATGTACGACCCAACATCCTCAACGACCCCTTCAAACATGACTATACCGCTACGGGAGTTGGGAAGAATCAATCGGACAAAGTTCGGGACTCCAAGCCATCCTTTGTGGAGTCACAACTCTGTCTGAATGGTGTCCCCAATCCAACTACTCCCCTTGAAGGCTAGACATGGTGTACAGAGTCTGCCCCAGCGGCGGGTCTAAAGCCATACCCAAATGGATTCTCGTGAGTGTCGTCTAGAGACCAACGTGAACGAGAGGATTAGGAGGTGTTTATCACAATGTTTCTGGGAGCATGAAAAGTGTAAGGCAAGAGGAATCGAGAGAATGAGAATGGATGGAGAAGAGGAGTAATATAAAGCGTAGAGTAAAGGAAGAAGTGAAAGAGAAGAATGAAAATGATGAGACGTGAAAGAGAAGAATGAGAAGGAAAGGATGGAAAAGAACGCTAGAGGTTATGTGAAGATGAAAGGATGAGACGTGGAAAAATAAGGCCAAGGTGGAAAAACCAAGTTTTGGAAACTATGAAGACACGTTTTGGATTAGCGTTGCACGAAGCGATAGGCGTGAGTGCATCAAACAAACCATCGAATGGGTGAGAATGTGTCCGATGAATCGTCGACATGCACTGGTAATAGTTCTTATTTCTAGGAGAGCAAGCCATGATAGGAATTTAAAAAGAAAAACTCCCGCTACCATGTAGAATTTGCGTGATAATTGTTAGGCAGAAGTATGCACCATGAGTGAGGAAAGGTTGCCAAGTGACAAAAAAAACTTTCATGAGGAGTTCACGAGAGGCAAGGAATGGTTGAAACTAGTAAACAATATCTTTTGGAGACCATAAGATAAAGAAAAAGTTGGTGTGGCTGGGAGGGACCCAACAAGATTTATCTCAGATTCACATTAGGAAAATGCTATTTGAACCGATAATTTTGACCGATAAAAGTAACCGATTGACTTTTTTATTTATTATTTTTTTTACTTAATAATTAAAGAAGTGATTATTAGTGAATTGGTATTTTTTTATTTTTTTAAAAAGATTTAAATATACATAAAAAAATGATTGAAAAGAGAGAAAAAAAAAAAAGAAAAAAAAAGTACATTTACACTTATCGGTATGGTTTTATTGGTCCTTCATCGGTTCCTCTATCAACGTCCTTCACATTAACATAATAGGTCCCACAAACATACCTTTGCTGATGGGACACCATCATCTCCAGTGTCATATTCATGAGGAAGACTTCACCCTGACGTACATAATGCAAGATTATTAGATTGATTTTGAGACTTTAGCTTCTCTCACTAACTTAACATTCGAAGATATCTCCCTGGGATCACTCGAAGTTGTTACTCTATTCATAGGTGACTATTGGAGGCGTTGCGAACACTGCTAATAATTTGTCTAAACCAGGCCTATTGATACACACAGCATTAGCAAGAGTCCAATTGAGAACAAATTGTACCAAAATGTATAATTTAATAGAAAATTGAGAACAAGGTAATGAAAATTGTAAAATTAATCGTTTATTTAATTTTTTTATTTTCTAACCATATTTTTTTAGCTTGTCAGTTGTACAAGCTCCAAGTTTTACTAGGATTTTGAAAAGCCCAAGCCACATTTATACCATACTGTAAAAGAACCCCGGTCAATGACATAATTGGTGCTACATTGTAATTAAACATTAAAAAACACAAGAGTTTATCATTCTCAAGCAATGTGAGATCCTATCACCACCTATACCCATCACTCAGTATGAGTATCACAATCTCTCCCACTTAAATTCTTGGCGCTCTTGTCGAAACATTCCATCATAAATTCCTGGTTGTGATAGTTTTTTTTTTCATCTCATTTGTAATGCCCCAACGAGGGTTTAATCACACATAGGCCCATAAAGAGTCGTTGTAATATTATTATAATTCTATTGGAGTTGTTATAAATAGTAAGAATTTATCTCTACTAAGCAACATGAGATCGCATACAATCACTTGTGCTCACAACTCAATATCATACTTTAAAAGGATTAGTCAAATGTATAGTAAAGCTTTATTGGGACTATTATAAATATTAAGAACTTCTCTCTCCTAAACAATTATGTTGAACCCTATATACCACATATACTCACCACTTAATATTAGAAATCACAGTCTCATCTCTTAAATGGTCATTCTATCATAGGTGGTAGGACTGAAGTCCAATATTTCTAGTTAGAATCGATTCTGGTACCGTTTGTAATATCCCAAGGGAGGTCAAGCTCATTAGAATCATTATAAAGTACAAGAACTTTTCCCTTTTGAGCAATATGAGATCCTATATTTATCACTCAATATGGCCGAGTTTCACAATAAGTGAGACCTTATCAATTAAATCCAAGTATCGTTCTCTTTTTTTCTTAAAATTTTTTGGGATGAAAAGTTTGGTCCAAAAAAGCATTTATGTTGTCTAGTCTTATATGCTCCAAATATTTTCTATAAAGAGAGATATATCTTGCGGATTACACGGCATTTGGTACTTGCAAAAAATACGTGGTGTAGATTATTTCCATAATAGTAAAGAATTTCTTTCATTTTCGAGGCATAGGCACTTAGAGAGAAGGAATTAAGAGCTATATTTATAGCTGGGAGGAAGTAATTATTAGATAACTTCAGTATATCAATACGTGGTATTATCGTGGGATAGCATGCCGTTAAAAATAAAAGTGCATACATTTATAAGTACTAATTTCAATGTATGACATTCCGTGGTAAAATGAAAGTTCCACGTTCTTCATCCCTATCTAATAATTAGCTATGCGGAGGAGGGGTCTCTAACAAATATGTAGATATATGTGTATATATATATTGTTTCTATATGCATTTATACCGATACTCGATACGTAGGACTGTCCACTCGTACCAGCTCAACGGGACCCGACCCGATATAGAGGCAGTCCTTGGACAATTACCCGATCTAAAAAGATTTTCGGAAGAAACGGGTATTCTTACTTTTTTTTTTTCATTTTTCCTTTTTTTCTTCTTCTTTTATTTTTTTCATCTATATATATACTAGAAACTTTTGATTACCATTCTATACAAAAAATTTGAAATGGTCTGTTGTAATGCTCTTTTATGATTTTATACAGAAGGTTCTGATCATGCACTAATTTGTAGAATCTGTTTGTTTATTAATTTCAATGTAATTAGAATTTACATTATAACAAATATCCTACGGTTCATTGTATTTTCAAACCGAATGACCCTAATTTTCTTATCAATCACACGACTTTTGGGAATAGTTATAGGCTGAATTGCTTTTAAAAGTAATATTTCTGTTTTGTTCATCATTTATGGAAGATGAGATATAGATATTATCAATTTGAAATGAGATATAGATGATTACATTTGATAGATGAAAAGAATACCAACTTTTGGTTATCCACTTTCTTCTTTTCTAGAGAAAAGAAAGAAAGAAAGAAGAACAATGATGGGCATGTGCTAATTTGGCATTAAAATCTTTAGTCAGACGTGAACAAAAGGTACCCAAGAGAACAACATTCAATATTTTTAAAGTCACATCTGAACAATTGGAACTCAAGTGAGTGGCATTTGTACCATATCCATACAACAAATTCATGCACAGAATGCATGAGAGTCCAAAAGAACATCATTGAACCACAAAAACATAATCATCCTTTCCCTGAAAGAAAGAAAAATCATTTTTCATGAGGAATAATTCACCATATCCATACTACGCCCTTGTAGTTATGACCCTATTATAATATTCAATCGGCCTCATTCAAAATATTCTTTAAAGTTATATCTACATGAAATAAAAAATTATATTAAACATATAATTAATTGAAATGACTATAAGAAAACATATAATTAATTAAACTTACCGGTTTCTAACTTGTAGCTTTCAACATCTTTCACTACATTTTGAGAGTCATAGTTAATGGAGGGAGCCATTGACCAGTTTTGTGTGTAGTTAAAAGCTTCAACTGTTTTTGAGACCAATGAACTATGAAATGAATCTAAGACATAACCTCCAATGCTAGATGCCGAGTCAGAAGTAACACTAGATATGAGAAAAGCTAACACATCTCGAGCTATATTGGCAAGGATTAGATATCTGATTGAGTTCACCTTCCACCATAGTAGAATATTAAAGTCGGGTGCCAATCTTTCAACATTTTCCATAAAATACTTATCTAATTCTGATTTAGACTCTACCCTACCTTTTGATGCTTGAAATTGGTGATACATATTGACTATATCATCCTTATTATCATAAGAAGTGTTGCTAACACTTGATTGGCCCCTACTTGAACCTACACTAGTTTTGAATATTCCTTATACATCTGCTCAATCATCCTCCTTAACCGATCAACAAGTTTAGACGCTCGCTCATGGCCAAGAATATTTGTAAAACAAAACTCCAAAACTTCCAACTTGAAGCGCAGATCAAGCATAGATGCAATAAACAACATTTTGTTCAATTTCTCAAAATCCCCCCAATACTTGTCATATTTCAATAACATCTTCTCTGACATGGTTTTCAGCATATTACTCCCACTCATAGAAAATTTGTTCAAATGGTTATAAATTATAAATATTTCTTTAATGAACAAATTTGAAGTTGCATAAATTAAGTCTGAAACCCGCAAAGCTATATTATAAAAAAGCTTCAAAAATCGTACAAAAACCTTGATGGTTTTCCAATCATGTAAAGTTGGTATTCATTGTCCAACCTCACGTAAATATTGGCCAAACTCATTGTTTTCATCTTGCAGCACCTCAAATATCGCATAATATTTGAGAACTACACTCAATATTAGATATGTTGAGATTTATAGAGTTGGAACATCAAGACAAAGAAGTCCACCACCTAAAATATTTTGTTTCTCTGCGCATGACTTGAACTTATTAAGTCTTGCAGGAGAAGACTTCACATATTTAACTGTATTTCGAATTTTCACAATTGATTTATCAATTTCTTTCAATTCATCCTGGACAATGAGATTCAAAATATGTGCACAACATCTTATATGCATAAGTTCATTGTCTAATACCATACAGTTCCTAAGTTCAACAATTTTCCTCAAATAATCGATGGCCGTAGTATTTGAGGATGCATTGTCAACTATGATTGTAAATATCTTCTTTATGCCCCATCCAAGTATGAATGACTCAATCTTTTTTCTAATTGTTATCCCTTTGTGATCAGGAACTTTGTTAAAATCTATAATTCTCTTATGCAAGAACCAATCATCATCAATAAAATATGTTGTTATGCACATATAGTTAAGATTTTGAGTTGATGTCCACATGTTAGTAGTGATGCAAATCTTATAATCAGATGCCATGAACATGCTCTTCAACTTATCTTATAACATGTACATCTTCATACAATCTCGCATGGCAGTAATGCGAGAGGGGATTGTCAATCTAGGGTTCAACTGCAATTTGAGATTAAATTATGTTACATGTACACCAATATATTTAGATTAAAAAACTAAAGCTACGCCTTTATATCAACGTCATAAAATTAAATATAGAGAAAATTTGTAAAGAAATTAATATATTATGAAAGCAAAGCAGGACATCACACTCCAGTTGACAAAAAATGGCAAATTATGCCTAAGCAGGATAGCACAATGTCCGTGAGGTATATATGCTCTTATTTCTTTGATATTACAATTTAAGATCCTGTACAAAGAGAGCTACTAAGACATTTATGTCATGGGATACCTCATGTTTGGTCAGCAAACATTGTCCCAGACAACTTTGAATATGCCACCAAACGCATTTGTTTCTAAAGTTGCAATTTGGACAACTGTAAGTATGAGATTGGAAGTTCTCTTTGAAATGGGATTTTATCCGTGAACTTGGGTTTGCTTACATTTAACCATGTTTGAACCTTTGAAAACACTATTGTGACCAAATTCTATGGACTGCACTATGTAAAGTTAACTGGGCCTACCCAGAAGAAGGTAGAACTGCTAGTGGTTCTATACAAAATCTGTGCTAGAAAATTGTATCAAAGTAACAAGGCCATTATTTCTTGCCTTTTCTTTTAATATTAAGGAATCTAACAACTATCAGACTATATATCACTTTAAGAACTATATATATCAATCTGTAAGTCTTCTTGGTTTACACATATAGTAAGGAAAAGTACTTTCAAGTAATGTGGTTAATGATATAGGTACGGTTCATCATAATGGGGAATCTCATGTGTACTGAATATAGCATCCATAGACGCTTTGACTTGAAGGGATCTTCCCTTGGCTGCACAATAGATAAGTCTGAGACAGAGATTGATGAAACTTGCACTATCCTTAAAGACCTTGATCTAAACTTTATATTCCGACTGCAGAAGTCATGGTTTCAAGAGTTTTGCAGGTGAATATGGTTTAATTTCCTTCAGTCTAGACTTGCTTTGTTCAACTCCCATGATGCCAAACAAATACCATTGCCACCACGTGGAGCTCTATTTTCATTTTCTTAATTTTGCCTCTCTAAATGTACATTTGTTTTTGCAGGCAAATTGATAGGGACTGCGAGTTTCTCGTGCAGGAGAGAATTATGGACGATATAGGGTCAAACTCAACCCAACTATATATGTCCTGAGTAGATAGAACCCAAGCTTACGGCACAAACCCAAAAAACCCAAGATGCACTCATGCCCCGAGTGTATAGAATGATTGTATTAAAAGGAATGTTTAATATATAAACCCATTATCATGATATTATCTGACCATTAGGTTGGTCGTGGATTACTTAATGACTACCTTTTTTTTTGGGTATTCTAATGACTACCAAATTCTGCATGCATCAATACTGCAAGAAACAGATTAAGACCCAGTATTAAGAATTTCAAACAGAGACACCGAGTAAAAGTGTAACGATCAAGTTTGTGTGATGGATATTACCCAGAACAAACAAATCCAAAAATCATAAACTAAAAATCACAACAATCAAACCCTAACCCTTTAGAAACTAAAAATCCCACATCAGAACAAAAATACCCACAAAAACCAAAAATCACAACTATCCTTACTTTCAAAACACTGAGTAATTGCGACTTGCAAGAGAAAGTGAGTTGCGAGAGAGAGCGAGAGAGAGTGAGAGCAGCGACGAGAGAGTGAGGTGAGACACAGAGAATCGAGACAGTGAGACGGCTTTTGAGTTTTTTTTTTTTTTTTTTATAGAAATCTGAAATTCATTCATCACAGGAAACCCAAAAGTTACAAACAATTATCAAGCCATAAGGCTTGAGAAATGCAGTCTGAAACACAGTCCCACCACAATACAATATTATCAACTTGACTCACATTCCTAGCCAACATATGAGCAACCATATTTCCCTCTCGATATACATGTGTAAAAATACAACTCTCAAAATGTGAAGAAAGCTGTCTAATTTCAGAATATAAACCCCGAAGCAAAGAGTTAGACATGCTGCCATCATGTAAAGCCTCCACACAAATCAAGCTGTCACTTTCGACTACAAGTTTTGAAATACCCATAGTTGCACACAACTGCAATCCTCTGAAAATGGCCATAAGTTCCATAGCTTCTATACCTTCCATCTCTGTTTCCACTTTGCTTGCAGCCATTAAAACCCTGCTATGCTCATCCCGTAATACAGCCCCAATTCCTGTTTTTCCCAACTCAGAAAAAACTGCACCATCAACATTTAATTTCAGCCATTCAGCTTGCGGAGCCTGCCATTTATAATGCTGCAGTAACTGAATCCGAGTCTTCTTTTGAATCTGGCCATAACTCTTCAGCATAGATACAGCACTATCTGCAACCTGTTTCGGTGTTAGCAACAGTTGATCATGTATAAATTTATTTCTACGAAACCAGAAACTCCATGCCAAAGCAAAAAATACTGATAACTTCTCATGCATTTGCCTTTCACAAAGTTCCAACGCCATCTCCCTTACTGATTTGCCTCTATCAAACACTATACCAAGAATATAATTATTCATCAGGCCCTGCAAAGATGGACATGTCACTACAACATGTGTAATATCCTCCCTCTCATGAAAACACAATCTACATGTGGCCTCTAGCAGAACATGTTTCTGCACTAAATTATCTCCAGTAGGAAGTCCATTCTTGCATGCACGCCATGCGAAAATTTTAACTTTGCTCGGGACCTTCATCTTCCACAAGTGCTTCCATAAAGCATTCTGTTTGTAAATTTGAGGGCTCTGCAAACTGAGAACCAAGCTCGTAAAAAATTAAACGATAACAGCTTTTGACACTAAACACACCATTCCTTTCATAAGACCATAGCCTTTGATCCTCATCAGTAGCAGAACTTAACTGCACTTTGAGTATATTAGCCACCACATTTGGATTGAAGAGAGACCTAAGTTTAATAACATCCCACTGTTTAACATCCTGCTGAAATAGGGCATCCACACAAAGCAGCCTAGTATCATCCCTCATCCCTACCCCTTCTGCCAGTAGGGCATTATGACCAAGAATCCACCTATCTTGCCATATATTCACATTTTTACCATCACCTATACGCCACCTACATCCAGCCACAAGCCATTTCCTTGCCTCCCGAATACTCCGCCATGAATAAGAGGTACATCTTCCTAAACCAGCATTTCAAAAACTAGTATGAGGGAAGTATTTGGCCTTCAAAACTCTATGCAACAGTGAACTCTCATCCTGAAACAATCGCCACCATTGCTTAGCCAATAAAGCTAAATTGAAACTTTTCAAATCTTTAAATCCCATCCCTCCTTTGAATTTTCTTTGACACATTTTGTTCCAACTCACCCAGTGTATCCTCCTCTCATTCCCTTTCTGCACCCACCAGAAACGAGATATCATCCCCTCTAATTCATTACACAAACTAGAAGGAAGAAGAAAGCAACTCATAGTATAGGTTGGGATAGAAAGTGCTACTGCCTTCAACAGTATCTCCTTCCCTCCTTGTGACAACAATTTTTCTTTCCAAGATTGTAATTTCTGCCACACTCGCTGCTTGACAGACTCAAAAGCCCTGTTTTTACTCTTTCTAATAATAGATGGCAGTCCAAGATATTTCTCATATTGTTGAATCACACAATTAGGCCATAAATTCTTAATCTCAGACTTAGTAACTTCATTCACATTACTACTAAAAACAACAACAGTTTTTCCTTATTTATTTTTTTTGTCCAGAAACAACTTCATACCTCTCCAACAGATTCTATACTCTTCTATTTTCTTCAGTATCAGCTTGACAAAAAATAATACTATCATCCGCAAAAAGCAAATGATTTATAATAGGAGCACTCCTACAGATTCTCAATCCTGAAATTTCCTTTCTCAGCCCAGCAATATTTAGCAGAGATATCAAGCCCTCAGTACAAAGAAGAAAAAGATAAGGGGACAATGGATTCCCTTGTCTTAAGCCTCGTGTGGGTATTATTGGACCCTTTGGAACTCCATTTATTAAAACAGAAAAAGAGACAGAGCTCACACAAAACATGATCAAATCAATAAACTTCTGATGAAACCCCATCACCCCCATAATAGATTTTATAAAACCCCATTCAACCCGGTCATAGGCCTTACTCATATCTAACTTCAAAGACATGAAACCTTTTTTCCCATTCCTCTTCTATTTAAGGTAGTGGACTAACTCATATGCAATTAAAATATTATCAAAAATGAGACGACCAGGGATGAAGGCACTTTGACTTTCACTAATAACATTGGGAAAAACAGATTTAAGTCGATTGGAAAGAACTTTTGCAATGAGTTTGTAAGCCACATTACACAAACTTATAGGTCTATAATCACCCATATTAGAAGGACTCTTCTTTTTTGGAATGAGGGAAATATGTGTAAGGTTAAAAGAAGATGGAAAGGAACTTGAGTTTAAAGCTTGAAGAACTGCTAAAGTCAGAGAGTTTCCAATGATATGCCGATATTTTTGAAAAAATATTGGGAGCATTCCATTAGGGCCAGGGGCCTTCGCAGGATCCATTTGAAACAAAGCTTCCTTCACTTCTTCTGCAGTAAATTCCTTGACCAAACCCTGATTCATATCATCTGAAACCTTCTCAGTTAAAGGTTCTAAAAAATCCAAAGTAGCACTAGTCAAAGATGGATTAGAACTAGTAAACAACTGCTGAAAGTAATCCAGAATAATTCTATCCCTCTGATCTCCTTCTTGCCACTACCCATGATCATCCTGAATTCTAAAAATTCGATTTTTCCTCTTCTGCTGTGATGCCTTCATGTGAAAATACTTTGTGTTATTATCACCCTCTCTAAGCCATAAAGCCTTAGAGCGTTGTCTCCACATTATCTCACTTCTCTCCAGCCAAACTTGAACCTCCTCTCTAGCCAAGTTTAGTGCCTCAGCCTCCCCACCACTTGAACCCTCCTCAACCAAACTCTGTAAATTTTTCTGAGCTTTTGCAAGTTGTTGTTGAACATTCCCAAAAGAGTATTTATTCCATATATTTAACCGTTCCCCACTCTCCTTTATCATGTCTGAAATCATCCCCCCCATACATAACTGATATGTTCTACTACCCCACACACCCTTTATAATCTCCTCACAATCTGATTCCCCCACCCACATAGCCTTAAACTTGAAAGGCTTTTGAAACCTAGTATACTCCTTCGCACCCTCCAAATTGACATTAATTGGACAATGGTCCGAGTAAGCCACCACCCCATGAGAGACACGAGCATTAGGATAGCAATTCCACCAAGCAGTATTAACAAGAAATCTATCTAGCCTCTCGTGAATACGATCCTGCCCAAATCTTCTATTACACCATGTGCATTTATACCCTGAATAACCCAAATCCCTCAAATCACAGTCTTCAACAACTGCCCTAAACTCAGATAACTACCATTCAGGCCTTGGATTTCCACCCTTCTTCTCATGTTGATATAATAGTTCATTAAAATCACCCATAACCAACCAAGCCTCCCCATGAATTCTACTTAATGATCTAAGCAAATTCCAAGTTTTATAACGTAAATGGGTTTCAGGAAAGCCATAAATAGTAGTTAAAAACCACTGTCCCATACCCACGTTCCCATCTATGACTACAACATCAAAGTGATTTTGTGAATATGAAATAATTGATAAATCAATATCTCTACCCCATAACAGAGCAATCCCTCCCTTTTTACCACAAGAACTAACAGCCAAACAATTAATAAAACCCAACTTGTACTTACAAGATTCGAACTCCCGAGTAGAAAGCCTTGTCTCCTGTAAGAACACCACATCAGGATCTTCCCTCTTGACTAAATCACAGAGGGTTCGAATGCCCCGTGGGTTCCCAAGCCCACGAGCATTCTAGCTGAGTACTTTCATGGCATCCGGCGGTGCTGTACAACAACCATCGCCGATATCTCAGGATCTTCGACCCCATTCCCATCCTTTGAATCCTCCGAAACTTGGGCATGCTTCACTAACCTGACAAGCGAAGCTCCTTCCTTGATAACCCCTTTCTGTTTCCTTGCTCTTTCTGCCAATAGAACGCAAGCTGAACTTGCAATCGAGGAATTAGGGATTGTCGATTCATGTAATTTAGAAACCCGTTTCCATTTATGACCAAGCTGGCCATCAGGCTTATTAACCACAGGCTTAGACTCACTTAGGCCTTCTTCAGATTCTTTTGACAGCGTTGGCCCAGTAGGCCCAATATGACACTTCCCATCTATCTCTTCTTTCTCAATTACCAGTATCTCCGGTACAACTTCCTGCATTTTCTCAACTGCCTCATTAGTTATCTTCAAAGCAGTTAAATTAGTTATAGTTGTCAAAGCAGTTACATTCCGAGAAGCCTCCCCAACCTCCAGTCCAACTTCCTTCATCGTTACAACTGCTTCGGCAGTTGCTTTTAGAGCAGTTGATGCAGTTTCATTCTGATAAGCTACACCATCATCCGCCATCAGCACCTCCGCATCGCCACCACTTTTCTGAGACCTACTCTTTTGCAACTCCGAGGTTTGCATCTCCCCAGAAGAGAATGCAGGAAATAACTTTGGACTTTGTCGTACTCTGTTTGTACCCCCGAAGAAACGTTCATTATAACCTCCGGCTCAAAGCCAAATTCCATATGGTAAAGCATCCATAACAGATAACTTGGAATGAGATTTCACATTAGAACAATCTTTCTCCCCATGTCCCAAACAACCACATAGATAACAAAAGTTTGGGAGCCTTTCATAAGAAAAACGAACCCAAACAGGTTCTCCACCCCCAATCGAGAACATGGAACCCCTCAGTAGTGGCTTGGAAATTTGCAAAGTTACATGAACTCGTAGAAATTCTCCCCATGCAATTGCACCTTCTTCCACATCCACTTCCTCAACAATCCCAATTTTTTCCCCCAGTAAATGACCCACGTACTCAGTTCTCGCCATCAGCGGTAAATCATGAAGCCTCACCCAGAAAGATGCCGTAGTTAACTGAATTTGCTTCACTTGTTTCCTGCCATCAACATCCTTCAATAAGACCAAATGTTTGTCAAAAGACCAAGGGCCCTCCCAAATAACCATATCCTTATCCTTCCTATCATCGAACTCAACAAGCATGAGAGTGGAACTTAAATCATGAAATCTCACCCCCAACGTTAAACGCCACGCTTTCCTCATATTACTCTTGAACACATCCTTATTATAATGCTTATCAGTAAATAACTTCATAATCAAACACTTATCACCACCAAGAACAGCATCTTGCAACTGTTCAGGCGCCACCACAATCTCCTCACTTTCCTTTTCAGTCAGTGAAAGACGTTGGTAGAGATCCTGAAGAGAATCCTCCATGACTTCAAACTGATCAAACCAAGAAGAAAATGAACATCTGAACACTGCACCCGCACGGCAGGAAAATCGCCTCTACGTAGGAGAGCCTAGAGAGGAAAAAACTCAAAAAAAAAAAAAAATCCTAAAGAACAAATCTTCAGAAAGTCGAGTATAGAAAACGACACTGTTCTTAAAGAAAAAATCTTGAGCGCAGCGACTGTGCAGCTGCATCCAATGCACACCTGATGTGTCCGAAACGGTGCGTTTTGTTGAGTGAGTGACTGGCGTTGATGGATCCATTTGACGTTTTGAATTCATTTCTGAGAGAGCTGATGAGAGAGAGAGTCGTTGATTAGAGAGAGCTGATGAGAGAGAGACCCGCTGATGAGAGAGAGACCCGAGATGAGAGAGAGATGATGAGAGAGAGAGAGTGTGTGATGGTGCGTTTTGCATATATATATAGTAGATGATCCCTATCAAAACTCGTTCTTAAAATGGGTAAAGGGCAATACCTGGAAAAATAAAAAGAAAAAAAGATAAATAAAAAAAAAGATAAATGGGTTGGTCAATCCCAATACCGAATCTGTGTGCAAACGGGTTTGGTTTTTAGGTCGGGTTAGAAAAGTCGGTCGAGTTGGGCCCATGCTTTTTTTGTTTTTCGCCCATGTTCCTCACGCGTCGCCGGGCACTGATGCCTCTGATGGTTACACGTGCCGTATCAGTAACTTCATCTCACCGAGATCTTCCAGATCTGGGCCACCCTGTTTCCATACCATTGACACGTGGCTGCCACGTGCCATCACAGGAGTGCGGGAATGCAAATGATCACTAGCCACAGATCAGTCCACCAAATGCCGTGCTTTCCATTATGTTATCGTTTTCCCTAACCCGTGATCTTGAAGAAGGGACTACAGATCTCTCCAAAAGTCATCTCAAAATAACAAACAACAGTGCACCCGCCACTCTCACTGCTTTCTGCGGAGGTTCCACTGCTACCAGGGGTGGTTCTATTGTTGGCACATTTTTAGCGAACAGCTTATTACTGTCTTTTAAGATGACATCCTCTTTATAGGATATGGGTGAAGACCAAGAAATTGGTCGCAAAAACCTTTTCTTTTCTTTTTTCTTTTTTATCCACCACTTTGCACTAATGTTATTGTTCTAGAATGTTTGTTGGGGAACCTCACCCCCTCCTCATGTATCATCTTTTCTAATGAAGTTTAATTGCTTGCTTAGGAAAAAAGAAAAAGAAATGATGGGTCCAATACTCCAATTGCATAATAATGATTGTGAATTAAATACTCCAATGAGTGTAGCATAGTAATGCTTGTGAATTACTTTATTCCACAGTACTACTTCATGGAAATGGCCTAGCCTGGCCATAAATAAGAGAAACATCAATAAATCGTTGAAGTACATATATATAATGGCCAAACAAAAACAAACGAGAAGATGATCTGCAAATCTATTTATGTTCGGTTTAGTTGAGATTATAATTCAAACCATGCCTATATAAATAAATATATATATTTGTATAAACTAAACCAAATTATTAATATATAGCCATATAATATATATACTAGGTTGGAACAACGTGCAAAGCACGTTTGCCTAGTTCGGCAAAATAATTATTTTAAAAAAATCGTATATATTTCATAAAAAAGTTGATTTTAATTAATAATTTAAGGCATATGGGAAAAAAATGTGAAATCTAGCAAATATTTAGGAGTAATGATAGTTAAGTAGAGTATAATAATTACATGCTTGCATATATTAGAAGATAAAAATATTAGTTCAAAATATAACATAGTCCAACACATATTTCTAACATTGATAGTTTTAGCAAAGTTGCTTGCGATAAGTTTAATACAAGCCCAACAAAAACATTAGTTCAAAATATAATATAGTCCAACACATATTTAAAACTTAAAACGTGTTTATAGTATTTTATTAAAAACTTTCTCATTAATCCCAAACCCAACAAGGACACAAGAATTTTTTTTTACACTTCTCCTGTTTTGTCACAATAATATATTATATAAATTTTAATTTTCTAATAATATTTTATATTATTATTGGCTATTTAATTTCAATTTATTTTTATTATTATTATGATGGTCTTCATTATTTTATTTTACTATTGCAGAAGTTATTGCTTATTTTGTGTTAAGGTGTTTTCTTCTATATTATTTTGGTTTTTCAGATTAGGCCTTCTGTGCTGGTGGGTTGATAGCAACCGGATTGACGAATAGTAAAGTAAGAGCAAAAGTAACAAATTTGTAAAAAAAAATAAAAGTACATTAGAAAACATTAGATCTATATTAATAAAATATATTTTCGTACTTTATGAAGATTTATAATTATATATTAATAAAATTATTATTGTTAATTTGAATAATTAAAATTACTCTGATGGTGTGCAATATTGGTTAGCAATGTAATTTTTTCTCATTTGAAGTCCAAAGGAAAAACAAAAGTCGGCCCAATTTATCTAGGCCCGCATTCAGCCATGAAGCCCAGCCCACCCACTCTTTCTTCCAGATCCCACTCTCATTTTTCATATCTTAATAGGATAAAAACACATGCGCCCTGTTAAGCGCACAGCAACAACAGGACATCCAAAGGGCAAGCCTCTCATATATATCAGATATGTAACCTTCCGTGCGTACGATAACGTATAGATCCATATAACTTTCCACGTCATAATACATATATATGATCAGGCAAGCTTCCGGAATATTGTTCAGAACGAAGATCAAGATCAAGCATTAATAACGTATACATGAATATATATATTTTTATATATATATGTTAAAATCTGAAACCACCTTCTCGATCGCTCGAATTTTAAGGGTTTTCTTGATCTGTCAAGTAATTATATATATACTATATATATATATATATATATATAGTATGAGACTTCCAAGCCAATTCATGAGATACATAGCCATGGATCGTCTACCCATGTTCTTTTGTACTGATGCGGCCAATTATATATGTATTCACCAACAAACTCTGGTTTAATTTGGCTCATGTTATACGTTTGAGGCAAATCCTTAAGCAAATTTAGTCTTTCCCATGACTTGCATGAACTTTGTGTTCTAAGTCATGATCATGAGGTTGTCTGCATTAATTACATATATAACTGACTAACAACCCACTCAACAACGGACGACTAACCCATAAACCGGAAATGCAAACATGACCCAGTCGTGGCCCATAACTAACACAACGGAAACATAAGACCAAGTCAGCCCATGACCTGTGACCCAACAATAGAAAGAGACTTGCCTCGTTTGTTTTTATAGATGAGAGATGTAATAAAATATATGTAAATAATATTAAGATAAAATGAGATGTATTTATTTATAAAATTGAGATGAGATATGTTTGAATTTTTTAAAAATATTTATAATTGTGAGACCTATAACAATATATATAAACAATTTTATATTAGATATGTGTTGAAATATCTGAAACCTTTTTTAAATTTTTTCTAACATTTCGGCATTTTCTGGGCTTGTGTTTTGTTTTGTTTTGTTTTTTTCTTTTTCAATTATGTTTTTTTTAACAATAAATCTTTCCAACTTTTCAACACTCCACACTATATCTTTTTTAAAATTTTTTTAAAATTTTTTTATTAAATAATTTTTATATGAATAGTAAATAAAAAATTTGAAATATTTAAAATAAAATAAATTAAAAAAAATTTTTAAAAAAATATTAAAAAATATTAAAAAATGTGAAGTATGAAATGTTGATAAATAGTAAGAAGTTGTATAATAAATTCTTTTTTAAATATTGGTGGCACTCACTTAAACCACCATTATATTAATTTTTTCTAATAATATTTCTAAAATGGTTAAAGCTGTACATAAACAGTAATATAAATAGTAATAAGAAATGACTTCTTTTTTTTTTCGGCGTTTTCTCTAGTGTTTGCTGTATTCTACCCGCACAATACAGTAACAACAAGTACAAGAGTCAAGTCTCCTTTATTTCTAGCCGTATAGAAAAAAAACCGGACAGTGTTTTTTTTTTTTGTGGATATATTACTTTTATAAACAGTAATAAATTAATAAAAGATGAGATGAGATGAGATAAAATTAAAATAAATATTTATTTTTAAAAATAATCTATTCATACAAAAGTTTTCAAAATTTTTAAAATTTTATATTTCATCTCTATAAACAAACGAGGCCTTAAATGACAAACTAATTACAACTGCTACCACTTATATATAAACAACATAACCTAACCCTAATTCGACAACTTCTCTTCAAACACCCTTCCCTATCATTGCGGCTCACCTAACACGCCCCATCACCATTTCTTCTAGATCCTTCTTCCCGTCTCTCTCTCACTCTTACTCACTCACTCTCAGGCTGTGTTTGGATGATGAAAATATCTCAGTTATTCTCAGCTCACTTCGTACGGTTGAGAGTTGTTCTACATCCAAACAAAGTATTTTCAAATATCAGATTTCCCCACTCTCTTTCTACTGTTTACATCGTCAGAGTGGTACAATTGCTATTTGCTTTTCAGTAGCCTAGCACTACACTTGCTTTTGCATTAATAACGGGGCCGAATCTCTCTCCCTCTCATCTGCTTGCTTTTTACACTTTATGCAATAACCATAGATAAAAATAACTATTATAATAGTTATCACAATTATATATAAATAAAAAATAAAATTATTATAATATTTATCATAATTATATATAGATAAAAAATAAAATTATTATAATATTTATCATAATTATATAAAAATAAAATAAAATAAATAAAATATTATTACTATTATATATAGATAAAAAAAATCATTATAATATTTATCACTATTATATATATATAAAATCAAATCAGATATTTACAATTATATATAAATAAAATAAAATTACTATAATATTTATTACTATTATGTATAAATAAAAAATAAAATCATTATAATATTTATCACTATTATGTATAAATAAAAAATAAAACTACTATAATATTTATTATTATTATATATAAAAATAAAATTATTATAATATTTATTACTATTATATATAAATAAAATTATTATTTTATTATAAAAAAAATAATCATTAATGGAACCCACACCTTTTCAACTCAAAATCTAAAAGTCAACAACTCAACATATTTCATACATTTAAACAACTCAAACTACTTTCAATGGAACCCACAAATTTACTTCAATCTCTACTCATAACTATTCACAAAACTTCTCAACACTTCTCGTTTTCCAAACACAGCCTCACTCTCACTCTCTTTCTTTTTCTCACTTTTCTTATTCTCCTTCTCTTGTCTCTTCACTTTCCGTCTGATATATCTCTCTCTCTCCATCTACCTCCCTCAAGCCCACTCGCACTTTTCATGATTTTGGCCACATTTGCTCTTCACGGCTGTCTATATTTTGTTTCCGTTGTGGATCTACATGTAAATGAAGAGGTATTTCCTACAGATTTGAGTTGATGTAGATTTTTTTAACTCGTTTTATTTCTATTTTTTTTTCCTATAGATCTGAACAGATCTTCATATATTTGAAGAGATCTTGTTCAGATCTCAGTGTTATTAATATTATTTTTTTGCTTGATCTTTATTTTTTTTTCTCTTTTACTAATTTTGTTGTGCTTTCCTATTGGGTTATTTTGTTTTTCATATATGTGGAGATTATTTTTTTTTCGGTGTAGGCAAATGAAGAAACCCTTTTCATTCCTTACAGATCTGAGTAGATCTGAAAGATTTTCTTTTTTTAACTTTTTTTGTTGTAACTGGTCGTTTAATTTTTCTAAGATCCGAGTGTTTTTTTTTTCGTGTAGAGTAATGAACAAATCATCTTCATTCACTATAGATCTGAGCAGTTATCAATTTTTTTGAAGTTCTTTTTTGAACAAAGCATCTTCACAATTTCTGTTAGATCTTTCTATATATTGTACATTGTGTTGGGTTTGAACTAAACCAGTTATCTGTTTAGTGTGCTCCAATGTTTCTTTTCCCTTGTATTTCTGCAGTAATTTTTGTTTGATTTCTCACTAATATATTATCTGTTGTAAATAAGGTTATTATATATCCTCTTTTGTAGATAGGGCTTTCATATGCATTTTCCTTATCTCCACTTAGCTGCCAAAATTTTTTTTTTAAATGCATTCACAATTTCTGTTAGGTTATATATACTTAATATTGTGTTTGGTTTTTTGAACACAGTAGTGTCCTTAAACACAAGACCAACGAAGCCAGAAACACAATATCAAACAAAAAAAATAATAAATTACATATGGTTTTTGGATGCCTTATTTTTGTCTCTACCTTTGTCACTACCTATCTGGCAAACTTCCATTAAGAGTACACTCTAACATGATTTTCATTTAGCCATGTTTTTCTGCTGACATTACACTCTAACACGAGTTAGAGTGCAATCTTAATTACATTCTAATTATATTATGTTTGAACACAGTAGTGTCCCTAAACACAGTATCAACCAAGCCAGAAACATAAAAATAATAAAAGAAAAATAGCAAAAATAAATATAAAATAAATAACACCATACGCTTACAAAGATAAGAAGCAGAAACGCCTATCTTTGAAAGCCCTCAACCAACAAGACTTGAAAATGAACCACCAAAAATAACCTACAGAAAATACTAAGCACTGTAGTAACCAACGAACAAAAAAAAAGGAAGTTAGAAAATACTACACTAAACAACCATGCACTCAAAATGATCAAACACCAAAAAGTTCCAACTTTGGAAATCCCAGCCAAGAATACCTTAGAAGAACTGGGAAAGCGGCTGAAAAGAAATCACCACTAAAAACTAGCAATAAACATTAAAAATCGGTAAAAAAAAAATGAAAGAGAAGAGAAGAGATCAGAAGTAAAAAACACAAAAAATTATTTTCTATAAAACCACCTGTAGTGAGGAAAAATATCCAGAAGGAAATAAAGAACTCCAGATGAAAACCGATTTCGGAACTCTCCTAAAGATGAACACAACACATTAACTTTTATAGTGCAATGTCCCCTATCCTCCCAGGCGACCAATCACCCATCAGACCACTGCAAAACCAATAAAAAACTGTAAAACCAACCAAGTTAGACATGAGAAAAGAAAAACTCCCAAACCAAATATGGAAAACAACTCGTGAAATCATGCATGCATATGTTATTTTTTTGTTCAGTAACGGGCACAGTTTTTTTTAGCCACTTAGATGTATTCTCCTTAAAAATCTCTCTGACATGTATCTTATTTTACTTTGTAGGAAAGTGCAATAACAGGACCATGAACGGGCAGAAGACATGCATGGATTTGATTTTTTTTTTTTTCAGTAATGATGAAGTTTTTTTGTACCCGCTGATTAAGAATATCTTTTTAATGGTTTTTGTGATTTTCTTTTATCCATTTTTTAGATTTTTATTGATTTTTTTTACAAATTTTTTAATGTTTTCTGTGTTTTTTTATTTGTTTCTTGTGATTTTTTTTCTTGTTTTTTCTTTACAGTTCTCTTTTTTTTTTTAAAAAAAAAATTAAAGATGTAAACTAGCATAATTGCTTATACGCATGCACTAATGCAACTTGCTGAAGAGAAACAACATACAGAGCAAAAACATGAAAATGGTATACTGACACAAAAGCATACAAAGACGACAATTTCCTTCCCCATAAGTAAAATGACAGTGCCAGTGCATCAGAAACTCCAATAACATCACAGTCAATGAAATTAAAAACTTCTTAATCATAAATTTTGTATGACAAATTAACGGAACACTTTAACCATAAATTTTGTATTGACACAACCTGCAAAACATAAAAGACAAAAATAATAAACCCAAAACATCCCAACACTCGACGGACACAAAATAGTAATCGAATGTCAAAAAGACACAACAAACACGTACCATACACAGAAGGACAAGAAACCCAAAACATCCCAACACTCAACGGATCCAAAAGGATATAATCGAATGTCTAAAAGACACAACAAACGCAGACTATACGCAGAAGGACAAGAAAATTACTGTTCACACGAGATAAGCTGTTATATAATAGAGACAGATATATAGTTACTAATAATTAATTTCTTTGTATGAATATTATCAAATGACTGGATAGGCCTCAATGATGGACTGTATAAATGGGATTTTGATAATTTTGTAGCGAGGAAAGCCAGCATCCATCAACAATTGCTTCCATTCAAGTTCAGTCCTCTCCTTTCCGCCAGTGGTTTGTGCCATCATAACCAAGTCGAATACCAATCGTAAATCTTGATACAAGTCATCATTTTCTTTCTCAAGAACAATATCTACAATTATAACCTTTCCACTCTTTGGTGGTATTGCTTTCTTGCAATTCTTCAGAATTTTGATGCAATGTTCGTCACTCCAATTGTGTAGCACACACTGCACCAACATTAGATATAATTAATAAATTATTTTCACGTAGAAGTTCTAGTACTACTTACAAGTCCGTGTGTAAACACATTGTTTATTGCTAGACTACATAATATTCTACAATATTATTTTAGATTTGTTATTCTATCTTAATTTTTAAATATGTGTTTAAATAGAAGGGTAAAATTAAAAAATCACATATTGGTTAGATGGAGGTGTGTGGTGTAAGCCTTCCTTGTAGCATTTCTCTTTTGTTGTTTTTTTTTTTTTTTAATGTTTGCAGATATAATAGGGTTTCACTTCAGTTGTGTATGTGTTTTGTCATCTGTCAATATATAAGCTTACAAATATATATATATATATATATTTTTTTGTATAAGAAAAAGAAAATTTTTAATTGCAAGCTTGTTTATTGACACACCTAACACACCACTAATGTACGTTGTGTGGAAGCCTTCCAGTTCGACAAACAATAAAAAGTAATGATGTTTTGATATTTGTTTGGATTGTAATGGGGCATAGCAAGTGTTATGGTCATGATATACCAGCTTATATATAAGTTAAGAACTTTAATTTTCCTTTGACAACCAAAGAGGAGGGAACAGACAAAAAGACCTCTAAATACATACCTTGATGAGAATTGCATCAGCACTAGGAATGGCCTCAAACATGTTCCCTCCAACATGGGAGACCCCTTGGCGGAGTGGTGCAGCGGCAACATGTGGGAGATCAAAGTGAATAGTTTTGATATGTTGATGTGATTTTATGATCTTAGCTATCATTTCTCCCGTCCCACCTCCTACGACCACTAATGATCCAATGGAATTAAACCCATCTTTGTACTCCGTCAGGACTGCCCCCATCATGATCTTGGTCATACATGCCATGGCATCGTTAAAGATCTTGTTGTATTCCGGTTTTTTTGCTGCAAAGTCCCACAACTCACAGCCATGTGCTTTCTGAAACGCAATGCCACCTTCTTTGACACATTGGCTCAAGCAATGCCATGGCGCCAAGTGCCATGGGCTCATGCTCTGGAATTTCACCATTGGCACTAGGCTCGGCTCAGCATCATGCAAAAGCCATCTCGAAGACTCAGTCGATCCGTAGAGTGTGTCGCTGCAGTCTGGCAAATGATGTTCAGTGAAGATCTTTTTGTGGACAAGCGACCTCATGATTCGTGCGAGGTAAGGGATATTAGGAGAAGTAGGAGAATCAATCTCAGAGGCTATTTGGTTCAAAGTAATTGGAACGCCATGAGAGTGTATAATGTCAGCAAGGCGAAGCTCCACAGCACATTTCAATGCCATGGAGTCGGCAAAGCCGAATAAGAGTTGCCAAATTGCAGACTGGCCTTTCTCCAATATTGGCATAATCTCTTCGTTTTGTTCCATTCTCTTCTCTGATCTCTCACACAAATGAATTAGATGTTAATTAGTATGTGTGAAGTGAAAGCATGAAAGGTTTCTATTTAAAAACAATTACGGTATTGGTTGTTGGAATGTCACGATAATTCTACTTACCACTCAAACAAAAACATTATTTGAGAGATTTGAATGGTTCGCCTAATTAAAGTACTTTAAAAATGGACGTATTCTCTTCAGATAATAAAATAATTTGTGTATATCCACTATATATAAATGCGAATCCCAGAAGAACAGCATTTTCGTCTAATCTTTCTGTTTCCAATTTTGCCCTTCCTTGTATCCTTAAATTACCACTTTTGTTTCTCGTTTTGCTTGACCCCTAAATATTATTGTCTTTTTACATTTCCCATCTTATCACTTCCTTTGAGAGACTGAAACCGACTCAAATATTTTCCTTCCGTTTGCGCTCTCTCTATTCTCGCTTTCTTAAAAAAAAAAAGAAATCTCCGTATGTTTCAAATATGTTTCAAATCTCGGCTGTGCTAGGTATGCTTCTTATTCTTTCTTCTCTCAGTGCTGCATGAGTGAATTTCTTACACTATAATCCCATCATACGCATATAGATGACAGCAAAAAAAACACAAACAGAAAAAAAACCATATTTGCATATTCTCATCTGATCAGGTGGATCAGTACTTCACAGAAAATAACCCCAACAAAATCAAACAAATCCATACGGATATACATGACACCAAAAAACAACCCAATCACAGTGAATAAAATCTTCCGATTTTCATAACTTCAGTAGGGAAATCTTCCAATTTTCTTGCAGTTTAGGCGAGAGGGAGACAAGCAACGAACCGATGTACTGATAACACAAAAAAAGACCAAGTAGCGTGAAAAAAAAACCCACACCGAACATCAATAGGTAACCTTACTTGGAGAAAATCGAAACCCATTCAAAACCATAATAGAAAGTGAATCAAAAGGGTCTTACCTTCAAGGATTTCCCTTTGGAAAGATGTGAACAAAACCTTGGATTCAAACTTGGAAACAAACTGAAAATGGGTAAGGAGAAGTGAGCATCATTCGGCTAGGAAGGAAGGAAGGAAACCATTTCCTCTCTTGCTTGTGGGTCGCACGGCTTGGAGAAGGGGAGAGGAAGCTTTGATCTCTTAAGGATGAAAAGAGAGGAGGAAGGAAGGAGATGAAGGCGTCGGGGGCTTGGAGGAGGAGAAAACTTTTTCTTCTTTGCTTGAAGTTGAGGAGACCGACGGGTTCATATTTCTAAGGGGAAACAATAAGGGTCTTCATAAGCCATCTTCATAAGCCACTTTTGGTCTTCATAAGCTAAGGAGGATGAACGGTGGGATCTACCGACCTCAAGATATTTTTCCTACCTACCATTCTACTTTTGGTCTTTATAAGCTATGGAGGAGGATGAACGGTGTGGATCTCCTAATAAGCTACCATTCCACTATATTTCCATGTTTGTGGACCCTAATAACACATGGAAATATAGTTTATTGATAATTCAAATCGATTCATATATCTATTACAAAGTAAATAATATATTCCAATTTATTGTTTTTATTATTATCCCTAATATGTTAATATAGTTAAGTTGAATAAATATAATTATATTTTTATTATATTCTATTTTTATATTTGTTTTAAAACATATCTGTTGATTATATGTTTATTTCAGTTGTGCCCACTGCCCATCGCAGTCGTTGGAATCCTGCATTTTCACATGCCTTTTATTGGTCCCCTACTTTTCGGTATGTCCTGATCCTTTTTAATATAAAAAAAGTCTGGTGTTTATATTTTGTAATAATTATTTTGCTTATTCACATGATTGTTGACTATATCTTTTGGCATATTTATCCTAGATTCTATTCTTGCTGCGGCTTAGTATAAAAGTTTTCGTATTGTTTCTCTTGAATTAGATACTTCTGATCGTGTATTTAATTGTTTTTGGATGATTTGATTGCATGCTGTTGTTGCTTCTTTCATCTTGTATTATCTATTTTCCTTAGGACAAATTAAGAAGAAAAAAGAGCAAACCAACACACCTGCCTTTTTTATTTTTATAATATGTTTATTCATGTTTTTTGGAAGGAAAACCTCTACATCTTTAAAATAAAATGACTTATTTTATTTTATATTATCAACAGTCTAATATTGATGATCGTTAAGATTGATTGATAATTAAATTCCGTGAAAAAAATTTAATAATAAGACGCATATATGTGGTAACATAAAAGTTATATTTTTTAAAAAATAATTAATTGAAATATAATAATACCTTGTGTTTAATAAATTGTAAGTGCATAGTATAAAACCGATCAATCAAGCATCTTCACGTTAACCTTTTCAAGAAAAATGATATATAAATTTATGGTTTTGGTCCAAACTAACCACTGAAGTGAGAGGGGTACATGCATGCATGTTTACCGTTGTAAGTGCAGTATTATATGATCACAGACTGTTTACCGTTGTAATTTGCAATTTTATAAATGTTTGTCTTATTCATGATTACGTCTGTTGTCATTCTTAATATTTTATTATAGCATCATTCAATACATAAAATTCTAATTTTAATATATTTTGTTTCTTTATATTTTCTTTGTCATGGATCAGCTGGTTCCGTTGTTAGTTTGGTCGGTGACATTTCACTACCTGTTCATCTGCGCTATTCCCACTATTCGTTTATTTCTCCTTTACTTTCTGATATTTTTTTATCGAAGTATGTTTTTATATATTTATTTTGTAATATTTACTCTGTTTATTCATATGCCATATTTAGATTAGTTAACTTGATATCGCGTTTATAGATTTTTTGTTGAAATAAATGTTTCTTTTTCTTGCTTTAAATATAAATAATTATTATATCATCTATGTTTATATTCTCGTATGTATGCATGTTTATATCATTGTTATTAATTCTTATATACATTTTCCTATAAATTTTTTTAAAAAATTTAAACAAAAAACCTGAAAGAGAAATTGATATACTCTTCAGTTGAAGAAGAAAAAAGAAGACATTTACCGAAAGAAATCACTTGATATATTTGATGTAATGTTATTTAATATAATTTAATAATAAATAAATTATTTTCGACACCTCATATCAATTAATAAATATCATTTTATACATTGGTAACAAATTTGATATTAATAACAATGTTAATGTTGTTTTTAGTAAGATTACTTATAATTAAAAAATTAATAATTTTATTATTATGATTATAAATTTTCGTGCAAGATTTCATACCAATTAATATCTGAACACCTTCTGCTCCAAAGTCTCCAAGAAATGATAATGGGTAGTAAACCAAATATAACACCTATTTGAGAGGAATTGGAGACTTTCCTAAACCAACTAAGACAAGTTCCACGCCATGTTCTTCCAACCCGCATACCCAGTAAACAACCACATTTTTCCCAAACACCGGCCGCAAACTCCCCCTCAAATAACACATGATTAAGATTTTCTTCCTTCCCTTGCCTACAACAATTACATTTCGAAACTAGAGGGATCCCAATTCTCCTAATTCTATCATCTATAGCTAGAGCACCATGCCAAGCCTTCCACATAAAAACAGAGAATGTTTTTTGAAGTAATTTATTCCATATCCATTTATGTCCTTCTAGGATAGGACTTCTCACCCGAATACAATCCCAGGCTAATTTAGTGGTGAAATCCCCACTTTCAGTTTTGGTCCAGATTAGCAAGTCTTTTCCTTCTTTGCTTTTTGCTAGCACATTAAGTGCACTCTCTGCAAGTTCAGTGCCCACCAGCCTTTCTAAGAGATCCACATCCCATCCATGTTCAAGATTACAACCCTTAATATTTAAAAGAAGCTGTTCAACCACTGGTAGAATTTCAGCAAAAGACTTGTTCCAACCACTTATCATAACAAAAAATATATTCCCATCTTTAATCTTCCATTTAGTATAATTGAGAACAATAAGTATCTTATTAGCAATCATACACCAGAATCTTGTCCCCTTCGGAGGACCAAGCAGCATGAAAGGTTTACTAACTACATATTTCTTATGAAAGAAATTTGCCCAAAGAGAATCTTCATGCATAAGCTGCTAAGCAAATTTTAGTTGAAGAGCTTTTTGCATCTCCTCAAAAGGTCTAATGCCCAAACCCCCTTCTGCAATTGGCCTACAAATGTTCCTCCAAGCAATTCATTTTTTTCCCTCTTCCCTTGCTATCTCCCCTAAAAAAAGAACTCATAAGACGATTTAAAGAAGAAATAACCTGTTTTGGAACTTTCAAGACCGCAAGTAGATGCAAAGCCATGCTTGCAAGGACATGTCTCAATAAAATCACCCTTCCTCTCACAGATAAAAGTCTCATCTTCTACCCACTAATTTTATATCGAACCTTTCTCACCAATTCCTCCAAATCCATAATTTTCAATTTTTCGGAAACAATAGGACTTCCCAAATATTTAAAAGGGAATTTTCCTTCCGAGAAACCTGTCAATCTTTTGAGATTCCTCTTCCTTGCTATGGAGATTTTATTGGAAAAAAACATGGAAGTTTTTTCTTTGTTAATCAACTGCCCGGTCCAATTCTCATACGTAGCCAAGATTTTGAGTATATTTCTAATGGAATATTTGCCTCCATTTGTGAAAATGACCACATCATCCGCATACATTAGATGAAATATCAAACTCGTACCACGGGCTTGTGAAAATTGTCCAAGACTCTTCTCTTCCACAATTTTCTTTATAAGACGAGATAGAATTTCCTACAAAATAATGAACAAATAAGGGGATAACGAATCCCCCTGCCTCAACCCTCTACCACTCTGGAAAAAACCTTTCGTTGTGCCATTCATTAGGATTGAATACCAAGGCATAGTTATACACTCCCTAATAGAGCCACAAACTATATTTGAAAACCCAAAAGCACTAAGCACCATCAAAAGAATCCCAGTCAACACGATCATATGCTTTGGCCATATCTAGTTTCAAAACCACATTCCCGCCATGACTCTTATTATTAATCGAATGCACCATTTCCTGAGTGAGACTGATATTTTTAAAGATATTTCTACCCGAAATAAAAGCACCTTGTTCAAGAGATATTATTTTTGGAAGAAGAGAGGCAATACGATTTACCATCACTTTGGAACAAATTTTGTAAAGTACCGAACGAAGACTTATGGGTCTGAAATTATCGAACCCAGTTGGTATATCCATTTTTGGTATCAAAACCACATAAGAAGAAGTATGAAATCTAGGCAACTTTCCACCTCCAAAAAAAATTCCTCTATAGCTTCCATGCATTCCATCTTAATAATATCCCAAACACTTTTAAAGAAACCTGCTCCAAAACCATCAAGCCCTGGAGCGCTATTAGAAGGGATAGAGTCCAAAGCATGTTTTACCTTTTCAATAGAGAGAATATGACATATTGAAGCACGCTCCTCCACTGTGATAATAGGTGAAATGATATGGGATAAATCCGGAGCATTCCCATGACACTCCTTTTGCAAAAAAGAAGAAAAATAATTAACAGCTCCTAAATGGATTGCTTCAGGTGACCTTAAATAAGTGCCATCTTGTAATCTCATCTCCATGACTCTCTTCTTCCTCTTATAAGACAAATACGCATGGAAAAATTTTGAATTTTGATCACCGTCTACTCTCCACTTAATTTTCGCCATTTGCGCCAATCTAGTATCTTTCCGAGTTCGCTACTTTGCTAATTCTACATTCTTCATCACAAGTTCTTGTTCAATGTTTGGATCCCAATCCTGTTGTAACTCTATTTCTAGATTGTCAATTTGAGCTTGTAGCTCCTGCAAATGCTTCTCAGTTCTACCAAAGATCCGCTTGTTCCAATCTCTCAAAGCTCCCCTTGATCCTTTTAGTTTGAAAGCCAATTTCAAAAGATCCGTACCGCCCACATTCTCCTGCCAAATTTTCTCTACAAAAGGTAGAAAATCGAGATGGTCTATCTACATTTGTTGAAATCTAAAAGGGTGGGGACCATAAGAGAAAGGACCATCTGAAATTCCATGAACATGGGGGAATGATCTAATGTGGATCTTGGTAAATATCTAATTGCTGCATTCGAAAATCTATTCAAACAACTAGCATTCAAGAAACCTCGATCTACTTTCGCCCAGCCTCTCGAAAGTCCACTCTGTCCATTACACCAAGAAAATCTCCTACCCAACGACTTTATTTCAATCAAACCACAATGATCAATCCAGGTATTAAAATCTTCCATTGCTACTCTCGGCCGATGTCTACCCCCCCTGCGTTTCGAGTCTTCTCTAATAATATTAAAATCTCCTATGATTAGGCAAGGTTCTGTTCCAAATACCTGATCATTTAATTGCTCCCAGAGATCACGTCTTTCAACCATAGCGCACTTCACATATACAAAGCAACACAAAATATTAGTCGTATCGTCCTCCAATCGAAGTAAGATGAACTGTTCTCTACATAAAATTTGCTGTACTGAAATTTCATCTTGACATAACACCCAAATTTTACCTTCCTCCCTTTCATTAGTGATGAATTTATCCATACGTAACATGTGACTCAAACCTTGTATTTTATCTACTGCTACAAAAGGTTCCGTTAAAACAACCACTTTCGGATTCATCTTCATAACCAATTTTTTTAATCTACTTCAAGAGGTTCCAAGACCTCGAATATTCCATGCTAAAATCGGACTAATCATAAAGAGAATTTATTAGAGATAAAATTACCCAAAAAATGTGAAGATTCCTCTACTATACTTAACAAACAAATACTGCAAAACCATTCGGAGAACTTGCAAGTCCATTTCATCCCTCCAAAAGCCCCAGATTTTCCACCAACATCCTTGTTGGTAATGACACTCAACGTGAAAAACCCTCATATACCTATGAAATTTTGCAAAATTCTGAAACGTTTCCAGCATCCCTGTCCTTTTCGGATTACTTAAACGTCCCTTAGAACTAATATGGAACATGTCACAAAGAGAATTTTTTGGCACGAGTGAGCACCCTCTTAGAACTCCTGATTTTTTCAAACTGCCTCTTATGATATTTCCTCTTCCCTACTTCCCTTTCTGTTTCTATGTGGTATTCTTTATACTGGGGAAAAACTTCCACATGAATCTCAGGTTCCGGATCTGACATCGTCCCCTCTTTTAATAAGAAATCCTCTTCCTGTAAATTATCCTTAATCCTCTGCTCCATATTCTTATCAGTTCTAGGAGCAACTTCAATCCCCCGCATGGCAATATCCAACTCCGCCTCCTTCAACATTATCCAGTTCTCCTTCAGTCCTTTTTGACATATCCTTAGTCTTTCTCTCCTCAGTAGGGCCCTCAAAACCAGGAGCCTCAACATGATCATTTTCTGATTCCAACTTCTCAATCAACAAAGGAGTCGAATCTTCACCTGCTACCAGATTTGCATCCGTCTCTTTATTCTCAGTAACATCTTTTTCCACGGTATCAGTAGGGAGATTTGTTTCATTCGGTTCTTCAACACCAGGTTCTTCAACAACAAGTGCTTGATGCCGCACCCATTCTTTTCTTTTAGAATTCTTTCTAGCACTACACATCCTTATATTATGCCCCTGTATTTTGCACTTAGAACAGAATGCCAGTAGTGTTTCGTAAACTATTTCTTGCTTGTGGCTAGACCCTATCCCAGGAGTCCCAATCCAAAAATGAGATAGAGGCTCCTTGGCAGCATCCATTTCCACACAGATACAAGCACCATCAGTGCGAGTCGCACAACGAGTGGGATTATCAGGTTTAATAAATCTACCTATCAGGGTTGAAAGAATTTTAAGAAAAGATTCATGATAATAGTTGGAAGGCAAGCCTGGCAAGACGATCTATACTGGCACAATGGATGGTTCTTCTTCTTCCTTAAATTTTGGGGTCTAATGGAATGGGCGATATGGAATTCCATCTATATTGCAAACTTCACGAGACAAGGCCTTCATGCAATCTTCTTCTGAAGTCATTCTTATAAACACGTTCCGAGGAAGCCTCATAGTAGAAACAACTGGGATGCCATCAAGATTCCAGTGATTTTGAATAAAAGCCTGAATGGCATCCAATGAGGGACGATTTCGAAGGAATTTCAAAACGATAGAGAACCTGAAGGGTTCTGCCGAGTGATGTATTTCCTCCTTAGAGAACTGAAAAAATAATTCCCCATCCTTTTTTTCCGGCACACGATGTGACACAGACAAAGCAGGAAGAGGCTGAGGCACCACCGAGACGAGATCTACGAACAAACGTCGATCTACGTTTTCAGCAGCTACCATGCAGCCTTACGTGATACTGTAAACCCCCCTAGGAAATGAAGGCTCAAGAAGAGCTTTCAAGAAAAGTCAGAGTTCTTGGAGCGTAAAAACCTTTCATTCACAATTCTTGGTGGTGGGCTTCTTTGTCTTTATGTTCCAACCATGTGAAACTCAACATATCTAATGTTGAGTGCAGCTCTCAAATATTATGCAACGTTTGAGGTGCTGTAAGATGAAGACAATGAGTTTGGCTCATATTTACGTGAGGTTGGACAAGGAATACCAACTTTACATGATTGGAAAACCATCAAGGTTTTTGTACAATTTTTGAAGTTTTTTTATGATATGACTTTGCGGGTTTCAGGCTCGGTTTATGCAACTTCAAATTTGTTCATTAAAGAAATATTTACAATCTATAACCATTTGAACAAATTTTTTAAGAGTGAGAGTAATATGCTGAAAACCATATCAAAGAAGATGTTGTTGAAATATGACAAGTATTGGTGAGATTTTGAGAAATTGAACAAAATGTTGTTTATTGCATCTATGCTTAATCCGCGCTTCAAGTTGGAAGTTTTGGAATTTTGTTTTTCAAATATTCTTGGCCATGAGCGAGTGTCTAAACTTGTTGCTTGGTTAAGGACAATGATTGAACGAATGTATAAGCAATATTCAAAACCAGTGTAGGTTCAAGTAGGGGCCAATCAAGTGTTAACAACACTTCTTATGATAATGAGGATGATATATTCAGTATGTATCACCAATTTCAAGCATCAAAGGTGTGGTAGAGTCTAAATCAGAATTGGATAAGTATTTCATGGAAAGTGTTGAAGGATTGCCACCTGACTTTAATATTCTACTATGGTGGAAGGTGAACTCAATCAGGTATATAATCCTTGCCAATATAGCTCGAGATGTGTTAGCTATTCTCATATCAACTGTTGCTTGTGAGTCGGCATTTAGCGTTGGAGGTTGTGTCTTAGAGTCATTCCGTAGCTCATTGGCCCCAACAACAGTTGAAGCTCTTATCTGCACACAAAACTAGTTAATGGCTCCCTCCATTAATTATGACTCTCAAAATGTAATGGAAGATGCTGAAAGCTACAAGTTAGAAACCGGTAAGTTCAATTAATTATATGTTTTCTTATAGTCATTTCAATTAATTATATGTTTAATATAATTTTTTATTTCATGTAGATATAACTTTGAAGAATATTTAGAATGAGGCCGTTTGAAGATTACAACAGGATCACAACTACAAGAGCGTAGTATGGATATGGTGAATTATTCCTCATGAAAAATGATTTTTCTTTCTTTAAGGGAAAGGGTGATTATGTTTTTGTGGTTCAATGGCATTCTTTTGGAATCTCATGCATGAATTTGTTGTATGGATATGGTACGAATGTCTATGACGCATTTGAAAACACGACTCACTTGAGTTCCAATTGTTCAGATGTGACTTTAAAAATATTGAATGTTGTTCTCTTGGGTACCTTTTGTTCCTGTCTGACTAGAGATTTTAATGCCAAATTAGCACATTGCCCGTCATTGTTCTTGTTTCTTTCTTTTCTTTAGAAAAGAAGAAAGAGGATAACCAAAAGTTGGTATTCTTTTAATTTATCGAATGTAATCATCTATATCTCATTTCAAATTGATAATATATATATCTCATCTTACCATAAATGAAGAATAAAACAAAAATATTACTTTTAAAAGCAATTCAGCCGATAATTATTCCCAAAAGTCGTGTAATTGATAAGAAAATTAGGATCATCTGGTTTGAAAATACAATGAACCACATTCGTTATTATGTAAATTCCAATTACATTGAAATTCAAAAACAAACAGATTATGCAAATTAGTGCACGATCACAACCTCCTGTGCAAAATCACCAAAGAGCATTGGAACAGACCATTTCAAATTTTTGTATAGAATGGTAATCAAAAGTTTCTAGTATATATATAGAAGAAAAAAAATACAAGAAGAAGAAGAAGAAAAGGAAAAAAAGAAAAGAAAAGAAAAAGTTGGAATACCCGTTTCTTCTGAAAATCTTTCGGATCAGGTAATTGGCCAATCGGGTAATCGTCCATCGGACTGCCAATATATCGGGTCAGGTCGGGTTGGGCCGGTATGAGTGGACAGTCCTACGTATAGTGTATTGGTATAAATGCATAGAGAAACAATATATATATATACAATATATCAGACCCCTTCCTTGCCATAGCTAATTATTAGGGGATGAAGAACGTGGAACTTTCGTTTTACCATGGAACGTCATACAATGAAATTAGTACTTACATATGTATGCACTTTTACTTTTAACGGCATGCTATCCCGTGATAAGATATAAGTACCACGTGTTGTTATACTGAAATTACCTAATAATTACTTCCTCCCAGCTATAAATATAGCTCTTATTCCTTCTCCTCTCTAAGTGCCTATGCCTCGAAAATGAAATAAATTCTTTACTATTATGTAAATAATCTACTCCAAGTATTTTCTACAAGTACCAAATTCGTGTAATCCACAAGATATATCTATCTCTTTATAGAAAATATTTGGAGCATATCAGACTAGACAACATAAATGCCTCTTTGGACCAAACTTTTCATCCCACAAATTTTTTTAAAACATTTTTTTGAAAAGAGAGAACGATACTTGGACTTAATTGATAAGGTCTCACTTATTGTGATACTCGGCCATCTTGAGTGATAAATATAGTATCTCATATTGCTCAAAAGTGAGAAGTTCTTGTACTTTATAATGATTCTAATGAGCTCTAATTATACAATTGATTAGTCATTTTGGAGAATAGACTCATATATGGCTTGACTTCCCTTGGGATATTACAAACGGTACCAGAATCAATTCCAACCAGAAATATTGGACTCGAGTCATGCCACCTATGGTAGAATGACCATTTAAGAGACGAGATTGTGATTTCTCATATTAAGTGGTGAGTATATATGGTATATAGGGTTCAACATTGTTTAGGAGAGAGAAGTTCTTAATATTTATATTAGTCCCAATAAAGCTTTAATATACATTTGACTAGTTCTTTTAAAGTATGATATGAGTTGTGAGTACAAGTGATAAATTCTTACTATTTATATGACTCCAATAGAATTATAATAATATTACAACGAATCTATATGCGCCTAGGTGTGATTAAACCCTCATTGGGACATTACAAATGAGGTAAAAAAAACTATCACAGCCAGGAATTTATGATGGAATGTTTCGACAAGGGCGACATGAATTTAAGTGGGAGAGATTGTGATACTCATACTGAGTGATGTGTATAGGTGATGTTGGGATCTCACATTGCTTGAGAATGATAAACTCTTGTGTTTTTTAATTTTTAATTACAATGTAACACCAATTGTGTCATTCATGACAGGGGTTCTTTTAGAGTATGGAATAAATGTGGCTTGGGCTTTTCAAAATCCAAGTAAAACTTGGAGCTTGTACAACCGACAACCTAAAAAAATATGGTTAGAAAATAAAAAATTAAATTAAATTAACCATTAATTTTACAATTTTCATTACCTTGAGGTTTTAGAATGATAGATAATCAAATATAACATTAAATTTTGAGTTAACTTTTAGAAATGCCAAACCCTATTTCCTATAATTATTTGATTACACGGATTTCCCTTTTTTGGTAGTGCGCCTAAAAAGAACTTTGCTATTAAATTAACCTTTTGGTACAATTTGTTCTCAATTGGACTCTTGCTAATGGTGTTTGTATCAATAGGCTTGGTTTAGAAAAATTCTTAGCAGTGTCTGCAACGCCTCCAATAGTCACCTATGGACAAGTAACAACTTCAAGTGATCCCAGGGAGATATCTTCGAATGTTCAGTTAGTGAGAGAAGCTAAAGTCTCAAAATCAATCTAATAATCTTGCATTATGTACGTGGGGGTGAAGTCTTCCTCATGAATATGACACGGGAGATGATGGTGTTCCATCGGCAAAGGTATCTTTGTGGGACCTATTATATTAATGTGAAGGACGCTGACAGAGGAACCGATGAAGGACCAATAAAACCTGACCAATAAGTGCAAATGCACTTTTGAAAAAAAAAAAAAGAGTACCAATTTCAAAATAATACTTCCTTAATCATTATGTAAAAAAAAATAAAACATAAAAAAGTCAAGCAGTTTCTTTTATCAGTCAAAATTATCGGTTCAAATAGTATTTTCCTAATGTGAATCTGAGATAAATATTGTTGGGTCCCTCCTAGCCATGCCAAACTTTTGCATTATCTTATGATCTCCAAAACATATTGTTTACTAATTTCAACCATTCCATGCCTCGTGTCAACTCCTAGAAATAAGAACTATTACCAGTGCCTCGTGTCTAACAGTTATCTCGCAAATTCTCACAACATGTGATAGCGGGAGTTTTTCTTTTCGAATTCCTATCATGGCTTGCTCTCTTAGAAATAACAACTATTACCAGTGCATGTCGACGGTTCACCGGACACATTCTCACCCATTTGACGGTTTATTTGATGCACTCTCACCCATCGCTTCGTGCAACGCTAATCCTGGAATTTTGTTCACATGTCTTCGTTCTTTCCAAAATGTGGTTTTTCCACCTTGGCCTTATTTTCCCGCGTCTCATCCTTTCATCTTCACATAACCGCTAGCGTTCTTTTTTTTCTTTCCTTCTCATACTTCTCTTTCACTTCTTCCCATACTCTAGGCTTTATGTTACTCCTCTTCTCCATCCATTCTCATTCTCTCGATTCCTCTTGCCTTGCACTCTTCATGGCTCCTAGAAACATTACGACAAACACCTCCTAATCCTCTCATTCACGTTGGTCTCTAGACGACACTCAAGAGAACCCATTTGGGTATGGCTTTAGACCCGCCGCTGGGGCAGACTCTATCCACCATGTAGCTACCCTTCAAGGGGAGTAGTTGGATTGGGGACACCATTTAGACAAAGTCGGACTCCACAAAGGATGGCTTGAAGTCCCAAACTTTGTTTGGTTGATTCTTCCCGACTCCCGCAGCGGTATAGTCATGTTTGAAGGGGTCGTTGAGGATGTTGGGATGTACATCGGGATGCTCTTGTTGGGATTAAAGGTTGCATTTTTGTCATCCCATCTAAGATGTTCTAAATTATTTGGACTTGGCTCCCGCTTAGCTGCTACACAATGCTCAGAGAATATTGTTGGCTTGTTGTGTTGTGTGCAGGCAAGCCCTTGATGTTGCTGAAGTTGAGACCCATACTTGACCATCCCTGAGTTCCTTCATGTTCACGATGTGAAAAGACACAACGGAACCAATGTAGTTTTCATTCTCATACTGGATATTGAGTCATAAACATGGGGTCCCAGTACCACTCACATGTCAAAAATTGGGACTGGAAGTTTTTCTACGTCTAAAGACGATTAGGGTTTTCCTGCTAATGAGGCTTCCCAATGCGAGTTCCTAGTTAGGTATGCCTGGGGTCTCATTCCTAATGGTCATTCTTTTGAGGTGCTCCCTACAAGGGGGAGTCATCATGTTTGGACAATGTCTATGCTTGGGTGATGGAGAACCCACACTTGGTTAGTTCAAAAGTGGTTCTCACCTTGGTGAACATCGACCATTTCCTAGTCATTTTGGACCAGTCCCACGTCTTCAGCTGTAATATCTTCAGTTCTCACCACAGTTTTGCTCATCCCAATGACACTGCAAGATGTTCCTCACCTCCTTCTACTGCCACCATCCCTAAAGGGAGGCCTGCCACCCACCGCCTTTGCTAAACGTTGTTGTCCTAGTGAATGTTATTGTGGATGGCACCCAAGACCTAGATTCGCTCCTGGATCCATCTTTTTTTTTTATTCAAATCCTGACTTGCTTCTCGACTCCCTTCCAAACTCTTTTATTTGAGAGATTAGCTACCTCGGTCTCCTCATCTTCGGCCTCCGATGATTCTATCGAGGTGATAGAGGTAAACGGGAAACGGATGCACTAGGTGCTCCCAAGGGGGTGTAGATAAGGATGTTGAGGAGCGTTTTCCTTTAGTTGCTCTTGAGGGAGACATTGCAATGTCGGCAGTAGAAGTCCCATTATGTTAGGAAGCCAAAAATACCAACCCAGAAAATAGAGTAATAATAGATGCTAATATGTATGAATATTGAACAGAGTAACCATGGATGCTATTACATAGAAATATGAAAATTTATTGAAAGATAAGAGCTATTTGAGGTAGCTCAACCTCCAGGATAATCCAGAACATTCAACGAGACAAAGGATATCCCATTTCTAATTTTGCGTTTCGACTATATTCGAGACATTTGTCTGTGAGGTCTGAGGGAGGCCCCAGCTTTTTCTGCTTGATGGGTGATCTCATTAAAGTCTCCAAAGTAAAACCAAGGGGTGCTAGCTTCAGGTTTTAGAGCCTTTAATAGGCTCCAGCTTTCATGTCTCTTTGTGGTCATTGGGTGGCCATAGAAGCCAGTAATTAGACACTTAGAGTTGTCTGAGATAGGTTTAACCTTGGTAGAGATATGCCAATTAGTGTAGGTGAGGAAATCCACTTCAATGGATGAGTTCCAAAGTAAAGCCAAGCCACCACTCCTTCCTCTACTATCCACACAAAAGCAGCTATCAAAATCCAGTTTTATTCTTAGTTTTTCCAATTTGACACGGCTGCACTTGGTTCCCAAAAGAAAAACCAAGTTGGGAAGCTTTGTTTTCACCAAGAGGTGAAGTTCCTGAACTGTTCGAGGGTTCCCAAGCCCTCGACAGTTCTAACTTAGGCATTTCATTGGGATTGGTGGGGCTGCACTGTAGTCTCCACCAAACTATGTTGAGTTTTGCTTCTTGCAGGCATGAGTCTTAGGTTTGGTTTCTTGTTGGCTTCCTTACAAAAAACATTAGCTATTTCCTGAGCTTTCCTCTTAGTGTTTGTTGCACGAGTATGGGCAGTGGGTTTGTTTGTAATATCTGTGAGGACACTTTGGTGCCCTCTAGCCTTCCTTTTCCAGGACCTAGCAATGGCAGGTTTATTGGGTGAAGGGATTCTCATGTCATGATCCACGATGAGATTATTACCAGGGTGATTTTCTACTAAGGCATGGTTGTCCACAACAGGCCTCGTTTTCCCCCCTTATCAAAAGTGTCAACAGGGTTCAATTTGTGTACCTGAGTTTGACAAGCTGTGTGATCCTTTGGAGTGCTGTCCTAACTGTCAGTAGGAACAACAACTGAAGGGAAGGTCTCCAGATGTTTGGTGGTAGTAGTTCTGTTGTTGTCAGGTGTCCACTGTGTTGCCAGGGCTGAGATATCATAGTCTTGGGGACATGTAGCAGCTTTTTCTCCACCTGCTTTGACCAAAACAGAAGCTACTTTTTCTGCCTGTGTAGGTGTAGCCCTGAAACTGGAAGTTCCACCTTCTTCCTTGTTGGTGTTCCACCTCCATGAGGGATCATGGTCATGGTCCTGTCCCACAGAGCCACCATACTTTTTCAGAGGCTTCCCTTGTGCAAAGGAGGAATTTGCACGTAGCCATTGCCCATACTGCTCTGTGGCTTGGGAATCCTTGGATAGTTTGGCACACCTCCCCTTCCCATGCATTAACAGACCACAGTTGAAACAGACCAGTGGTAGTCTCTCATACCTGAATGAAAGCCAATGTTGCTTGTCACCAACCTTAAGAAAGTGACCTCTTGGAAGGGCCTTAGCAATGTTCACTTCAATTCTGGTTCATAGACAGTTGCCCCAGCCATAGTCATCTGAGTCAACCTCCACTTCCATCACTTTCCCTAGGCCCGACCCCACTAGACCTCCAACACTCTTGGTCATACCAGCGAAAGGTAGATTATGGATCTGAATCCAAAAAGGCTCATGGGTGAATTGCACCTCTGTGGGGGATAACACTCCATCAAACTCCTTCATGCAAACCAAGTGATGGTCAAAAGACCATGGTCTCCCTCTCATAACTTTTCCTTTATCTGTACAATGCTGAAACTCTAGAAGAAATTTGTTTGTTCCAAATTCCTTGAATGTGATCCATCCCTCTGTATTCCAGGCTTTGGCCATGGTAGTCTTGAAGGCCTCTCTATTTGTGGTTCTGTTATTGAAGATCATTGCTAGCAAGCAGTGTTTCCTTTTGTTGTTGGAGGATAACAGAGCCTCATTTGGAATGGTGAGCTCCTCTTGCTCCTCCTCTGCAAGTCTTAATGATTTCCAACGTTGTGTAATCTCTTCTGTCATCCTGTGAAAACCTCTCCAAACTCAAAGCCTAAGAGAAGTGAACTTTGTCAAAAGACAAAGGAAAAGCCTCACCCTACAGAGAGGAGAGGAGTTAATGGTCGACGTTGCCTTGTGGTAAATTGTTGACATTATATGTTTGTTGTATGAATATTTACTTTCCTCATGATATTGATTTCTTTTAATAGATTTGTTCTATTCAAGATCTACTATCTCATTTGCTTCACTTAATATGATCTGTATGAAATTATTTTGAATTAATTATTTTCTTCTTTTGCTTTTACTATAAATGCTTATAATATTTGTTATGCATATATGTCGCCATAAATACATATCTACTCACATCTTTAATATGTTTTCAAATGTTTTTTAGATTACGTTATAAAATTGACACAAAATTTATAATCTTCCATAACTTTATGCTGATTGGTAAGACGACATTATTAAATGCAAAAATATCTTTAAACATTATTAGCACCAATTCTTTTCAATTTTATCTAATTTTTTCTATGAATAAACCTTGTATCTAATTATTTTGAAGAAATTGGATGTTGTTGTAATTATATACTTAAATAGGACACTGACTTGTATATAAAGTTCATGTTTATTTTCTTTATTTCTATCATCTGGGCATATGGTGCCCCTTACTAGTATTTAATTAAGATCGATTACGTTGCATGTTGCAATATATATGTTTGGATTGCGTTTACCAATGATTCCGTTGCAATATTAGCGACCTGATTCATTAATTAATTGCATTTACCAATGTTTGAAATAATTAATCCACACTTAGCTGGCCTACATATATAATTACCATTGACCAAATAAAGCAAGGTAATGAAGCATAAAAATCAACTACTTTTGTGGCCCGTCATTTTTCGCATCTATCTTACTACTTTTCATTTTTATTTCTTTATTGTTAATTAAAATAAAAAAAGAGTTCGTCTCTCGGACGTTTGACAGTAGAGGTTGAGTCATATCTTTCTATGAAGAGTGAGGTTGAGTCTCTGTTTAAGTAGAGAGTATTGTATCTTGGACGTTTGTCTATAGAGAATAACAATAATAGTAAAGTCCATACTAGTCACAAAATGAAATAGTATACTGGTGGAGCTCTAAATGCATTATTTTGATTTATGATGTCATGTTTGATATGGGGACATCTTAGAATATATCCGATCAGAAATATACGTTTCTTTGATAAATGAATGATGACAATTTCCTTAAAAAAAAAAAAAAGAGCCTACACGCAAGGCTAGACCCACCACAAACCTTGACTTGCTGTCATGATGAACATAGGGAGGTAAGATAAGGCAAGCGGCTTCCCTAGACCTTGAGCGACGGTGTTAATGACATGTATAGGTTTCAGGTGAGAACCTCCTATATATATTATTATGAAAAATTCTACTCATCATTTCTACACCACACACCAAACATGATTTTTTTCCTACTAAATATGTGGTATATGAATAATGAATAGAATAATTCCTTTAATTTAGTAAGAATAAAACAAAAAAATAAAAAATAAAAAATCAACATGGTATGTGGTGTAAGATGAACATGTCCAATTCTGGAAAGTTGTCGAACATTTTAGTTTTTCATTTGGAGGAATTGAGACCTCGAATACCCAAAGCATATGAATTCAATAGCATTTCTATCATCTCTTATTTGTTCATAGTTTTCTTTATTTTCCCTTGTCATTTGTTTTATATAATCTGGGAGGATCTTCACAATTGGTATCTCAAGCCACCGATTCTTCATGGGTGTAGTGCGATTAAATAAACAACAATTATTGTTGTTAGAAAAGATTTTGGAGAAATTAGATCATGTGAGTGAAATACTCGATGGAATGGAACAAAGAATGGAACAAAATTCCAAAAGGATGAAGGAATCTCTAGTGCAGTCGGACGACCAGGAGGATGAAGAAGAGACTGTGGAGGACGACGTAGAAGATGCAGCAAAGGATGAAGAGGAAACAAAAGACGCCACCATTCCAGAAAATCTTCGGGAAATTGCACAACATTTCAACGAAATTTCCAACGGGAATACATTGGTGGCTGTAGAAAATGAGATGGAGATAAAAGTGATTGATGCGGTCGAGGGGGTACCAGCTATTGGAGTCGAACCAGTACCAGAACTTGTAGTGGCCCTTGTCGGTGAAGAAGGTTCCATAGAAATGGAGGAGAAATTGGTAGTGTCCACAATAGTGGTGCTCGAAGAAATTCCCAACCGAAGTCTTATTTCCCTTATTCTTCGAAACCTAGATCTGATATTAAATTCTATATTATCATATGACCCCTTCCAACTTCCATTTCTTTCAATTCCTCTCCGAAACAGCCCTCTTCTTCCTTCATTTTCGTTTGTCATACCTAACCATCCAATTATAGAAGAAGGCTCAACCATCAGGATGAATATTGGCAAGAGGAAAATACCTCCTAAGCCTCCTCCTACCAAAGGGAACGTTTCTCTTCGTTTTAATGGAAGAATTCAGGAGCAAATCAATAAAGATCACCCTGATAGCAACCCAATTTTTGTTGTTGGTAAAGCAACTGGAGCGAAATGGAAGTCTCTGTCTAAGGTCGAGACAGTACCATGTGTAGCAATGGACGACAAAAGGAAGGCCAACTATGAGAAGTGGATTCGAGATGATCACCACGGAACAGAGGAGTCTAAAATGGTCACAAGCCCCATTCAGAGGTTCTTCATTGTTGCGATTATTGGTGTCGCCGTTGCCGAGTCCAAGGAAAACCGAATCATTTGGCAGCTCACAAAATATGTGGAACTTAGGGATCATGTGCTATCAAGCATGCAACAGAAGCTTGATATTTTTTGCGAGGAGGTGAATAATGTTAGGGACCCCTCAGGTGCTTTGGGCGAGATGGCAGCCACCATAAATGCCGAATTTCCATGTAATAAAGCTTTTGGCTCTGATTCGATTAAATTTGTTGATTGTGGTTGTCGGCTCTGTGATCAACATTGTGACATTTATAATACATGGTCGGGTTGCAAGAAATCTTCCAGTGGGGATGGGATGCCCAAATATAAATTGGCTTTCTCGAATGAAGCAGAACTAGAAGGAAGGGTGCCCAAGCTGTTTGACGAAATGCTTGATGGGTCGGTGTGGGTTGCATTAGAGATAAAGGCTCGGAGCGATGAGTGTGGAAGATTCATGTATTTTCTTCTTGGGTGTATATATTCTAGCAAACATGGGGGCCTTAGAACATGGTACAACCCAGTACTCGGTGTGAAGGAAGAATTGGACAATTACTCAGATGAGGACTACTTGGTTAGACCAATAGCAATTTTTTTAGCCTGCAAGTATGAGGAGATTTTTGTTCCTCTTGTGGAGGATGTTGTTATGATATCAGATAAGGCATATACAAGGGAAGAAGTTATCGATATGGAAAAATTAATGGGTAAGAAACTCTTTGTTTCCCAATTGCTTGATGTTTTGCCCCTTCAAATTGTTTTTAGTCCTTTTGATAGAGGAAGAGGAGGAAATCATGCGGGGTCTTGGAATGCTATAGTTTTAATGGGCGAACAAGGCCCTCCGTGTAAAGCAAAGGGAGTTGCAATTGGGTTGCCATAGCTCATTATTTTAGTAATATTTTCCCAGTATATACCTCACTTGATGCGTGGTGAGACGCATGTCTTCGACTGCTTTGTTGTTATATTCTTGGTGGTGATTGTTTGGATTTATGAGCACCTGCTCACCGTTGGTGGGGCTTACAAGAATACAGGGCCTAAAACCCAAATAAGTTGTAGAACAAATCATTCCAAAAGCATTGGTGATGCTCCATGGGTAAGAGTTCCATATCCTTTTCCATGGGGAGCTACCACTTTTGATGCAGGAAAAGCTTTTGCATTGATGGCTGCTTCATTTGTTACTCTTGTGGAGCCCATTGGTGCATTCTTTGCTGTGTCAAGGTATGCAAGTGCAACTTTACTGCCACCTTTTATTCTCAGCAGTAGTGTTGGTGGGCAGAGAGTAGGCATTCTGTCTCGGGGATATTTGGAGCTAGTAATGGGTCATCAGTTTCTTTTGAAAATGCGGGACTGTTAGCATTGACTCATGATGGTAACCGAAGGGGTGTGACAAGAAGATCATCACCAACAATCTGCACTTGTTCACCAATACTATAGAGTTGCATCAATATCTCAACCTTGAGGACAAGGTTGTTTAAAGGGGGAGAATTTGTTATGAACCCAATTAAATTGGGTTGGGCTTGATGGGCTTCCTACTTAGTTGTTATCGTTTATTTTTATTGAGTTGTTATTTAGTGGCCCATGGGCCTTGTTAAGGTGAGTAAGAAGTGGCCCATGGCCTTAGTTGTTATCGATTTAGGGATGTGTCTTCCGGTATATGTAGAGGAGGGGAGTCCTTGTTAAGGGCATTTTGGAAAGTTGTCGAACATTTTAGTTTTTCATTTGGAGGGATTGGGACCTCGAATACCCAAAGCGCTGGAGGGATTTGGGAACTTGTCATGTCATGAGGGTTGGGATAGGCCAACCAGGTAGGGAAATTAATATTAGTTTCATTTCATTCAAATCAATGACTCCAATTTCTGCTAACAAGTACCAATAAAAAAACCAAATCATGCTACCTACACATGGCAAACTAATATTACTTTGATTTCATTCAAATCAAACTAAAATTGATGCTAATCTTCACAGTGGAGGGGATACATGGCCAACAAAAAAAGTTTAATCGTGGGCAGTCAAACTTGTAATGAGATCTTTGATAATAGTCTAACTCAAACAAAATAGACTTTAATGTTTGGCCTCCCAACAGTTATAAAAATATATGCAAGTATTTCTAAAATGTTGTTTAATAATATTAGCTCTACAAATACATGCAAGCAGTTCCCACTCCTATTCTGTAAATCCTCCGACATTGGTAGTTTGCTACCAAATTAACAGACTAGAAGGTAAAGTGTGATTGTTACCTAGAAGGAGCGTGTTCTTGGCCCCTTGATGAAGGATCTGCTCAATATTTTTTTTGAATTTTTTTTTACTTAATGGTTAGGGAAGACTATTAGTGAAGTTGTATTTTCCTAAAACTCCTACCACATGGAAATTTTATAACTTGGAAAAATGCCAACCATTTTTTGTATTAACTACTATCCCTATAAAAATTTGGTAATTCCTCTCTCTCTCTGAGTGGAAGTCCCCTCCCCTGTCCTAGTGCAGGGCTAACGGTTTTTTTTTTTCCATTTCTCTACAGATTGCTTTCCATGGAAGGAAATTTGGAAAACCTGTACAAGAGACTGTCTCTCACAGAGTTGGAAGAAGATGTCATACTGGTGGATACACAGAAGCTGGATGATGCGATTTTCAAAGGAGGGAAGTGTTTGATTCTAAAGTTGTTGACGGAGAGGTACTACAACAAAGAGGCCTTCAAGATGACGATGAGGACGGCTTGGAGACCAGCAAAACAATTATGGTTTTGGGAGATGAATGCCTCCCTACTTCTGGTGGAGTTCGAAGATGCGAAAGACAAGGAGAGGGTTATACGGGTGGGTCCCTGGGCTTTTGATAAAGGCTTGGTGATGGTGAAGGAAATCAAAGCTACTCAGCAAGAGCATCAGATTCAGCTCATAGTGGCATTGTTCTGGCTAAGAATCTATGGCCTCCCTTTGATAGCTAGAGATGAGTACATTGGAAATCTTATTGGGGTTTCTATCGGTAGAGTGGTTGAGGTGGATATTAATCAAGGGGAGATGAATTGGGGGGAGTATATGTGAGTGAGAGTAGAAATTGAAGTAGGAAAGCCTCTGCTTAGGCGAAAAAAGATGAATATGGGGATGGGTAAAACGTGTTGGGTTCGTTTTGCTTACAAGAGACTTCCTAATTTTTGTTATTGTTGTGGTAAGTTGGGTCATAGCCATCGGGAGTGTAGGAGCTTGGCAGAAAATCACAAGATGTTTGAGGAAAGGGGTTTACCTTATGGGTAGTGGATGAGAACTGAAGGAGGTGGGAGCGTCGGGATAGTATTCAGAAGGGGGAAAGGAAGGTTACTGAAATTATTGAAGATAGTAGGGATATGAAGAGGGGAGAAAAGGAGACCAAAGGTTTGGTAGGTGCGAATATGGATACTGAAACTCACCCTGAGGTGCCCTCTGGGTTGGCTGAGATGAGAGACTTGGCTACTGGGAGTAAGGAAAATGCATCTGTCAATGAGGTTCCCTCAGAGTTGGCTAGGGGTAAAGAAGAAGTGCAAAGGCTCTCTCTGTGTCCTGGGCTGATTTCCACCATGCAGACTGGTACACAGGTAGTAGTGGAAGAAGATGTTGAAACTGGGGAGGGAAAAAAAGAAAAAAGGAAATAGATCTATACTAAGAGGGTCGCGCTACGTATGGTCTACAAATAGGACTCCTTTGCAGTCCTAATATTGGAATAGACAAAATTGTCTCCATTTTTATCATCACATTGACCAAAACACCCTTATTTCTAAAGAAAGAACAATAAATTTGAAAAGTCATTTCGATTCCCCTCTCCCTCTTTGTGTCGTGCATCTGGGTCCTCCACTACCTATTGCCCCACTACCGTGCATCTGAATGATATATGATTTGCTGCTAACAATCTCAAGTTATGCAATTCTTAACTATCCTGATCTAACCACTCCACATTATAGAAGCAAATCAGCTTCGAGAAAAAAGCGACGAAATGAAAAAAAAGAACAAAAAAATACTACCAGATTTTAAGTTTTCATTTTCAAACTAAGTAAATTGGGCAGTAGATTGATGACTACAGAGATGGATCTGTATGAGGTGGGTAAAGAACCCCCACATCTCATAAAAATAAGGGCATCATACATCCTAAAGTGCGATTCCCATCAAACACAATTCGTGCGCGATCTCCTGGAAATTTAGGATCGTTTTGTAATAATCTTCTCTCATAAATTCTTCTTTTTAGCATTTAGAAAGGGGAAAAAAGAGTAGAAAGAAAAATAAGGGAGGGAATTTGAAAAAGACGATTAGACGACGATAGGGGATGCTTCTGAAAAGTCAACGTCATCCAACGGTGGTGGTGGTGGGAAGTTGAGATCGAATGGCAAGGGATGCTTCCGGCACAAAGAAGACGAGATATCGTAGTCGTCGTTGATCACCGAAGAGGATGAGTCGCGGTCACTGTGGAAATCCTCTCGTTGAGATCGAACGGCAGGGCATGCTTCTGGCATAAAGACTTTTGATTGTAGCCATTCATCGACAAGATTACAATATATAGCAGGATTTGTCTTTTACTGACAAAAAAAGTTTTAACGAAAACGGCATAGGGGAGAGCTAAAACTGAATAATACTATTTCTAAGTAGAAAGAAGAAAAACCTCTCACCCTTACCTTTACAGCTAGGGGAGAGTTGATAAAAATCACTGAACCAATTAGGTGGTGCTTGGAGCCTACATGTGTGGGGCGAAGAGATTTTTCTGTTTGTGATCTGAGGAAGGAAGGGAGGATTTTTCTCTCTTCAGGAAGAAGGAGATCGAAAATGAAACATTGTCGTTTCATTTAGTCCTGCAAAGCAGTCCCCATTTGTGGACTGCAATAAGAATTACTCATACTAAGAAGCCACTAGCCTTGCTGATTCACAAAATAGAGAATAAAGGGGAAAAAGATGGAGGAGAATACAAGGAAAAGAGGGTAAAGCTGCTGAGTTGTCAATAGCTGAGTTGTTACAGCTGAGGAAAAGGAAAGGGGAGGTTGAGAAGGAAGATGATCTGGTAAGGGTGCCCAAACGTATTCAAGTGGAGAATGCAAGAAGTGGGATCCGAGATGGGATGTGAAAACTGATATCGGCAGAGGCCGGTTGCTAGCCCTGCTAGAAGCCATGAAAACATTGAGCTCGAATACACGTGGGCTTGGGAGCCTACGGGGTATTCAAACACTTCGAGAGTTAGTCAAGAAGGAAGATCCCTATATTTTGTTTCTACAAGAAACAAGATTGACAATAAGAGCTATGGAAGGGTGTAGGGTGCGACTTGGGTTTTCAAACTGTTTGGTTGTAGACAGTGTGGGGGAAGAGTAGGGGTATTGCACTGTTATAGAGAGCAAATGTGGACTTGAAAATTGTAAACTACTCTAGGTCACATATTCATGCTAGGATTGTGTGGGGGTGGGAACTAGCAAACCGAGGGCTACTTCACAGGGGTGTATGGCAATCCTAAATCAAGTTTAAGGGGACTTACATGGAGGTTGATAAAGGAGCTATGCAGTAGAGATGGAAATGCATGGCTAGTGTGTGGGGATTTTAATGAAATACTCATGCAAAATGAAAAGAAGGGTGGGAAGAGAAGACCTGAATCACAGCTTGGTGATTTTAGGCAGATGCTGGACATTTGTGCATTAAAAATCTGGGTTATAGTGGATCTCCTTTCACCTAGTGCCATAATAGGGAAGGAAGAGCAAGAATTTGGGAGAGATTGGATAGGTTCTTTACAAACTCGGAATGGATCCAACTGTATCCTCATGCTACCATAATTCATTATACTGCTGCTTATTCAGACCATATCCCCATATGGGTGAAGCCTTACAAAGGGTGTAGAAACTGTAAGAGGCAAGAGGATGTTCAGGTTTGAAGCGATCTGGTTGGGAGAAACTGAATGTGATGACATTGTTTAGGATAGTTGGAAACATACTTCAAGTGGGGATAAGATGAGAGAAGTGATGGATAAGATTGTTGGGTGTAGTCAGAAGTAGCAGGTGTGAAATAAAAGGAAATTTGGTAATGTTCAGTACCCAGTGGCTAGAGCACAAAGAAGACTACAATGTTTGCAAGGGAGGAATCACAGGGGGAGCTTTAATGAGGATCTGAAAAAGGCAAGGGAAGAGGTACAAATCAGTTTGGAGAGAGAGGAAGTGATGTGGGGGCAAAGGTCAAAATCTTTATGGCTGAAAGAGGGGATAAAAACTAAAGATATTTTCACATGAAGGCCTCGTAGAGAAGAAGAAAGAATAAGATTGTGAGGCTGCAAGTTGAATCAGGGAACTGGTAGGAGGGTGAGGGGAAGGATAAGCTTATTGTTGACTATTTTCAAGAGTTGTTCACCACCTCCAATCCTAGTGGAAACAGAGACTTCCTGAATATTTTAACAGGCAGGGTTACAAAAGAGATGAATGAAGAGCAATGTATAGAGTATACTGAGAGAGAAGTGGATGAGGCACTTGCTCAGATGCACCCCACAAAGGCCCCTGGTCCAGATGTGATGGCACCTATATTCTTTCAAAAATACTGGAGTACCATTGGCAAGTCGACTACAGAAGCAGTTTTATAAGCATTGAATCAAGGTGACTTCCCACTTTCTTTATACCACACTTTTATTACCCTTATTCCTAAGAAACAAGACCCTATCAAAATTTCTGAGGATAGCCCAATTAGCCTATGCAATGTACTTTATAAGCTTGTCTCAAAGGTAGTTGCAAATAGGCTTAAGAGATTTTTATCTTTTCTTATTTTTGATTCACAAAGCGCCTGTGTGCTTGGAAGGCTTATTTCAGATAATGTAATAGTGGCATATGAACTCATACATTATCTGAAGTAGAAGAGGAAAGGGAAGAAAGGCTGCATGTCTCTTAAGTTAGATATGAATAAAGCCTATGATAGGGTGGAATGGAGCTTTGTAGAAAAGGTGATGGTGAAGATAGGGTTTGAGAAAAGGTTCATTAAGCTGATTATGAAGTATGTCCAGTCTTTCTCTTTTTCTGTTTTAATAAATGGTGTACCAAAGGGCCCAATTGTACCTAGTAGAGGATTAAGGCATGGGGATCCTCTATCCCCCTACTTGTTTTTATTGTGTACTGAGGGACTGATGGCCCTCCTTAAAACTGCTAATAAGGAGCTTAAGTTTGATGGGATAAAACTGTGCTGAGGGGCTCCTGACATTAATCATCTGTTATTTGCAGATGATAGTGTATTTTTTTGTAAGGCTAATATGCAAGAAAACAGAAAGGTGCACATGCTTCTCGAAATTGATGAGAAGTTCTCTGGATAGAAGATCAATCGAGGAAAAACTATTATTGTTTTTAGTAAGAATGTCCCTAAAGCTAATCAGAAGGAGATAATGTTACTATGGGGTGTGGAGAGGGTACAACAATATGAGAAATACCGCAGGTTGCCTCCATTTGTAGGTAGATCAAAGACTCGTGCTTTCTCTAACATTAAGCACAAAGTGTGGCAAAAGCTGTAATGTTGGAAGGAGCAGATTTTTCCACAAGGGGGAAAAGAAATCCTTATCAAGGCTATAGCCCTCTCTATCCCTATGTATTCTATGAGTTGCTTCTTGCTACCTGGGGGACTATACTCAGAACTTGAAGCTTTGATGACAAAGTTCTGGTGGGGCCAAAAGAAGGATGAGAGAGAATACATTGGGTCAGTTGGGACAAAATGTGTGAATAAAAGTATAGAGGAGGATTGAGTTTTAGAGACCTTAAAACTTTCAATTTGGCACTACTAGCGAAACAAGCATGGAGGATCCTGCAAGTAGAAGGCTATTTGCTGCAAAGGGTGTATAAAGCCAAATATTTCCCAACAAGTAATCTTTTAAAGGCTAGTTTGGGAAAAAATCCCTCTTATGCATGGAGAGGGATATGGGAAGCTAAGAAGTGGTTAAAATCTGGCTGTAGGTGGAGGATAGGTGACTAAAAAATGGTTAAAATCTGGAAGGATCACTGGATACCTGGACATGAAACTCTGTGTACAAGATCTGAATAGTTGAGGGAAGATGAGATAGTGGACCAATTGCTGAATTGTCAAACTAGGTGGTGGGATGTTGAAAAGGTCAGAGCTCTATTCGATCCAAAGATAGCAGAGGATTATATTGAGGATTGTGGTCTACCCAGGTGCTCAAATTGATAAATGGATCAGGTTTCCAGAAAAAAGTGGCTCTTTCAGTGTGAAAAGTGCTTACAGACTGTTTAGAGTGAAAAGTAATGACAAGTCGGGGAAGTGTTCGTGTTTCTCTAGACACAAGACTCTTTGAAAAGATGTTTGGAAGATGCATTTGCCAAATAAAATTAAGGTATTTGCATGGAGAGCTTGCAAGGAGGGGCTACCTACACAGCTTAACCTTGGGAAGATAAGAGTCAAAACAGAAGGGAGCTGGTGTTTTTGCAAGGAAGTGATGGAAGATACCTCTCATGATCTCTTCTTTTGCCTTGACATCAGAGACTACTGGAAAAACTATGTTCCAATTGTGCAAACTTTGGACAATAAGATGTCTATTATGGAAGTTGCAGCTGTTGCGAAGGAAAAGGGATGTGGGGAGGCGTTAAATACTTTATTTTTTCTGGCATGGAGCTTCTTGTATTGGAGGAACAAGATGGTGATAGAAGGGAATTGCTTTGATCCTAAGCAAACAATTGATTATGCTTTAACAGTCCAGTCTCTGTTCAAGGGGGCCAAGGGGTTTCAAAACTCAAAAGTCAAGGAACTTTGCTGCTGGAAACCACCTGTTGTTGGTTTCTTGAAGTTGATTGTCGATTGTGTAATACTCGTCCTCGTGGTGGGTATTTTTACAAAATATTTTAGAAAATACCACGGGAATTACCGTCCGATTTAAAACATCTTTTACAGTCCTTCCCAGGGTGCAAGACTCTACGTTATAAAATAAAATGTGCTTTTACAATAAAAGAGGCTTGGGGTTTAAAACAGTGAAAAATATAAATTTTTAAAATAAAAAGGCCTTTCTTACATTTTAAACCATCATGCCTAGACTTCCGTACCCTTCTCCTTTTGGTTGTGTCCCTCCTGAACGTACTGCTCATTCAGTTCCTGTGGGGGGAAGGGACACACATAAAAACTAAAATGATTCGAATACTCAGTAAGCATTACTTCATACCGTTAAAATATAAAAACATAGGTTTTTAGTCATGCATTCATCATTCCATACATACTATACGTACATGCATACATGCTTTCGTTTGGAAATATCACTGACGGGGTTTTTCTTCTTTAAAACTAGTTTTCTTTTCTTAAAACGTTTCTCCCGTCAGTGCCTCCATTTCTTAAAGAATGTCGTGCATTCTTACGTTACTTTTTCTTTAACGTCAGTAGACGGGAGTTTTCATAATTAAAAAAGTGTTTTTCTTTTGGTAAAACTTTACCCTGTTACTGCCTTCAATTCTTGAAGAGTGCCATGCATTCATACATTCTTTTCTTATCACTTTCATAGGCCAGTGCACACTATTACGCCCCGTGTGCTGGGGTTAGCGACCTTTTGGGTTGATGGATTCGCCCGTGGCCACGGGTTGAAATCCCTTTCCGTCAGGGATGCAGCACTGGGTGCACTACCAGATACTACTGCCCGGTATTGCAATCTGCCCATTCATTCATTTGGGTACCCCATTCATTCATTTCATGTGGCCGTTACGTATTTTCATACATTTATGCACACTCATGCCTTTCTTTCGTTCTTTCTTACGTTCATTCATTCATGGCGGCTCGAGAGAGCCGCAGCTTTCATTCATTTCATTGCATGAGCATGCCTTTCCTTTCTTTTCATTTCGTTCGTGCTTTCATGGAAAAACATCTTTTGTTGGAAAACGTCTTTTCGTGAGAAAACATTCTTTTCGTGAGAAAATGTTCGTTTGGGGCGAGAGTCCGAAAACATCTTTTCGTTCGTCGTCTTTTCTTTGAAAATCTATACAATAGATACTACGTATAGTCATCCATTCACATGCATACACTTAATACTTTTGGGTGCGTGAAAAGGGGCTGCCAAAGGGGTCTGTACATACTTATACTTTAAAAGCGTTACTTTTCGTTCTTCTTTTCGTAAAACGTCTGCCCTTGAAAAGGGAGACCAGTTCTTTTCTTTGTTTTCGTAAGGAAAAACATTTCTTTTACTTTTTTTTTTCATATCTTTAGAAAACTCTAGAAGAGTATGAACGTAACACTTACCTGGACTCCATGCTACTTTCATACCATACAGTCCGTTCATACCGTACAGTCCATTCATGCGTGTGTCAGATGGCAACCTACATGCATACATAACCTTAACGTTATTCTCTATCTAGTGCATAAGCAACTGACTATAAATTGAGCTATGCTTTACTTAGAGAACACTCTCCTTCTATCCCGTGCTCTTTCACGTTTCTTACTATAATACAAACCTTAGAGACCTATTACGGTCTCTACTTCCTTCAACCTTAACGTTCTACTTCGAGTGCTTACTCACTAAGATGAACTCCTGTTCATCTTAGAGTTAAGACACTAGGACCTTTATCCTGTTCTTCTTGTTAACCACATTCCGACGCATGACTTAGACTCACTAAGCCACGCATCACATTCTTAGACGGTACCTTCATCATTACCCTCATGTATCTTAGCTCACTCTACTTCTCATGACCATCGTACACATCACACGGCTCTAAGCCAATCCTGAGGCTTAAGTACCGTGTCATCATACATAGGACAGATTACCCATTATTTAAGGTAAATCCGTCTGGCACATGTGTCTAACCAGACAACATACGTACCTTACCCTTTTAACTCTTAAGACCATCATGTAATACATTGGTCATGGACTCGTATGGCGAACGCCATACTTCGTTACCAACCTTCTCATACCCGGCTAGCACGACTCTTCGTGCTACCTGGCCCTCATGACAGTTTATCCCAACTGTTGACACGATGGGACTCTGTTCATAACAACACTTTACGTCACGCCATATAGCTCGAGACTGTTCCCAAGCTACACTGTGACATTGTCACATCACCTTACCTACATCTTAGGTCATCACAGCGCAACTCCATGATGAACCACGTCACTTTATGACGTTGCCCAATCATGCTTCCGCTGCACAGCTCTGATACTTCTTAGCCACTTCGTACTTATTTCCCGTCATAAACCAATCACATGGCAACACCCGTCACCTTGGACTACAACCATACTTCGCAGCCATTTCGGGACACTGCTCCACAGTTCCCGACACCATACACCAAGTTATTCCCCTAACAACTATGCAACCATCCTCATCCTTGCGACACGCCATATGGTGTATTGCTGCACCTCAGGGAGTACACTCCATATATACTCCCTTCACAACACTACGCCACATCACCGCTATGGCTTACACGCCATACGGTGCATCGTCTCACAACATGGAGTACACTCCTTGTGTACTCCATTCACAGAACTATGCCACGTCACCGTTATGGCATATACGCCATATGGTGCAATGTCCACCACATGGAGTACACTCATCGTGTACTCCATTTACAACACTACTCCACGTCACCAATACGGCACACATGCCGTACTGTGCATCGTTTCCCAACATGGAGTACACTCCACGTGTACTCCATTCATAACACTACACCGCATTACCGCCATGGCATACATGCCATACGGTGCATCGCCTTACCACATGGAGTACATCCCACATGTACTCCATTCACAATGCTCCGCCACTTCACCGCTACGGCACACACGCCGTACGGTGCAACGTCTCACCACATGGAGTATACCCCGCATATACTCCATTAACAGAACTACGCCATATCACCACTATGGCACTCACGCCATATGGTGTATCGCTCTACCACAAAGAGTACACTCCACGTGTAGTCCATTTACAACACTACACTACGTCACTGCTTCCGCACAAGCACTACAACCACACCTCATAGCACAGTCCACAACACTACACAGCACAGACCACAACACCAACAGCACAATCCCCAATACTACACCGCACACTTCCCAACTACGCCCAGCACTTCACATCACAGCCTATCACATCACCAATACTACACAGAAACCCTATAATAGTAGCAGCACAGTCCACAACCTAGTCAACTAGCTAACATCTAGCATAAATAGCGAGGGATAGAGAATTATACCATCGACGGGATAACCCGTGCGTCGCTTGTTGACCGTCACAGCGAATACGCTGGAGGAGCGTATGGGGTGGCTACACCACGTACAGTGACTGTTTAAGTATTTGGATAGCTAGGTGTGGTCTTGGAAGGGCCTAAGGTGGCCTTGATGATGATGGCAATGAACGTATCACGGCGGATCTTGTCTTGTACAGTGGCGGTCAGTCACGCACAATGACTATCCATCACGTGCAGTGATTACCCACCACATAAAGTGGTGGTTTAGGCTTGGGCTAGGCTAGGGGAGGTTGCTAGTGGAGTCGTGGAGGCTCGGTGGCGGTCGGCACGGCGGTCTACAGTGGTTGGCCGTGCACTGTGAGGGAGGAGAAGCTGTGGGAGAGTGCGAGAGAGTGTGGGGCCGTGGGTGGTAGATCGGGGCCGTGGGTGGTACCATTGGGTTTGTGGTGTCCTAAGGATGCCGGCTAGGGTGGTCGTTCGCCGTGGGTGGCGGCGGACGGCGGCGGATTGGGCCAAACCCGTGTGTCACTACGGGAGACACCGGGAGGTGGAGGAGAGGCCTATTGGCTGTGGGTTTGCTGGTGGAGGAAGGGGAGACCTCAGGAGTCTCGTGGTGGTGGCCGGTGGCTGAGATGGCCACGCACGGCGGCGCTAGGGGCTCGCACAGTGAACCTGTGCGTGGAGAAGCCTAAGCTCGTGCATGGAGGCTACCAGCGAGGAGAGGGAGGCCAAGATAAATGGGGGAGGCCGGTCGGTGGCTAGGGAAGCTACCCTAGTGATGGTGGCGCCGGAGGACGGAGCACGACGGCGGATCGGCTCCAAAGACGATTCGGGCTTGCACTGCCGTGGGAGGAGGAGGGGAGAGCGTGAGGGCGCGGGGCCGGTGCTGGGAGACTCGCCGGAGGGAGGCGGTGCCGATGGTGTGGGCGGTGAGGCACGCCGGTGTACGGCGGCGTCGGGTTGGGGCCGTGAAGCATTCAGACGAGAGAGGGAGGAGCTACGTAGGGGGCGAAATGGAGGAGAGAGAGAGGGCTGGGGGAAAAGTGAGGGAGAAAGAGAGAGGGGCTGGGTTTTATACTAAAACCCGTCATCTGTAAATCAATAAAATGATCTACGTTGACCTTTAAATACTGATTTGAAAATGCATAAAAGCTAACTTATTTAAAAGCACTGAGAGGAATTAAGATAGAATATTATTTAAAATAATATTCCTTCATCATTTATAAAATGATGAAGTCTCACTTAAAATATTTAAAAGAGTAAAACTATTGAATAAATGAAGATTCCATTATTATTTAAATCACATAATATTTTAAATAATTGGAATCATTTATATAAAATGATTCCCTACAATTATAATATTTTTGGAGCTCTTCAAAGATATTATAATTGAGTTATTTAAAATATTCTTTATTTAAATAGTGATAGGAATCTTCCATGTAAAATACACATTACTTTAAAACACAAAACTAGTTTTATAAATTACGTAGTATCTTTTAAAAACACGTCATCGGGGTCTGGCACGCGTAACGGGGCTATTAGGCACTAGAGAGGGGAGTGGGCAGGCTGACGCATCTGACGTAATTAATTACGTCAGAAGAAAGGAAGGAGCAGGGTGTTACAGATTGAGCCATATTTTTTGACAAGAACAAAGCAGGAATTGGGGCAGTTTTGAGGGATGATAAGGGTGATGTAGTCTTGGTAGCTAGAAAAATTGAATATGAAGTAAATGAACTAGAAGACATTGAACTCTTGGCAATGTTTAGAGGCCTTCAAATTTGTGCAAACATAGGGGGAAAAAAAGTTTCGAACTGGAATTTTTTTGCTCTGGCAATTTTTGGCGATAGCGTTATTTTGCTAGAGTTTTGTTACGTAGAAGGGCTGCATGGTGGCCAGTGCTGTAGATGCAAATCGACGTCCCTATGTTGATCTTGTCTTCGCAGTTCCGCAACCTATTCCTGAGATGTCTGTGCCTCATCGTGGGCCAAAGTATGTGGATGGAGAACTATGTTTCCAGTTTTCTAAGGAGGAGATTGCGAGATTTGTAGAACCATTCTGTTACTCCATTGTTTTGAAGTTTCTAAGGTAGAGGCCCTCATTGGATTCTATCCGATCTTTCATTCCTAACCATTGGGGATTATCGTGCATGTCGGTTGTTTCTACCATGAGGAGACCACGAAATGTTTTCATTTGAATATCAAATGAACTAGATTTCTGGAAAGCGCTCTCTCGTGAAACCTGTGAGGTGAACGAGATTCAATACCAGGCTTTTCATTGGAAGCCAGATTTCATTGAAGATGAAGAACCTTCATTGGTACCTATTTGGATAGTGCTGCCAGGGCTTCTTCCAAATTTTTTTATCATGAATCTTTTCTAAAGATCCTTACCACACCAATTGGTTGGTACATTCAAAGGGATAATCCTACGAAATGTGTAACTCGCACGGATGGTGCATATTTATGTTTGGAGATGGATGCTGTGAAAGATCCGATCCCTTATTTCTGGATTGGGATGTCGGGGATGGGACGCAAATAGAAAGTGATTTATGAGATGCTCCCATCGTTTATCTCTAGGTGTAAGTTGCAAGGGCACAACGTACGTACATGTAGATTAAAGACATAGAATAATGGAGACAAAATTTGGGTTCGTGAGGATGCAAAAGATACGGATTCGGGAAAAGTAGAGTGATATAGATAAAGGCAAAGGCTTGATGGTTGTTTCAGGCACTATACAAGGACTTACGAGTGAGAATTTGAATACATAGATTGAGGAACCTGAGGATCATGTCCTAATTCCTATTGAAGATAGGACAAAGGATGGACAATCAATACTAATCCAAGACTCAGAGGGGATAAGTAGAAGTGAGGACAAGTAGAGTGAAGAAAAAATTTTAAAGGAGAGGGATTATCAAGTGGAGGAGGTTGAAGATGATACATTAGAGGGACCTGTGGAGAATAATGATGTAGTTCAGGAATGAGATGCCATGCCTGATGAGAATGGTGCTAAAAACATTACTATGGTAGACTCTTTTTCTAAACCTAATATGGAATTAAATGTCAAAAATTTTTCAAGGAATAAAGATTATGCCACTGAAAATGAGGGAGCGGAGGTGAAGAAAAAAGGTGTTCGAAAAACTTTTGAAAAAGTTCGCAGCTCGACTCGGGTGTTAGCCCGGCCAAATAAATTTTCCTTATGATTGGTCCAATTTTAGCATGGAATATTCGAGGTCTTGGAACCTCTCGAGGTAGATTAAAGAAATTGGTTATGAAAATGAAACCAAAAATAGTTGCTTTAATGGAACCTTTTGCCTCAGCAGATAAGATGCAATATTTACTTTACTTGTTACGCATGGATAAGTTTCTTACTAACGAAAGGGAGGCTGGTTTGGGTGTTATGGCAAGATGATATTTCAGTTCAGCTTGTTTTAAGTAGAGAGTAGTTCATTTTAGTTCGAATAGATGATGGCATTACAAATATTCTGTGCTGTTTTGTTAATGCTAAGTTCAATATGGTGGCGAGACGAGACCTTTGGGAGCAATTAAATGACTAGGTACTAGGAACTGAACCTTGCATTATTGCAGGTGATTTTAATATTATAAGAGAGGATTCGGAACATCGGGGTGGAAGACCTCGCCTGAGAGTAGCAATGGAGGATTTTAATTCCTGGATTTATCATTGTGGATAGATTGAAATGAAGTCTTTGGGAAGGAGGTTCTCTTGGTGTAATGGGTAGAGTGGTTTTTCAAGAAGCTGGGCGAAATTAGATAGATGCTTCTTGAATGCTAGCTGCTTGACAAGTTTCCCTAATGCGACAATTAGTTATTTATCGAGATCTACATCGGATCACTCTCCCATGTTCATGGAATTTCAGTCAGATCCTTTCTCTTATAGTTCTTCTCCTTTTTGATTCCAGCAAATGTGGATAGATTATCTAGAATTTCAGCCATTTGTGGAAAAATCTGGCAGGAGGATGTGGGTGGCATGAGTCTTTTGAAATTGGCTCTCAAACTGAAAAAATTAAGGGGAGCTTTGAAAGATTGGAACAAGCGGATCTTTGGAAGAACTGAAACTCATTTACAAGAGTTACAATCTCAAATTGAAACATTGGAGTAAGTTTTATAGCAGGAATGAGATCTGGGTATTGAACAAGAACTTGTGATGAAACATGTGGAGTTAGCTGATTTGATTAGAGGCACCGGGAAGAGACTAGACTGGTTCAAATGGCGAAAATTAAATGGCATGCTGAAGGAGATCAAAACTCAAAATTCTTCCATGCTCATTTATCCTACAAGAGGAAAAAGAGAGTCATGGAGATGAGACTTCAAGATGGCACTTATTTGAGTTCACCTAAGGAAATCCATTTTAGAGCGATTAACTATTTTTCAAATTTTTTGCAAAAGGAGTCACATAGGAGTTCACCAGATTTATCCCAACTCATTTCGCCAGTTATTACAGTGGAGGAAAGTGAAGCAATTTGTGCCATACCTTCAATTGAATAGGTGAAAAGTGCATTGGATTCTATACCTTCTAAATGTGCTCTGGGTCCAAATGGTTTTGGAGCGGGTCTCTTTAAAAGTGTTTGGGATATCATCAAGCTGGATAGCATGGCAACAATTGTAGAATTTTTTAGAGGTGGTAAATGGCCTAGATTTTATACCTCTTCTTATGTGATGTTGATACCGAAAATGGATATGCTAACTGGGTTCGATAAATTTAGACCCATAAGTCTTTGTTCGGTGTTTTACAAAATTTGTTCCAAGGTGATTGTGAACCGTTTGGCATCTTTCCTTCCAAAAATGATATCTCTTGAGCAAGGTGCATTTATTCTCGGTAGAATTATATTTGAAAATATCAGTCTTACATAGGAAATGGTTCACTCTATTAATAAAAAGATACATGGTGGGAATGTGGTTTTAAAACTGGATATGGCTAAAGCATATGACCGTGTTGATTGGGATTTCCTTCTGAAGTTGCTTCGAGCCTTTGGTTTTTCCAACACAGTTTGTGGCTTGATTGGAAAGTGTATCTCTACGCCTTGGTATTCTATTATGATGAATGGTACCACAAAAGGTTTTTTCTAGGGTGGCCGAGGGTTGAGATAAGGGGATCATTTTTCCCCTTATTTGTTCATTATTTTGCAGGAAATTTTATCACGACTTATAAAGCAAAGCGGGGAGGAAAAGAGTTTTGGCCAGTTTTCACAAGCCCGAGGTACTAGTTTGATCTCTCACTTAATGTATGTGGATGATGTGGTCATTTTCACGAATGGTGGTCGTAACTCAATTCGATGCATTTTAAGAATATTGGTTACATATGAGAATTGGACTGGTCAGTTGATCAACAAAAAAAAAAAACCGCTATGTTTTTTTCTAATAAAATTTTCATAGCTAAAAAAAGGAATCTCAAAAGATTGAATGGTTTCTCGGAAGGAAAATTCCCTTTTAAATATTTGGGGGTTCCCATTGTTTTCAGAAAATTGAAAATTACGGACTTGGAGGAGTTGGTGAGAAAGGTTCATAAGAAAATTAGCGGGTGGAAAATGAGACTGTTATCAGTGGGGGGAAGAGTGACTTTACTGAGGCATGTCCTTGCAAGCATGGCTTTGCACGTACTTGCGGTCTTGCAGGTTCCTAAACATATTATTTCTTATGAGTTCTTTCTTTTAGGGGGAAAGTGATGGAAGAGGAAAGAAACAATGGGTTGCTTGGCGGAACATATGTAGGCCAACTGCAGAAGAAGGTTTGGGCATTAGACCATTTGAGGAGATGCAAAGAGCTCTTCAGTTAAAATTTGCATGGAAACTGATGCATGAGAATTCTCGTTGGGCAAATTTTTTTCGAAAGAAATATGTTGGGAATAAATCTTTCATGTTACTTGGTCCTCAAAAGGGTACAAGGTTTTGGCGTATGATTGCCAAAAATATTCCTACTGTCTTGAGTTATACCAAATGGAAGATTAAACATGGAAATGTATTTTTTTGGTATGATAAGTGGCTGGAACAGGGGTCTCTTGCTGAATCTTTCCCAATGGTTGAGCAGCCTCTATTAAAAGTCAAAGAATGTAACCTTGAAAGTGGATGGGATGTGGCTCTTTTAGAAAGGCTGGTGGGCACTGAAACTGCAGAGAGTGCTCTCAATGTGCTTGCAAAATGTAAAGAGGGAGGAGACATGCTAATCTGAACCAAAGCTGAGAGTGGTAATTTTACCACTAAATCAGCTTGTGAATGTATTCGGGTAAGAAGTCCTACTCTAGAGGGGCATAAATGGATATGGAATAACATACTTCCAAAAAACTTCTCAGTGCTAATGTGGAAGGCATGGCATGGTGCTCTAGCTGTGGATGACAGAATTAGGTGGATTGGGATCCCTCTGGTTTTGAAATGTAACTGCTGTAGGCAAGGGAAGTCTGAAGATCTAAATCATGTTTTATTTGATGGGGAGGTGGTAGCTGAGGTTTGGAAAAAATGTGGTTCTCTCCTTGGCCTGTTGATTGGAAGATCATGGCGTGAAACTTGTCCTAGTTGGTTTTTCGAAGCCTCTAATTCCTCTCAGATAGGTGTTATTCTTGGTTTATTGCCTACTATCATTTCTTGGAGACTATAGGGCAGAAGATGCTCTGCACTTATGGAAGACAAGGTTGAATCATATCAAACACTGGGTAGGCGTGCTTAGCCAAGGAATTTCTAAGTTTAAAAAAGTTCACTCAAGCCAATGCTTACATTCTTCACAACCTATTCTTCCAATTCCTATTCAACAACAACCAATTCAATTAATATCTTGGTCTAAGCCATCACAAGGCAGAGTCAAATTAAACACGAATGGGAGTAGTCTGGGTAATCCATGATCTTCGGGGCTGGGGGAGTGATTTGGGAAATCCAAGGATCTGTTTTGTTGGTGTTCTCAATGAACCTAGGCTATGGTGATAGTACCCGAGCAGAATTACAGGCATTACTGGAGGGTGTTAGACGTTGTAAACAATTAAATTTGTCCTCAGTATATATTGAAATGGACTCAAAGGTTGTCCTGTCAAGGTTGCAGAAAGCTTAGTGTGGCATCTGGTATTTGGAGGATTATTGGGAGGAGCTTAAAGAGTTGATTCAAACCATGGACTACAAGATATCTCATATTTTTAGAGAAGGGAACGTTGTTGCAGACTGGTTAGCTTGACTGGGTGCAAGTGAGGGAGATGCGGAATGGAGAAACACGTGTGAGCTACCTTATTTTTTGTGGGGCTTGATTAGAGTCGATAAATGGGGCCTTCCTTCAATTCGGTGCAAAAATCATGGGGTATGGCTTAATGCAGAGCTGTATTGTGGGTTCAATGCAAGAGGCATCTAGCAATGGTCTTTTAGTGGTCTGTATAGGTGATTGTTCCTTTTGTTTAGTTTCTTTGATTGTGGTATTTTTTAGGCTTGTTTAGAGTTTTTTTTTTTTTGGTTTTATTATATAGGCTTGTTTAGTCTTGCTTTTATTATAGGCTTATTTAGTTTGTTTATTTGCATTATGTTTGTTGGTTGGTATTTGGGAGGGTTTTATTTGCTTATTTGTAATCTCCCAGATGCCTCACTTGTGGCCACGGTATTCCTCAGCCATAAGTGAGGGTTTATTAATAAACTCGGGATGGGGCTACTATGTGTGTGGCTACCGGCTCTTTTTAAAAAAAAAATTGTGCAAACATGGAAATTCAGAGATGTATCTTGGAAAGTGATAGCCTGTTGATGGTAAATGAAGTTAATGCAAGTGAGGCCTCTTTCTCTTTGTTAGGAAATCTGGTTAGGGAGGTAAAGAAGCTCAAGGCTCTGTTTGAGGTATGCTTGGTTCAGCATGTGGATAGGGAACAGAATGAGGTGGCACACAAGCTAATTAGGAATGCTTGGAATGTAGAAAATTTAGATATGTGGTGGGGAAATTTACCTGAGTTTGTAATTCAAGCTGTATGGCTTGACAAAAACATGTAATGTTTCCCTTTATAAATGAAAGTGTTTTATGATAAAAATAAAAAATAAAACTCCCACCGCAATCCCAAATAAGCCCTTAGTACTCCAATAAAAATTTACTATTTTTTCCTTTCCGTGAACTTTGAAGTCAAATATTTTGTTGCGTTTTCTTAGTGTAAGTGCAAATTAAGAATAATGATATGCATACAATTTTTTTCATGACTACCTTTTAAATGAGCGGTGGTTAATGAATAGTTGGCGTGCGGTTCTTGGACTAAACTTAGAACTTAGGCAACAAAATTGGCATGCTTGCTGAAGGAGGAATGTAAATTCTAATCAATGTATTCAAAAGTAATGAAAAAACAAAAAGAAAAGAGAAAACAAAAAGAAGATTTACTTATATAACACTTCAAGCTTTTCTTCCTGAATGCTTATATAAATAAATATAGATAGTTTTTCCTTAGCTCATTCAGGGGCACTCCATTGCTTTTGTTGAATGCAGAGCATTTCTTCAATTTGATTGTTAGTTGATATATAAATATGTCCCAAAATTAAAATCTCATTTGATGACATGAAAATAAAAATGAACAAAGCATTGGATATTACGAGGAAAGTAGGGATTAAAAGAGAATCTTATATTAAGTAAAGAAGTCAGTTCAAGCTCATGAAAAGTTAAGTTTAAGTTTAAGTTCAAGTTCATGTCAAGTTAAGTTTCAGAATTCAAGTCCAAGTTTATGATAAGTAAAGAAGTCAGTTCAAGCTCATAAAAAGTTAAGTTTCTGTTTAAGTTCAAGTTCATGTCAAGTTAAGTTTGAGAATGGATTTGTTCATATTAAGTAAAGAAGTCAGTTCAAGCTCATGAAAAGTTAAGTTTCAGTTTAAGTTCAAGTTCATGTTAAGTTAAGTTTTAGAATTCAAGTCCAAGTTCATGATAAGTAAAGAAGTCAGTTCAAGCTCATGAAAAGTTAAGTTTAAGTTTAAGTTCAAGTTCATGTCAAGTTAAGTTTCAGAATGGATTAGTTCATATTAAGTAAAGAAGTCAGTTCAAGCTCATGAAAAGTTAAGTTTAAGTTTAAGTTCAATTTCATGTCAAGTTAAGTTTCAGAATTCAAGTCCAAGTTCATGATAAGTAAAGAAGTCAGTTCAAGCTCATGAAAAGTTAAGTTTCAGTTTAAGTTCTAGTTCATGTCAAGTTAAGTTTCAGTATTCAAGTCCAAGTTCATGTTAAGTAAAGAAGTCAGTTCAAATTCATGCAAAGTTAAGTTTCAGTTCAAGTTCAAGTTCATGTCAAGTTAAGTTTCAGAATTCAAGTCCAAGTTTATATTAAGTAAAGAAGTCAGTTTAAATTCATGTTAAGTCAAGTTTCAGATCAAGTTCTTGTTAAGTCAAGTCTCAGTTTAAGTTCAGTTTGGTTTAAGCAAGTCAAGTTCAGTTCACGCTTTAGTTTGTGTTATGTCAGTTATGTTTTGCTTTATGTCAAGTTATGCTATGATTATTTATGATTTTGATTATGCATTCGTATTTTTACTGCCTTGCATGCATCATTAACCTGTGTGAAGGTTTTTTGTTAACTTGCTGAGATTTGTAATCAAATCTCACTGTGGTAGTCTCAACTACCATTCCCCCTGAATAGTAGATCTTATTACAGGATCTAAAGGATAACCGAGAATCGACCAACTAGAAACGGTTGACTAAGCGACAGTGCGACATAGATGATAGTACATTAGTTACCTCAGATTACCACTTGTATTTGTGGAGTTCAATCTCTAGCACTCTTTTGATCGCAGCTATTTTGGACTAGTGTTGTGATCTCAGTTGTTTAGTATGTCATTATGTATGAAGTACGTTTTAAGTATTTGGGATATTTCAGTTTGGTGCATAGTATTGCTAAAGAAAATAAAATTATCCGCTGTGAATATTGTATAATGCTAGATGCATGTTAGGAACATTGTATCTTATATGTCATGAACGGGGGCATGTAACCTTGTGTTGCATGTCTCGACGCTTCAAATGTCCATCCGATCCCATGCAGAATTTGGGGGCATCTCATAGCCTTTCTTCCCTTTCCTCTTCTACTTCAAATAATGTATGAGTTCATATGCCACAAATACATTATATGAAATTAGCCTCCAGGCACAAAGGCACTTTGTGAATCAAAAATAAGAAAAGATAAAAATCTCTTAAGCCAATTTGCAACTACCTTTGAGACAAGCTTATAAAGTTCATTGCATAGGTTAATTGGTCTATACTCAGCAATTTTGATAGGGTCTTCTTTCTTAGGAATAAGGGTAATAAAAGTGTGGTTTAAAGAAAATGGGAAGACACCTTGATTCAATGCTTGTAAAACTGCTTCTGTAGTCGACTTGCCACTGGTACTCCAGTATTTTTGAAAGAATATAGGTGCCATCACATCTGGACCAGGGGCCTTTGTGGGGTGCATCTGAGCAAGTGCCTCATCCACTTCTCTCTCAACTCCATACATTGCTCTTCATTTATCTCTTTTGTAACCCTGCCTGTTAAAATATTCAGGAAGTCTGTGTTTCCACTAGGATTGGAGGTGGTGAAAATAGTCAACAATAAGTTTATCCTTCCCCTCACCCTCCTACCAGTTCCCTTAATCATCTTGTAGCCTCACAATCTTATTCTTTCTTCTTCTTTGTGAGGCCTTCATGTGAAAATATCTTGAGTTTTTATCCCCTCTTTCAGTCATAAAGCTTTTGGCCATTGCCTCCACATCACTTCCTCTCTCTCCAAACAGATTCTCTCTCCAAATAGATTTGTGCCTCTTCCCTTGCCTTTTCAGATCCTCATTAGAGCTCCCTCAATGATTCCTCCCTTGCAAACATTGTAGTCTTCTCTGTGCTCGAGCCACTTGGTACTGGACATTATCAAATTTTCTTTTATTCCGCACTTGCAGCTTCTGACTACACCCAGCAATCTTATCCATCACTTCTCCCATCTTATCCCCACTTGAAGTATGTTTCCAACTATCCTTAACCATGTCATCACATTCAGTTTCTCCCAACCACACCGCTTCAAACCTGAACATTCTCTTGCCTCTTCCAGTTTCTACACCCTTTGTGAGGCTTCATCCATATGGGGATATGGTCTGAATAAGCAGCAACACAATGAATTATGGTAGCATGAGGATACAACTGGATCCATTCTGAGTTTGCAAAGAACCTATCGAATCTCTCCTAAATTCTTTCTCTACCTTCCCTATTATTGCACCAAGTGAAAGGAGACCCACTATAACCCATATTTTTAATGCAAAAGTGCCCAGCATCTCCCTAAAATCATCAAGCTGTGATTCCATTCTTCTCTTCCCACCATTCTTTTCATTTTGCATGAGTATTTCATTAAAATCCCCACACTCTAGCCATGCCTTTTCCATCTCCACTGCATAGCTCCTTTATCAACCTCCATGTAAGTCCCCTTAAACTTGTTTTAGGATTGTCATACACCCCTATGAAGTAGCCCTCGGTTTGCTGGTTCCCACCCCACACAATCCTAGCATGAATATGTGACCTAGAGTAGTTTACAATTTTCATGTCCACATTTGCTCTCCATAACAGTGCAATACCCTTACTCTTCCCGATACTGTCTACAACCAAACAGTTTGAAAAGGCAAGTCTCACCCTACACCCTTCCATAGCTCTTATTGTCAATCTTGTTTCTTGTAGAAACAAAATATAGGGATCTTCCTTCTTGACTAAGTCTCGAAGTGTTTGAATACCTCATGGGTTCCCAAGCCCATGCGTATTCAAGCTCAATGTTGTCATGACTTCCGGCAGGGCTGGCAACCAGCCTCTGCCAATATTAGTTTTGACATCCCATCTCGGATCCCACTTCTTGCATTCCCCACTTGAATACGTTTGGGCACCCTTACCAGATCAAGTTCCTTCTCAGCCTCCCCTTTCCTTTTCCTCAGCTGTAACAACTCAGCTATTGCAACTCAGCAGCTTTACCCTCTTTTCCTTGTATTCTCCTCCATCTTTTTCCCCTTTATTCTCTATTTTGTGAATCAGCGAGGCTATTAGTACAGATCTCTTTCCTTTTTTCTTTTTTTCCCTCCCCAATTTCAACATCTTCTTCCACTGCTTCCTGTGTACTAGACTGCATGGTGGAAATCAGCTTAGGACATAGAGAGAGCCTTTGCACTTCTTCTTTACCCTTAGCCAACTTTGTGGGAACCTCATTGACAAATTCATTTTCCTTACTCCTAGTAGCCAAGTCTCTCATCTCAGCCAACCCAGAGGGCACCTTAGGGTGAGTTTCAGCTTCCATATTCCCACTTGCCAGTCTAGTCTCCTTTTCTCCCCTCTTCATATCCCTACTATCTTCAATAACTTCAGTAACCTTCCTTTCCCCCTTCTGACTACTATCCTGATGCTCCCACCTCCTCCAGTTCTCATCCACTGCCCATAAGGTAAACCCCCTTCCTCAAACATTTTGTGATTTTCTGCCTAGCTCCTACACTCCCGATGGCTATGACCCAACTTACGACAACAATAACAAAAATTAGGAAGTCTCTCATACGCAAAACAAACCCAACATGTTTTACCCATCCCCATATTCATCTTTTTTTCCCTAAGCAGAGGCTTCCCTACTTCAATTTCTACTCTCACTCGCATATACTCCCCCAGTTCATCTCCCTTTGATCAATATCCACCTTAACCACTCTACTGAGAGAACCCTTAATAAGATTTCCAATGTACTCATTTCTAACTATCAAAGGGAGGCCATAGATTCTTACCCAGAACAACGCCACTATGAGCTGAATTTGATGCACTTGCTGAGTAGCTTTGCTTTCCTTCACCATCACCAAGCTTTTATCAAAAGCCCAGCGACCCTCCCATACAACCCTCTCCTTGTCTTTCGCATCTTTGAACTCCGCCAGAAGTAAGGAGGCATTCATCTCCCTAAACCATAATTTTTTCACTAGTCTCCAAGCCCTCCTCATCATCGTCTTGAAGGCCTCTTTGCTGTAGTACCTCTCCGTCAGCAACTTTAGAATCAAACACTTCCCTCCTTTGATAATCACATCATCTAGCTTCTGTGTGTCCACCAGTATGACATCTTCTTCCTGCTCTGTGAGAGACAGTCTCTCATATAGGATTTCTAGATTTCCTTCCATAGAAAGAAATCTATAGAGAAATGGAAAAAAATCATTAGCCCTGCACTAGGACAGGGGTGGAGACCTCCACTTAGAGAGAGAGAGAGAGAGGAATTACCAAATTTTTATAGGGAGAGTAGTTAATACAAAAAATGGTTGGCATTTTGCCAAGTTATAAAATTTCCATGTGGTAGAAGTTTTAGAAAAATACAACTTCACTAATAGTCTTCCCTAACCATTAAGTAAAAAAAAAATTCAAAAAAAATATTGAGCAGATCCTTCATCATGGGGCCGAGAACACACTCCTTCAAGGTAGCAATCAAACTTTACCTTCTAGTCTATTAATTTGGTAGCAAACTACCTATGTGGGAGGATTTACAGAATAGGAATGGGAACTGCTTGCATGTATTCGTAGAGCTAATATTATTAAACAACACTTTAGAAATACTTGCATATATTTTTATAACTGTTGGGAGGCCAAACATTAAAGTCTATTTTGTTTGAGATATACTATTATCATAGATCTCATTGCAAGTTTTACTTCCCACGATTACACTATTTTTTGTTGGCCATGTATCCCCTCCACTATGAAGATTAGCATCAATTTTAGTTTGATTTGAATGAAATCAAAGTAATATTAGTTTGCCATGTGTAGGTAGCATGATTTGGTTTTTTTTATTGGTACTTGTTAGCAGAAATTGGAGTCATTGATTTGAATGAAATGAAACTAATATTAGTTTCTCTACCTGGTTGGCCTATCCCAACCCTTATGACATGACAAGTTCCCAAATCCCTCCAGCGTTATCTACTTCTTTTTATAGAGTTAGGTTGTTGTACTTCAGCCCTAAGATTATACAAATCATTTTTCCTATAAATGAAAAGTGTAGACTATGAGTTAATTTAAAATTGCTAACTAATTATTCTGAATTAATGGTTGAGATCACGGTGTCTTTATTACTTGGAGTGCAAGATTTTCAATACCTTTGGAATAATTAGTTTTAGAAAACTAATTATATTTTTGGCCTGAAACCTCTGTTGTTGACCAGGACATTCAAAAGATAATGGTTGAGAAGAGTAGCATTGCTCCTTAGTATTAACGTGGAGCATTGGGTGAGAAGCAATACTTGGGAAGTTGGTAAAGGAACAAATCCTTTTGCTGTTTTGCCACCTTTGTTTTGTCTTTCCCCACCATTTCAAACTTCAATCATAAACCAAAACAAAACAAAATTGTAAACAATGGACTGAGTTGCATTTCCAATACACAGCCTTTTATAGTAAAAGGTTCATCAGCTAGCATAGAGGGTGAGAAGATCTTGCAGCTTTCAAATTTCGATTTTAACTTCAGCTCAGTAATTAGACATGAATGGTTTCTTGGAGTAATTTCTTTGGGAGTAGAAAATGACATAATGTGAACTTTTGAATGACTGATTGGCTGGCATTACATTCATTCTGCATAGTCTATTTCTTTCTTTTCTTGAAGTCCTTAGTTTTCAATCTAATCTACATTCAGTCACATAAAGCTAGGGACTAAAAACTCAAATATTGCGGTAGTTTTTAGGTTTTGATAGAATATAATTATTCAAGTGATGCTCTTCCTCCTTTGTATTAAACATATTCTGTCCTCTGCTCCAAGACATTAGCTTGGAGGAAATCCTAGAAATTCCTAGGCATTTGGCAGACATATTGTTCATTTCCAAAATGTTGGTGAGCAGTTGTCGTGATGTTGCACACTGGGCACAATTACTCTCCGAAAACAGAGCCCACTAAAGGGGATGGTTGCGATTGGCTATGTCTAAGGTTAAAATAAAATCAATTTAAAACATCAGGTCTCTATATTAATGTGCTTATAGAGTGAGGATGTTGTACTGTTGGTTTTGTAGTTGTTTATCCAAGTAATAGATGCCCCTCGGATAATTTGATAATTTGAGTATTTGAATTGCCAGGTATGTACAATTTCCCCAGATTTTATCTGTTTAATATATATTGGTTTTTTTAGAATTGTAGAGCAGAATGCATAGTAGGAAGCACCTGGCTTTTGACTATACAGTCTTGGAAATATATGCATTTTTTTGTGGTGATGACACCATGATACAAGAAAGAAATGTAGGAGGGAGGTATGACTATTACTACACCAGACCATTTTGTGATTTTTTGTTATTTTTTATCACATTCACTACATTATCATATTAGAATATGACTGCTTATGCCTCTCTTTCTAATCAGTTCATGATTACTTGATAAAGCTAATATGTGAGTAATTATTACACAATGAGTGGCTAATCTAGGACACTTGTGGTCGCACTAACCGCTAACCATTACTAGGTTAGGGAAATTGGATTTTGGATTCTTATGTTTGCATTGGGTAGCACTTGATGGAGGATCCTGAGGGGGGGAATACCGGCGAACTGTGGACCGATGGGATGAAGGAGATGTTGGTAGATATTCTCTACTATAAGACCCTTGAGGGGAAATTGGTTGGGTAAAAAATCACCAACCGAGACCATGTCAAACTTGCAAAAGAGATGACTCAAGTTGGGAGAAAGTCAATTGATGCTAACCAAATTTGGGAGGATATCATTCAGCTGAGACAAAGGCTACGACTGTTCAATGATTTGCTGACCCAGACTGGAATGGGTTGGAATCAGCAGACGAAGACTATAGTTGCCATGGAGGAGCATTGGGATAGGGCAATATCGGTAATATATATTATTCATCTTAACTGAATTTTTCTTCATTTATTAATTAGTAGGACATTTCTCATAATTCTGTATTGTTGTGCATGATTACTGTACTAACATAACTGTGTCCTACGGTTAGGTAGGGAATTCAAGAGGGATGGTTGTCCAAACTATGATCTCCTACGCACCATTTTCAGACAGTCTATTGCCAGAGGGGTCCTCCATTATGCGTCCACGCAAGAACCCCCCTCGTCGGATGAGGAGGAGGCAAGGGCATGGGGTCCTAGACTAGGAACTGCTACAGATGTGCCCATTGATATCCCAAACATGAGTGTGCCAGGTGTGAGATAGGGGAGTTCTTCATGGATCACACATTGTAGAGCAAGGGAGCCTGTTCGGGGTAGCATTTCCCCATAATTGAGTAGAGCTCTTGAAGTGATGGCCGCCAGCACCGCCGCTATGGCTGAGTTGGAGTTGAAGATGTTTGGCGAGGGTGCTAGTAGAAAGCCTAGCGAAGGTGAAGGCTCAAGTGGATTGGATGTGTCATTTAGCAAGATGGCTCAATGTATGAAGTTGTTGGAGAAGTTGATCCCGTGGCTGCCTGCAGAACAATATAACAAAGCATCAATGTATTTTCTTCAAGAAAATACACAGGACATGTTCTTATGCATCGCCCCAAAGCGCAGACTTGATTGGATCTAGGGGTTGCTGTGACGTCGCGTATGATGATTGGCTTCGGAGTTGTATGTGTTTTTATTAGTTTGGTGTTCTTGTTTTCCCTAGGATTGTTTCTATGTAATATGCAGGACATGTTGATGTTGGTTATGTCTAATTTACCCTCGGATTCATGTTTTATGGACTGAGTTGCATTTGCAGCATAGCTTTCTTGTTGTTTTATTGACATGGTTTTAGCTTAGTTTGAACAGCTTACTGAGTTGCATTTAATGCATCATTTGAACATGTTTTATTGATATGGTTTAATTGATTAGCTTAGTTTGAACAGCTTAAGTTTATTAGTGTTGTAATTAAACTGACTCCTTTCCGTGTGATCTATTAGGTATATTTTACAATATTAAAAATATACCTAATTTCTTGTGATCTATTAGGTATATAGAATTTTCTGGATTGAAGTGATCTATTTGGATGATTGTAGTTTTTGAGATTACTATTAATATGAAGTACATCAAGTTTGGTTGGCTCCTCCATGGTTTTCAACTCTTCAGTGTAGTTATGGATTACTTTTGAGGACTGGAAAGAGGTTGAAATTGAACATTGGTTTGTGTTAAAACAGCTTGAACTTGAGAAGGGAAAGTGCTAGTTTTGGTCTAGAGATCGCACCCAGAGTTGAGTCCAAATTGCTATTGTTGCCACTGAAATTATTGGTCAACAAGTTGCTGCAGCTGATCAAATAATTTTGTGGCCAAAAATATGGTGGACGAAGCAAAGCCTAATGGAAGATATGGCTATAATCCTATATAATGCATGAATTTTATAAATATCTATAATGAAACAATATTTGAGACCTGATGGCCGAATTACTTGAGCCTTGAATGGACCAAAAGAGTTCATAAATGTTTCGGGTGTAGTAGCAGTATCCGAGGGTGCAACTGGCTGAAATTTGTTATGCAATTTTGTTGTATACGTAGGATAATATGAAGTTCTTTGCGAGGTGCATCAAGTTCTTTTAATGAAGTTTTTTGCACCCTACCCGGTCCTCCATTAATGACTTATGTTGATGTATTATTTTCTTTCCTGCAGCAGTAAATAATGCTAGCAGGTACATCCCAACAACTTTGAAAAAAAAAATTAAAGAACATCCATTAATTTCCACCCTACCCAGTCCTCCATTAATGCTAATTGTAGCTGATGTGAAAATTCACTCCTGCAGCAAACAATAATGCTAGTAGGTCCATGCCAACAACTTTGAAAACAATATAAGAAAACATCAAATTCTTGCTTGAAACAACACAGTTCATCACAGCTAGCACCGAGAGGAAAAAAGCGAGCATCCAGTACAACCATTACTTCTCTACCTTTCTCTCTCTCTCTCTCTACCAAAGAGGTTCAACTCTTCGATGAGATCGATGTCTTTCCTCACAAATCTAGGTTCACTCTCTACATTATGCTTTTCTTGTATCCGTTGCTGGGTTGTGAAATTTGTGCTTAGATTTTATTCCTACTGGATGAAACCTGGTATATTAGCTGACATGTTTTTTGGGTTTTGTTGATTTGTTTTGTTTTGTAATAATCGACTAGTTAGCGCGCGGTTAACAGGGATACAAATAAGAAAATATGATATTTTTTTTAAATGGGAAATGTTCTACGCATTTTTAGTATTATGCGTTGACCTATGCATTTTTCATTAGATATCAGATGAAATGAAATATTTTAGTTGTTATTCTATTGCATTTTGATCCTTTGGTAAAAATGCCTTGTCTAGGTTAGAGCTATGAACCTTAGTTACCGAAGTGGGAGACTGATTTCCATTAGTGAAATGTGGATAAGTGGGCTTGTCAATAGAATATTTCTTCCACATAGTACAGAGGATCCATTACTTTTTTTTTTGATAAAAGGTGAACTTGTATTAATTAATCAACCAAGGAGGTTGTGAATACAATGAGGGTAATCCTCTATATGGATAGACTCCTCAGGGAGATCAAGTGAACTTTTGGCCAAAACATGGGCCACTGCATTACATTTACGAGGCACAAACGTGACTTTCCTAACTCCAACTTGTGGCAGTAGCTTCTTGATGTCTGTTATGAGCATGCCCACTAAACTCCAGCTAACCTCTTGACCGTTGATGGCATTAACCACGTTAAGTGAGTCACCTTCCAGGATAATGGAACTGAGCACTATTTCATAGCAGAATTTGACTGCTCTTAAAGCTGCAATGGCTTCTCCCAATAAAGGGTCGGGGAAGGAGGAGCAGAATGATCTTAAGGTAGCCATGACATTGCCATTCCAATCTCTAATAATCACTCCTATGCCAATCCTGCAGTTAATCTTATCAATAGCAGCATCCCAATTGGCCTTGTACTGATTGAATGGAGGCTTGCTCTTGTAAACACTAAGGGGGGAGGTGAGCAGGCCTTTGTTACTTGGGTTCTCTTGGAGTGGTGATACTCTGAGGAGATTATAGAGACTTGGTTTGAAAATCTTATCAATAGCAGGGTGGAGTGGTGATTAGTCTCCACCCTTGTTTTGCCAGTAAAGCTAAATTAAAGTTTTCGAAGTCCTTGAATCCGAGACCTCATTCTTTCTTAGATATGCCTATCTTCTTCCAACTAAGCCAATGAAGCTTTGATTTTTGATCTCTTAGCCCCCACTAGAATGATTGCATGAGTTTATTGAGGTTCCTTAGAATGATCATAGGCATTTTGAAAATGCCCATCGAGTAGGTTGGGATAGCCTGGATAACAGATTTCAGTAGTATCTCTTTTCCTGCTTGAGATAGTAGGTTTGTCTTCCAACTGCCTATCTTGGCTTGGATTCTATCGAGTATTGGATAGAAAGCTTTGAACTTTTGTCTGCCAATGTATGAGGGTAAGCCTAGGTATTTGTCAAAGGGACCCGAGACTTGAATGCTTGCCATAGAGACTGCCAGATTGGTGTTTTTGCTGAAGAATATTGAGGTCTTCTCAAGATTGAGCCTCTGGCCAGAGGCTTGTTCATATGAGTTTAAGATGCCATGCAGCCTTTCCCATTCATTAGGTTGAGCCTTACAAAAGACAAGGCTGTCATCTGCAAAAAAGAGGTGAGTAATAGAGAGAGAGTCTCGGGTAAAAGGGAACCCTGAGATAAGTCCTTTTTGCTCAGCTTGATTTAATGTGAAGCTTAACACTTTTAAGCATAGGATGAAGAGATAAGGAGATAAGGGGTCTCCCTGCCTTATACCCCTAGAAGGAATGAATCTATTTTGAGGTGTGCCATTTATGAGGATGGAATAGGATACTGTGGTGACACATTGCATGATGAGATCAACCCAGCCACTGTCAAAGCCCATTTTTAACATCATAGCTTTCAGAAAGCTCCATTCTAGCTTGTCATAAGCCTTACTCATGTCTAACTTGAGTGCCATATATCCCATTTTGTTCCTTCTCATCCTATTTTGCATAGAGTGTAATAACTCGTAGGCAACAATAGTGTTGTCTGTAATCAATCTTCCTTGTACAAATGCACTATGAGTATCTGAAATCAGTTGTTTGAGTCTATTGGCAATGACCTTTGCTATGATTTTATAGAAGACATTACAAAGGCTGATGGGTCTATAGTCAACCATTGAAATTGGGGTTTTTTTTTTCTTGGGGATAAGGGTGATGAAAGTATGGTTGATGGACTGGAAGCCTGTCTTAGAATTGGGCATGTCAGAAACTGCTGCTATTACTGACTCTCCCACTATGGGCCAGTGATTTTGAAAACAAAGAGCTGGGAATCCATCAGGTCCAGGGGATCCCATGGGGTTCATCTCGAAAATAGCCTTCACAATCTCTTCTGTGGTGTAGCCTTTAGTAAGGTTGGAGTTCATCTCAGCTGAGACAGAAGGTTCAAAGCCCTCCAAGAGAGAATCGGTACCACTTGGTGAGGAAGAGGAGAAGAGGTCCCTGAAGAAATCTTGAAACTACCCCCCTATTTCCTCTATTTTTACCACTGTGGTGCCTTCCTCAGTTCTAATTTTGGAAATTAGGTTACTTTGTTTCCTTTGTGTGGCACACTTGTGGAAGTAGCTATGTTTCTCTATCCCCTTCTTGCAACCATTTCTGTTTTGCTCTTTGCCGCCACTTTAAGTCTTCTTCCTCAAGGAGTGCATCAATCTCCCTTTGAAGATTAAGGATTTGATTATTGGAGTGGCCATTGCTTGTTTCCTGAAGGGATCTTAACAGCTCTCTTTTATGATGTAGGTTCCTCTGATGGTTTCTTCTGGATGTGCTGCTCCATTCCCTTAGTTGGAATATGCACCTTTCAAGTCCTCTTCTAATGATATCTACTTTGGATCCATGTTGCTGGGCCCCATGCCAAGGCCTCTTGAAAATTTCATAACATTGCTCCTGTTTAATCCAAGCTGCCTCATATGAAAAAATCCTTCTTATTGGAGTGGAAGCTAGTGCATGCAACTAGTTGGTAACAAGTAAGGGGTTATGATCAGAGTTTTGAACTGGCAGTATGTTCATTGTGTTGAAGTGGAATAAATGTTGCCATGCACTATTAACAAGGGCCCTATCCAATCTTTCTTTGGTAAAATGAGTCCCCTCTCGATTGTTACACCAGGTGTACTGTGAGCCTACATTACCAAGATCACATAGTTGGCAGTCAAGTATGGTCTATCTGAAATCTTCCATTTGTTTTGAAGGTTTGGGAGGGCCACCTGCCTTTTCACCATGGGACACAATTTCATTGAAGTCCCCCAAGCATAACCAAGGGGTGTTCTAGGAAGGTTTAATGGCTCTTAAGAGACTCCAACTTTCTTTTCGTTTGGCTGTTATTGGTTGGCCATAAAAACTAGTGATTGTCCATTCCTTGGCTGAATCCTCCCCCTCTACCTTAAGGGATATGTGACTAAGTGAGAAGTTGATTAACTCCACTTTGAGATCCTGTTTCCAAAAGGCTGCCAGACCACCACTTCGACCTATACTGTCCACAATGAAACTGCATTCAAATCCCATTCTGTTATGTAATATCTCCATTTTGTTTCTTCTACACTTAGTTTCAAGTAGAAGAACTAGATTGGGGGACTTATCTCTCACCAAGTGGTGGAGCTCCCAAACTGTCTGAGGGTTCCCAAGCCCTCGGCAGTTCTAGCATAAGGTTTTCATGGGGATTGGCAGGGCTGTTGAACAGCCACTGCCAAGGCTGAATTCTTGATTCTCTTGGACATTCTCGGGGATTGGATTCTAGTTGGCTTGGTTTTCCTCTTTTTTCTAATCTTAGGAAGTACCTTAGGCACGTGGGACTTTGTAACCATAGGATTAGGAGCTAGTTCCCTTCTGGCTCTTCTTTTCTAGTTTGAAAAAAGGTGATTATTGTTTTGTCTGGCAGAGCATAATGAAGTATCCGGTTGAGAGTGGCTTACCTGATTGTTGACTTTTGCTATTAGCAAGTCATGGTCCCTCTACTATGTGTCAGTCTGCAGGTTGGTGGGAGTTGGTATGTCCATAGCTGTCTCAGAGTCCCCGATGCACTTTGAGATTTCCTCATCAAGCAATTGAGGGAAGCCTCAACTACCAGAGTTTGAAAAGTCAGCAGTTGCATTCCCTGGGGTTTGAAAGCTGTCTTTCCCATCTGTGCTAAGGGGGGGTACTGTCCTAACAATAGCTTCTTTTTGGATGTCTATTTTCCCGCCATTTTCCTACTGCATGCCATCTGAGTTCTCCTACCGAGTTGCTGACTCTCCCTTCCCTGGGTTGCGAGAGTGGACATGGGGGTGCTCAGGTTTCATTGAAAGGCCTGCTCTGAGCCATGTTCCATATTGCTGAGTATGATCTACACGGGATCTACCATCTAGGGAGTTACCTAAGCAATTAGAGCTGGAGTGAAGCAGAGATCCACATTGAAAACCAAAGTTTGGGAGCCGTTCGTATTTGAAAGGAATCCAGTGACGTGAACCCTCCATTGTGATCACTCTCCCCCTTGCCAGGGGTTTCGTAATGTCAACTATCACTTTAACAAGTACAATGCCACCCAAAGCCCTGTCTTTATTGTCCACATCCACGAGTAGAACTCACCCTGCACTTCCTCCCAGTTTTTCTCCCACTTGCTTGTTCATACAAGCAAATGGGAGGTCGTGAAGTTGTATCCAGAAAGGGACTAGGGAGAAGGAAATATTTTTGAGGGCGACGCCCCTATACATTCTTGCACACTTAATAAGAACTTGTCAAAAGACCATGGTTGACCTAGTAAGATCTTGTTTTTCACAGCCATATTACTGCATTCGATAATGAACTTATTTCTGCCAATATCCTTGAATGTTAAGTCCCCCTCACTTCTCCATACCTTGGCCATCGTAGCTTTAAAAGCTCCTTTGTTGACTTCTTTGTCAGCAACAACCAGAGCAACAAGGCAAGTGTTGCTAAAGTGTTGTGACAGCAAAATTTCCTCCTCTGAGAAGTTGAGTTCTTGTTGCTCATCCTCTATCAGCTTTAGACATTCACACAGATTTGCTAACTCCTCCTCCATTGTGCAGAGAAGACAATGGAGAGGTCCTCTTCCGATCAGTGATCAAAAGAGATGAACTCTACGTTCCAAAGGACCATAGAGAGAAAACCCCACCTGTCTTAGAGAAAGAGGGGACCGCTCGTTCCCACCCTAAGTTAATTTGTCTGTCATTAATTTTTGTACAGTACAATAAAAGTGTGCAACATTTTAGTGACTTTTTCTAGTGGATGCCCCCCTTCCATACTATCAAATGTCAAAACCATTCTACTTTAAACAATGAACACAAAAGCAAAAATTTCGGTGCAGGACAATCATTTAATCAACAAATGAGCAGATAAAAATTGATAACCCCTGGAGTATTTCAGGCATAAAAACAATAAAACACAAAGCAGCCAAAATAATCTTGCCACAAACACGTACCTTAAAGCCATTGGCAGTGCCTGCATTTATAATTAGGTCAACTCATATTAATACTTAAACTCATATTAATACTTAAAAGATAATAGTTGTAGAAACAGATGGATATTAACTTAAAATTAATAAAATTAAATTAGAAATAACTTAAAAATAACAAACATAAGAATTATTAATACTTAAACTCATAAAATAGTTTGATAATTTAAATACATGATACTGAGATTTCGAGATTCTCGTATATTCTATTCTAGTATCATCTTGTATTCTGAGATTTTTTATTATTGTTGTGTTTTAATATTGTATCTTCTACTTGCCATTGAAATAAACCTTAGACCCGTTCGAGAGTTATCAATCATGTTGAACGGTTGATTGATAACTCTTGAATTGTCCAGAGTGGATAGTTTGGGATTGTAAGATCATTCTCACAAACTATCAAACTATATCTGTTGCATCTGACATTATGATTTTGGTAGAGTCATCCCTTATTGTTCTCTAGATATGTAGTCTCGGTGATGGTGCATCGATGTATTACTCGTCGGTGTGCATGACCAAACGAGCATATTTGGAGAACTATGGGAAGATGCTGCCGAAATTTTGTTGTACGTGACAGATAATAGTTGGTATGTTGGTGATTATGATCTTACAATCCCGAATGGGATAGGACCAACTTGTAACGCCCGTCCTTGTAGTGGGTGTTTTTACGAAATATTTTAGAAAGGACAACGAGAATTACCGTTGAATTTAAAACATTTTACTGTCCTTCCCAGGGTGTAAGACTTTACGTCATAAAATAAAATATACTTTTTGAATAAAATAGGTTTACAGTGGAGAACATAAATCTTAAAATAAAAGGATCTCCTTTACATTTAAAATCCTCATGCCTAGACTACCGTGCTCTTCCCCTTTGGTCGTGTCCCTCTTGAGCGTACTGCTCATTCAGTTCCTGTGGGGGGAGGGGCACACATAAAAACTAAAATGAGTTGAATACTCAGTAAGGATTACTTCATACAGTTAAAATATAGCAATATAGGTTTTCAGTCATGCATTTATCATTCCATACATACTATACGTACATGCATAGATGCTTTCCTTTGGAAACATCATTGACGGGGTTTTTCTTCTTTAAACATGGTTTTCCTTTCTTAAAACGTTTCTCCCGCCAATGCCTTCATTTCTTGAAGAATGTCGTGCATTTATACATAATTTCCTTTTCACTTTCATAGGCCAGTGCACACTGTTACGCCCCGTGTGTTGGGGTTAGAGATCTTTTGGACCAATGGATTCGCCCGTGGCCACGGATTGGAATTCCATTCCATTAGGGTGCAACATTGGGTGCACTACCAAATACTACTGCCCGGTATTGCAATCTGCTCATTCGTTCATTAGGTACCCCTTCCATTCATACTTGTGGCCATTACGTATTTTCCCACATTGAGACTTACGTCTCCTTTCAGTCCTTTCATGCTTTCATTCCTTTTCAGTCATTTTCAGTTTCATGGAAAAACGTCGTTTAAAAGCATGGGCTTAAACATCACCTTTCGTGGTGTCCGTAAAGCATCAGTTCATAGGGGCATTTTAACATCAGTTCGTAAGGACCATTTTAAAACACTTTCTTCGCGTCAATCAAAGCATTAGTTTAAAGCTCGAGGCACAGGCCTCGACGTTTCTTTTCTTTTATTTAGAAAATACGTAGAATAGATACTGTGTATAGTCATCCATTCACATGCGTACAATAATACTTTTGGGTGCGTAAAAAAGGGTTGCTGAGGAGGGGCCGTACATACGTATACCTTTGAACACTTAGCATGCTTTCGTAAAAACATCTTTCGTGTTGTTTCGTAGAGCATCTTTTAGAGGAAAAACGTTTCTTTTTCTTTTTCTTATACTTTAGAAAACTCTAGAAGAGCATGAATGTAACACTTACCTGAACTCCATGCTACTTTCATACTATGCAGTCCATTCATGCTCGTGTCAGATGGCAACCTACATCCATACACATAACCTTAACATTATTCTCTATCTAGTACATAAGTAACTGAACTAGAAATAGAGCTATGCTTTACTTAGAACACTCTCCTTCTATCATGTGCTTTTATGTGTCCCATACTATGATAAAACTTTCAAAGACCCATTTACGGTCACTACTTCTTTCAACCTTACGTTCTACTTCGAGTGCTTACTCGCTAGGGTGAACCCATGATTCACCTTAGGATTAAGACACTAAGACTTCTGTCTCATTCTTCTCATTAACCACATTCCGACACATGACTTAAACTGACTAAGTCACACATCCCATTCTTAGACAGTACACTCGTCATTACCCTCATGTATCTTAGCTCACTCTAATTCTCATGACCATCCATACACGTCACATGGCTCCAAGCCACTCTGAGGCTTAAGCACCGTGTAACCATGCTTAGGACAGATTACCCATTTCATATGGTGAATCCGTTTGGCACATGCGTCTAACCAAATAACACACGTACCTTACCCCTTTACCCCTTAAGACCAACATATAGTACATTGGTCACAGGCTCGTATGGCAAGCGCCATATTCCGATACCAACCCTTTCTTACCCAGCTAGCATGACTCTTCATGCTAGCTGTACCTCATGACAGTTCATCCCAACACTTGACACGATATGACTCTATTGATAACTATACATTACGTCACGCCATATAGCTTGAGGCTATTCCCAAGCTACACTGTGACCTTCTCACGTCACCCGGCATACATCTAAACTCATCGTAGAACGACTTCTCGATGGACTAGGTCACTACGTGACGTTGCCCAATCATGCTTCCGCTGCATTACTCTGATACTTTCTAGCCACTTTGCACTTACTCCCGGCCATAGGCCAACTACGTGGAGACACCTGTCGCCTTGGACTACAGCCATATTTCACAGCATAGCCTATAACACTACACAACATACTTCCCAACTACACCCAACACTTCACGTCACAGTCCATGCATCACCACTATACAACATACTTCACAATACTAACAGCATAGTCCACAACCTAACCAACCAATTAGCATGTAAAATAAATTGTGAGTGATAGAGAGTTATACCGTCGATGAGATAACCCATGCGTCGTTCGCTAACCGTCGCAGTCGATGACGTCGGAAGGGACATACGTGGTGGCTATACCGCGTACAGTGACTATTTAGGCGTTTGGATAGCTAGGTGTGGTCTTGGAATGGCTCATGGTGGCCTTATGATGGTGGCAAGGAACGTAGCATAGCGGATATGGCCGTGTAGAGTGGCGGATAGTCACGCGCAGTGACTGTCCATCACGTGGGTAGCGGCTGCCCACCACATAAAGTGGTAGTTTAGGCTTGGGTTAGGCTAAAGGAGGCTGCTAGTGGAGCAGTGGAGGCTCGGTGGTGGTGGCACGGTGGTGGACGGAGGGGCTGGCTGTGTGTGAGAGGGAGGGGTACCGTGGGAGAGTGAGAGAGAGTGTGCATGCATGGTTGGTAGATCGGGGCCAAGGGTGGTTGGGATGGGTCAGTGGTGGCCTGAGGAGGCTAAAGGTGGGGGTCACACGTCGTGGGTGGCGGTGTACGGCGGTGGAGGGTGCAAAACCAGTTCGTGAGAGGGAGGGACACCAGGAGGTGGAGGAGGGGGCATCTGGCTGTGGGCTCAAGGGAGGAGGAAGGGGGAGACCAGGGGAAACTCATGGCGGTATCCGGTGGCCAAGGTGGCAGCGCATAGGGCACTACGGACGTGCACGGTGAGCCTGTACATGGAGGACCCGTGTACGTGCATGTGGAGGGAGGTGGCTGCATGGAGGGGGCTGAGCTCGCTGGAGGGTGATGGTTTGTGGCTGGAGGAGCTACTGTGGGAGTGGTGGCACCGGAGGACGGCGCACGGCGGCGCAGCAGCCACTAAGCTCGTTCGAGCTGTGCACTGCTGAGGGAGAGGAAGAGAGAGCGTGGGAGGGAGCAGGTGTTGGTGGTGGTGGAGGTGAAACTCAACGGTGCACGGCGGCACTGGGCCAGGGGCTAGAGCAGTTCGGGCGAGAGGGAGAAGGGCTACGTACTGGGCAAGCCGAGAGGGAGAGAGGAGAGAGAGAGAGTTGGGGGAAAAGTGAGGGAGAAAGAGAGAGGGGAATTAAGATAGGATATTATTTAATTAAAATGCGTAAATGTTTATTTAATTAACAGCACTGAGAGGAATTAAGATAGGATATTATTTAAATAATATTCTTTCATCATTTATAAAATGATGAAGTCTCAGTTAACATATTTAAGAGAATAAAATCCTTAAATTAATTTAAAATTTTCATCATTATTTAAATCACGTAATATTTTAAATAATTGGAATCATCTATATAAAATGATTCTCCACAATTATAATATTTTTGGAGCTCTTCAAAGATATTATAATTGAGTTATTTAAAATATTACTTAGTTAAATAATGATGAGAATATTCCATTTAAAATACACATAACTTTAAAGCACAAAGCTAGCTTTAGAAATCACATAGTATTTTTAAAACACGCCATCGGGGTCTGGCACGCATAACGAGACTCTTAGACACTAGAGAGAAGCGGACAATCTACTGCATCGAACGTAATTGCTTACGTCAGAAGGAAGAAAGGAAAATGGTGTTACACAACTACCCGGTGAAATGAAGAAATTGCACAATATGTTAGATATATGATTGTTTGTTGATGCACGTGACTGTTTGCAATAGGATATTAGATATGGATAAGAGGATGCGAGTTAGAGATCGGTTGGGTGAGGATTACAATGCATATGCTGAAGGAGTTAAGAAATTTTTGGAGTTTGCATCCTTTACAATTGGTAGTGATAGTCGTATTAGATGCCCATGCCGACTTTGCAAGAACTTGCGTTCCCATAAGATAGAGTTGGTGAGTGTAATACCCGAATCCTACTACGTAAGTCCTTACGTAATTTTATTAATTCTTTAAGTTAAATATTTTGAGATAAAGATTTTTTATTACTTTAATTATTTTATTTTAAGATGAGTATGCTTTATTTTAAAATATGATTTATTAAATAAAGGGTATGATTTTTAAGATCTTGATTTTTCCCTTAAGCCCTTTAATTTTATTTATTTAAGAAATGGCTCAACTATTCTCTAGCTGTAACAACCCAATCCTAAATTTAGGCTATAAGATAAGTGTTATCTTTTTTTTTTACATATTCCTTTTCAGATTATTATTATTATTATTGTTATTATTATTATTATTATTTATTTTTTATGATCAGATTTTATAGAAGTATAATTTTAGAGTTTTACCAACATTAAAATCCCTAGACCTATACTCACGGTTCCACTCACACTCACATGCACATGCACATCACATACGCCTCTTCCCCTCAGTTTGCATACCGATCCTCTTAGAGTTTGTATCCTCGTAGGATTAATTCTCCTAGGTGCAGCCAACTTCAACTCGACTAAACTTCCTATTCATTCATGTCTTTCACCTTCTCCATTGCCTATAAAAGCAACCCGAGACCTCCTGTAACCCACACATAAACCTCATACACAGAACCACCGAAGCCAGTTTCCTGTTGCCAACCCGTGAGCTTCACTCATCGGCATCACCGTTGCCCAGCACCACCGAAGCCTCCCTCCCAGTAACTAGCAGCCACCCACATGGAAACCACCCCAAACTCCTCCACGTCGCCTCCCCAGCACCAACCATCACCCACAGCATCTCCACTCCCCCAGCCAACGTGAACCATAGCCCCCTGCTTTTGCACCCATAAAACAGAGCATCAACCGAACCAGCCGAGAACCCACCTCCCTCAACCAAGTCGGCCACCCCATCGGAAACAGCCGGCCATCTCTGCCTCGTCGAGCCCACTTCCTTCTGATAAGCTCACTATCGTCCAGCCTTCTCTCTCTCTCTCGGTTGTTTCAGCGACAAAACTCTCTGTCTAAACTCTCTCCCTCTCACGGCATTGCACCACCCAGCCCAGGAACAGAGCCGCCACAGCCCCTCGGTGAGCCCTCTGTTTTCTCTCGCACGGCCTCCTTCTCCAGCACAGATCATGCCTTTTATTTGTTTTACCTTACTATTACATGCAAGTTGACAATTCTTCACGTGAGTTATTCTCCTTTAAGTGTATTGTATCAGACTTTCCAAAAACGCCCCTTCACTAAATATCACAATTACTTTTATGCCCTTTCTTTTAATCTAGTATCTCGGAGAATTATTTTAAATTACATTTATAAATTTACACTTATGTATATGTTAATTATAGAGATTATTATGTTATTTTATTTGAAGTTGAGTTGGGCTTAATATTTTAAAAGTGAATTTTTACTTAAATATATGTATATATTAGTTAAAGACTCATTTATTATAAAGAAATGCTTGAAAGAAATTGAAATATATTTTAAAGTACATTATTAAGCTTAATATTGTGTTAATATTCCTTTTCCTATTTAATAGAGTTTTAATAAAATAATTATGTTAAGAAAGTAAATCAATTTTAAGAATTGAAGTTTTTATGACTTATTTTAAATAGCCCAAGTATTCTACTAAATTATAATATGTTATTAGTATTTTAAGTAATTTAAAATATCATGATTTATTGATTATGGTGTTAAAAATAAGATTTATTTGACTAGTTTCTAGATTATGAATTTAATTAAGTAGGTTATTTGTACATGTTCCTAGACAAATTTAGTGATATTTGATATTATGTATAGGTGACGAGTTACGACTTGAGATTCAAGAAGAAGTGCAGCAAGGTAAGTAATTTGATCACAAATTAGGATCAGCACTGTTTAGTTTATATTTAAGTATAATTCAAGCCAGTTCATTGATAGCCAATTTTTATGTACCACTCATGTCATATGTAAACATGTTATTCAGCATAGCATACGATCATGTCATTCCGCATCATGTTCAAGTTCAGAAATTATAATTATGTTTGTATTATATCATGCATCTCATGGTCATAAGACACGTAAGCTATCTTAAGTTTAAGTGTAAGATAAAATTAGTTCAGTTAATCAGATGGCCATTTAGATGCATGGTACCAATGCAATTCAGTTTCAAGGTGGATGTGCAAGCTACGGACTCAAGCGTGGTCCACCATAGTATGCCTGAATACTATCAGTGGCTCCCCTCGCGGCCGTGGGACGTGGGGCTGGTGCACAACCTCGCACACAGGGTTAAGTGTGTTGGCCAGTTAGTTCAGTCAGTTAAATCAGTTCAGTCAGTTCAGTTAAATCAGTCAGTTAATTCAGATAAATCAGTCATGCATAAACATCAGTATGATCAGTCATGAATTTTAAGTTCTCAGCTTTAAAAGTTTTATGAAAACCTTACGTTTAGTATGTTAATGTTGTGATGAATTTCTTACTGAGTATTCGACTCATTTTAGTTGTTTTCATGTTTTTAACCACCCAGGTGAGGATGATGATTACGAACAGGCAGGTCAGGATTAGAAGGAGCAGTTATTTTAATTTCAAACATTTTCGAATGAAATTTATTTTATTGCTTTTATGACATAAATTTATTCATTTTATTCTTTTAAATTTTTTTTAATACATTTTTATTAGACAAAGTTTTATGAGATAAATCCTAAATTTTTTTTATTTAATATGAGATCTCTTGTCGAGTTTATTTTATAAAAAACACGTGACACTCCTATCATACAGGAAGGGGGTGTTACACTACCATTGGATGGTAGGTGAGGAAATTATCTTCCCACACTTAATCTCCACTATCCATCTCCCTAGCTTATGGGAGAAGCTTTGACTTAAACCAATTGACTCTTTTCTCCCTTGAAAAACCATAGGCTTCCAAGACAAGCAACCCAACTCTTTTCTTCTTCATGCACCCATCGGGTTAGGCAACAAAAGGGAGAAGAAAAAACCAAAAACTATTCTAAGACATTCTACTCCTACCCATCGACCATCACCCAAGAAAAATAAATAAAATTTCATCTTCCTTTCCAAGAGCTAACCGATGCACACCTTTCTCTTTTCTTCTTCTCTTTTCTTTTTATCTTCAAGAAAACAAGCTCCTTTATCTCCCTCAAGCTTGTGACTTCATAGTAATGGAAGAAGAAAAATATTTTCTTCAAAGCTTGGAACCAAAGCTTGATTTCATCTTCCAAAGGATGAAATATTGAAGGTAATAAACTTTTGGTTCACTTTCTAGCATGATTTCCGTATGGATTTCGAATTTCACCATTACTAGTTATGCTTAAGGAACTGTAACTTAGTCAACTGGTTCTTCATTCTTCAACTGGATAAAGGACTTGCTCTGGTAATGCTAATGGTACTAATGGATCTACTACTGGTTCTTAGACTGGATCAATGTATGGATATGCTTCTTGCTCTGCTCCTGCAACCCTAGCTTATGGTTCAGGTCCTACAAGTGGGTATGTGACTGGTGCAGGCTTTTTACATATTAGCTACTTATGCTCCTATTGGTGTTGATACTAGGTATGGATCAACTACAGGGTATTGATCCAATAGGGAGCCTAATTCATAAACAGCTATATCATAGAGTTCAGGCATAAAGCCCTATTAAAAAAAAGAGGTTCACTCTAAAGGGGCATACATAGAAGGTTTCTCAATCCAATAGGGCAGGGGAATAGGAAATAAAAATCCGATTTTACCCATTGATGTTTCAATTTTGGGATTTAAAATAGTGCTATCATTTTATTCTTCATTTACACGGGTTTATCACCAATTGGTCCTCTATCTTGCCTCTTGAAAGAAGCTAAGAGCTTAAGGTAAAAATCTTAATTTGACTCATTTGGTTTTAGTATGATTTTGGAAGCTCCCTAAGTTGTTTTAGCTTGTATTTTGGTGTTGTTAATTTACCATCTTATGAATAAATATGGGTGCTCTGTTTTTAGCCCAAACCGAATATGTTAAAGTGGTTTTTGCTATGTGATTTTCTGTATTTCAAAATTTGCTATCTTGTCCTTAAACTAGGTTTAATCATAGGTGATGGTTAAAGTGATTTTAATTTATATATATTGGTACCATGTGTCTTGTGTTGAGGTTTGGTTGGTAATTTATTTTTAAGATACTAGAGGTTTGGTTTAGAGGTCTAGCTTGGGTCTTGTAATTTTATATCTTGCTTTTAAAAGGTATTAAGTGAGTAAAACATAAGCTTAAGTGTTTAAAGGTTTTAAAGTCTATTAAATTGGTAACCTTGTTATATCTTATGCTATGTTTAATTTTAAAGGGATGGCAAGCATGTTATTTACTTTCATGAGTTTCTTTAAAATGTTTGGAATGAGTATTTTAATGTTTTGGCCTAGTGCCATGTATGGTGGGTAGCTAAATGGGTTAAGGTTATACTTTGTAGATAAGGCTCATTAAGTGAGAATGGGTTAAGGAAAACACTTTAATTCCAAATTGGAATTAAAGCGAGCGTGTAAGGGTCTCTGTTAGTAAAGCTTAAAGTGAGATGGATATTAACGTGTTTATTCCATTTTATTGAATAGGATTTTACTTTTAAGTTCAAAGGAACTCGCTAGTAAAGCTCGCAGGTAAGTAGTTATGACCATGCTCCTTACACCAAGTTCTCTTTATGAAAGAATATCTCTCTTATTGCAAATGTTCCTCTCATGAAAGGAGTAAATGAATATAGTATGTATAAGCCCTTTCTTGATAGCCCCTGTTAAGTACCCTATCGATTATAATTGTGTGTACGTGTATAAGGTAATGCATGCATGTACGTTCTAAGTCATGAGATTCTCATGCATGCTCTCAAGAAACTTATGATTATTCCTATATGTAGTATAGCATGAAAATGTATCTTGTTCATAAAAATGCATGTGCATTGAACTAAGAAAGATGATGCAAAGGTTTTGATTGGAAAGGAAAGGAATCTCTCATGTCTTATGCTTCAAGTGATGCTTTTAAATGAGTTTTAAAATTTCCCTATGAACTGATGCTTTAAATGTCCCTATGAATTGATGCTTTAAATGTCCCTGAGAACTGACGTTTTAAAATGTTCCTGAGAAAATGTTTTAAAATGTCTCTAAGAACTAACGTCATAAAGGATGTCTTGAAAGATGATGTTTGAGCCCATGCTTTTAAATGACATTTAAGCTCATGCTTTTAAATGATGTTTAAGCTCACGTTTTAAATGATGTTTAAGCTCATGCTTTTAAATGATGTTTAAGCTCATACTTTTAAACTATGTTTAAGCTCATACTTTCAAACGATATTTAAGCTCATGTTTTCAAACGACGTTTAAGCTAATGCTTTTAAACGATGTTTAAGCTCATGCTTTTAAATGACGTTCCTTTCTCATTAATGAACTGTTAAATGAAAAGGATTGAAAAGGAAAGGACTGAAATGAATGAAAGAATGAAAGGATTGAAAGGAAACGAATGTTTCAATGTATGAAAATACGTAACAGCCACATGAATGAAAAGGGGTACCCAATGAATGAATGGGCAGGTTGCAATGCCGGGTAGTAGTATCTGGTAGTGCACCCAGTGCTGCACCTTGACGAAATGGGATTCCAACGCCTATGGCCATAGGTGGAGTTCGGGTCCAAAAGACCGCTAACCCTAGCACGCTGGGCGTAACAATGTGCAATGACCTATGAAAGTGAAAGATGAAAAGTATGAATGATGAAAAGTATGAAAGATGTTCATGCACGGAAGCATTGTTTATTCCTTAAACCGTTTATGCATGAAAGCATAGTTATTTCTTAAAATGTTTATGCATGAAAGCATTGTCAAAGATGAGCAAATGTTTGTGTATGCATGTTTTCAAAAGAAAAACAAAAGATGCCTAGTATGTTCACTGAATGGTGTACTACTTACTAAGTATTTGACTCACTTTTGTTTTAAATGTTTTAAAAGTCGAGGAAATGACGAAGAGGCTGGGGAGCAAGGCATTACTGCAGAAAGAAAGGCAGATGCTTAGTGTCTTCCCTGTTGGTTCGATGTTACATGAATGATGGATCATGTTTATGTATTCGACGTTTATGTATGAATGGACTCTGAGAGTCTTCTATGGATGAATGTTTGAATATGATGTCTATTAGGTATTCCTCTTATTTAAATAAGGAGTCTAGAGTACACGTGTGTTACGTCTATGCTAATCCCATATTACTGCAAAAAGGAAAGAAGAAAAGGAAAAAGAAATATGGAAAGGACAGGTATGTATGTAGCGATTCCACCCTTCATGGGGCGGGATTGTTACAGTGAGGGAGCATTTGTTTGTCAAAGGTATTGACCAAGGTTATACCGATTGGGTCTTACATGGAGAACCGTATCCAACGTCATTCAAACTTCGAGATGAAGAAGAAGATAGCGATGAAAATGTACATCTTGAGGTTGTTGGTGACAATGTTGAAGAGGATATGGAGCAAATGCTGGGCGACATTGGTGCTAGAATATTTATGGATGAAAGTGGAATAGATCCATCAAATTCAAATGATCTGTGCCATAACACTTTTACCCTCTTGTGGAATGATTCACAACGTGAGTTATATCCAGGGTGTAGAAGGCACAGTAAGTTGTCATTTACAGTTAGACTGCTTCATATAAAATCCATGTGCTGAAGAACACCCATAGTTTGCTGAAGAACCTTATAATGTTCGACTTGGGTTTGCAACAGATGGATTTAATCTGTTTGGGAACATGAGTACTAGTCATAGTACTTGGCTAGTTGTACTTATGCCATATAATCTACCACCGTAGAAATGTATGAAAGATCCATATTTCATGATGAGTTTGCTCATTCCAGATCCGAGATCACCAGGAAATGATATAGGCATACAGTTACACCTACTGATAGCAGAATTGAAAGATTTGTAAGAGAATGGGATATTAACATTTGATTCATCAACAAGCAAGTCGTTCAAGATGCATGCTGCAGTGTTATGGATAATAAATGATTTTCTTGCTTATGGAAAATTGTCAGGTTGGAGCACTAAAGGGAAATTTGCATGTCCGACTTATAACAAACATACCCAATCTGAATGGCTTACGTATGGGAAGAAACTATGCTTCATGGGTCATCATTGATTTTTACTTGGTGACCATAGATGGCATGGAAGTGGTAGGATGTTTGATGGCAGTGTTGAATGGGGGCACCAGCCACCATTCTTGTCTGGCGAAAATATTTTTGCACAGTTTGTGAATGTCGGAAGTAATGACTTTGGTAAAAAACAACAGAAGAGAAAATGAAGTGCGAATGAGTTGAATTGGACAAAGAAGAGTATTTTTTTTAACTCCCCTACTGGTCGACGTTAAAATTGCGGCATAGTCTCGATGTTATGCATATTAAAAAAATATATGCGAGTCCATGTTAGGAACGTTGATGTCAATTGAAGGTAAATCGAAGGATAATATAAACTTACAGAAAGATCGAAAGTGGTTGGGAATTAGACCTGAAATGCACTTGCAACAAAGTGGTTCATCTGTTTACATGCCAATTGGGTGGTATACATTATCAAGGAACGAAAGGGCTACATTTTGTGAGTGGTTGTAGAAGATTAAATTACCGGACGGGTATGCCTCGAATCTAATAAGGTGTGTGTGAACAAATGACAGAAAAATTACTGGACTAAAAAGCCATGATTGTCATGTATTTTTACAACTTATCTTGCCTATTGGTATCCGTGGGTTCTTGACCAGAGATGTGCAGGTTGCGTTAATTTCATTGGGTGCATTTTTTAAAGATTTATGTGCTAGAACGTTGAATGTAGAAGCTTTGGATAGTATGGAATGAGAAATTGCACTAATATTGTGTAAGTTAGAGAGTTTTTACCCACCGTCATTCTTCAATATAATGGTTCACTTAGTTGTTCATTTGCCACGTGAGGTTCGACTTGTAGGACCAGTCCAGTATAGGTGAATGTATCCCATTGAACAGTTTCTTGGAAAATTGAAATGTACAGTGGGTAATAAGGCCCGTCCAAAATGATCAATTGCAGAAACATATATTGATGATGAGTGGCATACATTTTGTTCCAAATACTTTCACGGTGTTGACACAAGGTTTGATCGGCCGAAAAGAAGCTTTGATTTTGACCAAGCAAGACAACGGATTGGATTTTCTGTATTTTCCCAACAAGTACATCCACTTGGAGCTTAGGGTGGTTATGATTTGTATAAAAGGGAGTTCGAGAAAGCTCAGTAGTACGTGCTACATAATTTCCCAGAGATTGAGAGCACTTGAAGTAAGTTCAACTTAATTGTTAATTAATCATTGAATTTACTTATTAAACAATTGTACGAATATACTTATTGTTGGTAATTTTTAATTTCAGTGGTCGTATTAACGTGCTAAAAGAACTGGGAGTAAATGATATAGACCAAAGACATGAACATGAGTTCTCGAAATGGTTCGAACAACGGGTAATAACATTAATACAAATGCAATTTTGCACTAACATATTTAAAATAGAGGGGATTGTTGACGGTTGAATGTTTATACTTTATTAATATGTAGGTTGTACAAATGCATGTCAGTAATCCAAACGATATATCAAACGAATTATATGCACTGGCACGTGGCCCATTAAGACGCACTGCTCGATATTCTGCATGTATTTCTCGAGGAAGTAGGTATCACACAATTAGTCGAAAACTTTATAGGAATACACAAAAGAGTGGTGTTCTTGTTGAAAGGAGTCATGATGGAGACAATGTTGATTTCTATAGAGTTATCGTAAATATAATTGGACTCAGATATGTGGGGAAGCTCGTGGTTTATATATTTAAGTGTGATTGGTGGGATTTAAGCAATCCTAGAAGGGAAAAATGCAAGGATGAATATTTTCTGAGTATTAATACATCTAAAAAATAGTATGAAGATGATCCTTTTTCTTTTGGCTTCCCAAGCATCTCAAGTATTCTATTTAGACGATCCTCAGTTAGGAAATCAATGGCAAGTAAGACAAAAGTTTTCTCCTAGAAATATTTATGACGTTATCCCTAAGGCGGAGAGACAAGAAGAAGAAGATGATCCCTCTACTCAAGAAGCATACCAAGAGAGTCAACCTGCCTTTAACTTATTTGTGAATTTGAGCTAGTATGAGATGATCCCATTACATAGGGAAGATATTGAGGCGACAGTAAATCAAAATGTTGAGTCATCTGAAGTATCTACAGATGATGAGACCAAATCTATATATGAAATTGATACAGATTATTGATCGGTTTTGTGTTCACATTATACAGTATCTAGCAATTATGCCACCAAAGAGGATGGAAGTTCACATCCCATCTCCACCTGTTCCTAGCTCTCCGTCTGACTCACCATTAGAGATTGACTCTACGGAACAAGGTAAATAGCTAATACTCATTTTTTCAATTAAGATATATGATAATTGATACGGGGTAAATAACTAATATTATTTTATAGAGATAACAATACAATCTCATCACGGACGAGGCAGTACTAGAGATGTGACGTTGGAGAAATATCGTAAGTAGGTAAAATTAAGGTTAACATTCCTGACAAACATACAGGAGGCGAGAGACAACAAACAGCTTGGCTTGCATTGCATGTGGGTGCTCTTATACAGACTTATGCACCTTTGGCTACGAGTTCATGGCATAAAATCCTGTAAGATGTGAAAGAGCTTATAAAGAAGCGTTGTTTGGTACATAATATTCTAATAATAAATTTATAGTGATATTATTTAATATTCTAAATGATAATATCTTTGTGTCTATATTTTTTCAAGGATGACTTCGAACTAAATTTTGGTCGGAGAGAGGAGCGTAGGACTATCGAAAAGTTGATGTGTAATGCATTCCGCAAGTATAAGGCGAGGTGTCACCAGCATTACAAGAAGTATGAGAATAAGGAAGATGCATGCCAGCATCCTTTTCAGGATGTCCGACTTGAAGAATGGGAAAAACTTTACGACATATTTGAGGATCCATCATATAAGGTAAAGTAAATAAATTCTTTGTGTCAGATTTGTAATTTTCACTTACTAACTTTTACAACTTTGATGTAGAAACGAAGTTCTATAAACAAAACGAATAGATCAAAGTTAAAGATTTATCATCATACAGGCTCAAGATCTTTCCATCACCTCTCTCAGAAATTGGTAATGTACTCTTTTTTATTTTTTATTCTATATAGTTTGTTTTTAATATTGACTTTATATCTTAATAGTGTTCTTGTAGAAAGAGTTAGACACCAATTATGATCTGACAAAATTATATGTTGCATCACATACTAATAATAATGGAGAGTGGACTCATCCCGATGCTCGTAAGAATTATGTAAGTATTATAATTTCTTTTAATTAAACATATTTAAATTATTGTGTTAATATTAATTTTATATGTTGTGTATAGAATAAAATGGTTGCCCTCGTGCTGAACCTGCATCAAATCATAATTCATCAACAAGTGATGTTAAAATTTTTACACAAGTTCTGGGTCAACGTTCAGGATATTTGAGGGGTTTGGGTCACTGTGTAAAGCCTTCATGCTCTTCATTAACGTCAAGCACTACTGCCATTGTGTTAGAGAATGCAAATTCTAGAATCGAAGAATTGATTGTAAAATAACATGAGTTAGAGGCTCAATTGATGAAACAACCAAACATGGAGATGTGTATAAAAAAGCAAGAAGATCAACAAAGAGAGATGCAACTCCAAATGCAAGAACAACAAAGACAGATGCAGCTTCAAATGTAGATGCTTATGCAATAATTCAGGCCTCCAAGCAATTAATTTTCTTTAGAAGTGTTTTTGCACATTGAACAATTATATATCATGTACTGATAATTTTATTAGTATTATTAGTATTTTATTTATTTAGTTCTGACTTATTAGATTAGTTTTATTTATATTGAACAATTTGTAATGTATTTTTGAAATATAAATATCTATTTGGTTTTAAATTAGTATTGTCCATGAAAATAATAACCGTTTGAACTCTCATCAAACGTTCGAATATATATAAATCGGACATAACCGTTTGAACATCACATGTTAGAACGGTTATGTTCGAACATGTGATGTTAGAACATATAAAAAAATTGCGCCCCGTTCGAATAGCTTCAAACAGGAAATTCACTATTTGCGTTTGATCATCAATTTTTTTGTTCGAACGTTTCTTCATGAATCAATCGACCGGCTATGAAGTACCTGTTCGAACAGTCCCTACTTGTTTGAACGACTTTTTCGGATGAATTTAAATTGTCCCAAAAAAAAATCCGTTCAAACGCAATCAAAAGGTCCAGTTTAATTTCGTCCCAAAAAAATTTTTTTGAGACAAATTTGTGATTTACGTACCAAAATACCTTTCAGAACAGTTTTTTGGGACGAAATGCCAGAATTTTGGAATGAAACTTTTTGTCCCAAAAGACTTTTTTTTTATTGTAGTGAATGTCTCCATTGACCAAAAGCAATGGATGTGTCATACCTTCTGGATGTGATCAATAAAAACTTATTAGAAAATTAAAAAAGAACTGACAATTGGGATCTCATAATATTATATTATTTTGAATGCAAGTGTCTAGATCAGTACCCATGAATGACGTAAAAAAAAATCTTGCCCAAATTTTGAGTAAATTGACCCAATATATACCCTTTAAAGCACACAAGAAGAAATTAGCTTGAAGTGTTATATATGTTGTATAACCACCTCCCTCCATTTGTACAAGAACTGTAAAAAAATGTTGTATCATGCTATCAAATGTATCATTGGGAAAAAAAAAAAAAAAAAAACCTTTTTTCATGACTACAAAGTTTAGTGGAAGGGGAAGGTCATTAGAGAAATATTAAGTTAACAAAAAGATTTTATAAAAAATAGAACTCACAAATTTATGTGGTTAGATGTAATACATTAATTTTACTTTATAATAAAAAGAGATTTGTAATTGGATGGACCGCAACAAGCTACGTCAAATTTTCAGTTTACTTTTGTGAAATATCTTTGTGAATCAATTCATATTAATAGAGTTTCAAAAGTCTTGATTACCCGTTTTCAGGTCCATTTATAATTTTGTAGATGTATCCACATTATCCTCATCATGATGCAGTACGCACCAAGCTTGTGAGGACTTTCATAATTACCCTGATTTCTTGTCATTTTCACCACCACTTCAGGGCAAGGGACATGTTCATCTTACACCATACCACATTGATTTTTTATTTTATTTTTATTTTCTTGTTTTAATCTTACTAAATTAAAGGAATTATTTTGTTCATTATTCATACACCACATATTTAGTAAGAAAAAAATCATGTGCGGATTAATTATTTCAAACATTGGTAAATGCAATTAATTAATGAATCAGGCCGCTAATCAAAACATTGGTAAACGCAATCAAAACATATATATTGCAACGTGCAACGTAATCGATCTTAATTAAATATATACAAAAATTATTTTATTATCTAAAGAGAATACGTCCATTTTTAAAGTACTTTAATTAGGCGAACCATTCAAATCTCTCAAATAATGTTTTTGTTTGAGTGGTAAGTAGAATTATCGTGACATTCCAACAACCAATAACGTATTTGTTTTTAAATAGAAACCTTTCATGCTTTCACTTCACACATACTAATTATCATCTAATTCATTTGTGTGTGAGATCAGAGAAGAGAATGGAACGAAACGAAGAGATTATGCCAATATTGGAGAAAGGCCAGGCTGCAATTTGGCAACTCTTATTCGCCTTTGCCGACTCCATGGCATTGAAATGTGCTGTGGAGCTTCGCCTTGCTGACATTATACACTCTCATGGCGTTCCAGTTACTTTGAACCAAATATCCTCTGAGATTGATCTCCTACTTCCCCTGATATCCCTTACCTCGCACGAATCATGAGGTTGCTTGTCCACAAAAAGAGCTTCACTGAACATCATTTGCCAGACGGCAGCGACACACTCTACGGATCGACCGAGACGTCGAGATGGCTTTTGCATGATGCTGAGCGGAGCCTAGTGCCAATGGTGTAATTGTAGAGCATGAGCCCATGGCACTTGGCGCAATGGCATTGGTTGAGCCAATGTATCAAAGAAGGTGGCATTGCATTTTAGAAAGCACATGGTTGTGAGGTGTGGGACTTGGTAGCAAAAAAACCTGAATTCAACAAGATCTTCAACAATGCCATGGCATGTATGACCAAGATCGTGATGGGGGTAGTCCTTACGGAGTACAAAGATGGGTTTAATTCCATTGGATCATTGGTGGACGTAGGAGGTGGGACGGGAGAAATGATAGCTAAGATCGTTAAATCACATCAACATATCAAAGCTATTAACTTTGATCTCCCACATGTTGTTGCCGCTGCACCACTCCGCCAAGGGGTCTCCCATGTTGGAGGGAACATGTTTGAGGCCATTCCTAGTGCTGATGCAATTTTCATTAAGGTATGTATTTAGAGGTCTTTTTGTCGGTTCCCTCCTCCCTCCTCTCTGGATGTCAAAGGAAAATTAAAGTTCTTAACTTATATATAAGCTGGTATATCAAGAGTCCAATTGAGAACAAAATGTTCCAAAAGGTTAATTTAATAGCAAATAAAGGTATATACTCAAACTTCTTATTAGGCACACGGCCAAAAAAAGGAAATCCGTGTAATCAAATAGTTTTTTTTTTTTTTTTATATATATAAGAAACATCATATTCATTAGAGATAACAATTACAAACATTTATCAAGCTAAAGGGCTTGGAAAGAAAGTTTGGAATACAATCCCACCACATTTGAATACTCTCAACACACCAAGCATAACGGGCAAGCTTATGAGCTGCCATATTCCCCTCCCCATACACATGATTAAAGATACAAGAATGAAAACACTCCTTCAGCTTGTAAACTTCAGCATACAGAGCACCTAAAAGAGAATCCATCATAGTATTTTGTTGAAGAGATTGTATCAAGAGCAAACAATCACTTTCAACAATAATATTAGAGATCCCCATTGTAGAACACAGTTGCAGACCCCGTAGAACTGCTAGGAGCTCAATCACTTCAGAAGCCCCACGCAAGACAAAAGAACAACTCTAAGCTAGCTCTCTCCCCTCCTTCTATCAATTTAAGTGCTATATCAAACACTTTATACCCTGTGTAATTAGAAACAGAAGGCAAAAGTTGTTGCTAGTACTTTTTAATCTGAGAGCAACTAAGTAATGCATGATGCAAATCTTCTTGAGAATTAGAACATAAACAGCATTACCCATTATCAATAACTTGTTTCTGAACCATATTAGCCTTAGTTGGGAGACCCTCTCTACAAACCCGTGAGGCCAACACTCGAATTTTGTTAGGGACTTGCATGTTCCACAGAGCTTTCCAAACCCTCTGTTGTCTACTCATGTTTGATGATTCTACACAGAAAACCCTTTACTGAGAATAGATTTGCCTATAGCAGCTTTTAACAGAAAACTGTCCATTCCTCTCATATTTCCAAGTCCATTTATCTACTGTGCTGCTAGGAGAGATAACCACTTTAAGAATTTCATATACAACTCTTGGATTGAAGAGAGTTCTAATTTTTTCTATGTTCCACCACCCTATTGACTCATCAATAATAGAAGCCACCAACTCCTCCCTATTCTGAGAAACAAAAGTATCTTCTCGAACCAAAGAACTATATCAAGACAACCACTGTTCAGTCCATAAATGTGCTGATTTACCATCCCCAATATGCCATCTGCAACCTTCCAATAACCACTTTTTAGCCTCCAAAATGCTCCTCCATGTATAGGATGGGCAAAATCCCAAGTTAGCTTCCAAAAAACTAGATTTAGAGAAATATCTAGCCTTTAACAGTTTGTGAATCAAGGAATTCTCATCTTGTAATAACCTCCAACCTTGCTTAGCGAGGAAAGCAAGATTAAAATTCCTTAAATCCTTAAAGCCCATTCCCCCTCTCACCTTACTATCACACATACTCCTCCAACTAACCCAGTGAATCCTTCTTTCATCTGCTTTTTGACCCCACCAGAATTTCACCATTAAACCCTCTAACTCAGAGCAAAAGCTAGAGGGTAAGAGGAAACAATTCATTGAAAAGGAAGTAATGGGAAATGCTACAGCTTTCAACAGCACTTCCTTACCACCTTGAGACAATAATTTTTCCATCCAAGTCTGAAGTTTCTGCCAGACTTTTTGCTTAGTACTCTGAAAAGCTCTTGTTTTAGATCTCCCAATAATTGGGGGCAAACCAAGATAATTTTCATATTGTTGTATCTCACTATTACCCCACACCAATTTAATCTCCTCCTGCAACTCCCTAGGGATATTGGTGCTAAAAACCATAACTATTTTTTCCTTATTAATTTTCTGCCCAGAAACTCCCTCATAAGCTTCTAATACAGCATGGACCCTCCTATTTTCAGCTATCTCAGCCTTACAAAAAATTAAACTGTCATATGCAAATAACAGATGGTTAATATTAGGCACCCCCTACAAATTTTAACACCAAATATCTCCCTCCTTGCCCCTGCTTCTTGTAACAAAACTGTAAGCCCTTCAGAACACAACAGAAAAAAGGTAGGGTGATATAGGGTCCCCTTGTCTTAAACCCATAGTTGGATAGATAGGCCCTTTTGGCTGCCCATTATCAACACCGAATATGACATTGATTTCACACAAAACATAATGATATCTATAAAAGATTGCTGAAATCCCAATGCAGTCATCACAGTACTAATAAACTTCCATTCGACCCTATCATATGTTTTACTCATATCCAACTTTATAGACATAAAACCTTGTTTCCCTTTCTTCTTATGCTTTAAAAAGTGTACCAACTCATATGCAATAAGAACATTATCTGTTATTTGACGGCCCGGGACAAAAGCACTTTGAGTATCTCCAATAATATAAGGCAACACAGATTTTAATCTATTAGCAACAACCTTTGCAATCAATTTATAGACCACATTACAAAGACTAATGGGTCTATAATCAAATACAACAGCAGGATTACTTTTTTTAGGAATAAGGGAAATGTAAGTATGATTCAGAGAAGTTGGGAACTCACCACTATTCAAGGCTGTCAATACTACTTTAGTCACTAAAAGTTCCAACAACATCCCAATATTTCTGATAGAAATTTGCTGACATCCTGTCAGGACCAAGAGCTTTTGATGGGTGCATCTAAGATAGGGCACAAAATACTTCTGCTTCAGTATAACACTGTGAAAGTGACTCATTCATAGAACTAGTGACTCTACCAGAAAGGGGATCCAAAAAATCAGTGGAGCCCTCGGATCTGAAGTAGAATACAAGTCTTCAAAGTAACCTAAAATGGTACTAGCACATTGCTCACCATATTGCCAATTCCCAAATGAGTCCTGAAGCTTCAATAACTGATTTTTCTTTCTTTTCTGTGAAGCCTTCATATGAAGATACTTAGAGTTTTTATCACCTTCCTTTAACCACAAAGTTTTAGATCATTGCCTCCACATCAATTCATCCCTTTCCAGCCACTTTTGCACTTCCTCTCTAGCCTCATTATGTTCAGCCCTGCACTCCCCTACTGGATCAATCTCATTCAGACATTCCAGCTTTTTTCTAGCCATATATAACAGTTTCTGAACATTACCAAAAGAAACCCTATTCCAGTTATTCAATTGATCACCACACTGCTGAATAAGGCCCATAACATTTTGCATGGAAACATCATCCACACCCCTCCTCCAAACAGTTTTAATAATATCATCACAGGCCTTCTCCCCTACCCACATATCCTCAAATCTAAACATTTTTTTTTAGGTCGACCAGAACCTACACCTCCTTCTGTTTGAATCCAAACCGGAACATGGTCTGAGTAGAAAGCTATATCGTGAATAACAACTGCAGTAGGAAAAAAACCCCACCATTGAGAATTCCTAGAAACCCTATCAAGTCTCTCACTAATGCATTAAGAGCCCTCCCTACTGTTACACCAAGTATATTTGTTCCCTTGAAAACCCAAATCCCTTAGAGAACACACATCTACACAATCCCTAAAAGCAAAAATTTGACCCTCGGGTCTAGGCCTACCCCCCCCCCCCCCAATTTCTCATGGTGGTGTAAAATTTCATTGAAATCGCCCAAAACCATCCATGCCTCCCCCTGACAAGAACGTAATGATCTCAATAAAGCCCAGGTTCTATAATGACTACTAGCCTCTGGAGACCCATAAACCCCCGTTAAAAACCAAGCAGCTCGCCCCACTTCATTCACAACAGCATGACTATGAGAGACAGAATAATTAAGAATGCTAAGAGCAAAATCCCTTCCCCATAATAAAGCCAAACCACCCTTCCTACCACAACAATCCACAACCAAACAATTAGCAAAACCCAACTTAAATTTGATTACCTCGAATTCATGTGCTTTCAATCTTGTTTCCTGAAGAAATAGCACATCGGGAACTTCCTTCTTCACTAAATCGCAGAGGGTACGAATGCCGTGTGGGTTCCCAAGCCCACGGACATTCCAAGATAAGATTTTCATTGCTGTCAGCGGTGCTGATCAACAGCCACCGCCGATATATCTTTGGCACTCTCATCTACAACCATTGATACTACACGAAAAGAGCCACCACACTTCTCTGCCTTTGCCTCTGCAACCTCATCTTGCTCAGAAACCTTTCTCTTTCGGGAACTTGAAAGCCGTTTGTAACTTCTAGAAAGAGAAACACTGTCATTACAAAGATATGAAGGCCTTCTCACTCTACGACCAATCGGCCCAGCAGGTCTTGGGCTTACTTCACAACTTAATACCGCTTGAACACCCTTTTGATTAGGCCCATCACCAGACAACAACTTTTTGGATCCCTCCCCTCCTTCTATTCCCACCATTTTAGCATCTTCAACATTTTTCAAATCATTAAGTAACATCCCAATAACTGATTTTCCCTTACCAATCGGGGTCATAACTTGTTCCCCAACCGCCATCACATTCAATGTCTCTGTCTCCTCAAACAAATTACACGTTCCCTTTAAAGTCACCGTAGAAGGCGGGACAGTTTCGTCCAAACCCTTGGAGGTAGTTTCAGGCACTACACCTCCAGTACCAGCCTTAACCACCGCAGTAGACATAGTAACTTTCGTCGGGGAAGACTGTGAAACTCCCTTATTTTTCTCCGGACGGTTCCAGTGATGACCATCTTGAAATTGATCACCATAAGAAGTTGCCCATAACCAGGAACCATACGGGTAAACCACTTAGACCGACTCTTCCTTACTTGTTCTTCGCCCACACTCCTTATCTCCATGCCCCAAACAGCCACACCGATAACAGAAGTTCGGCAAACATTCATAAGAGAATCTGACCCAGTAGGAATCACCATCGCCTAGTGTAATTTTTGACCCTCGCAGTAGCGACTTAGTTACATCAAGTACAACTCGTACACGCAATAACTCTCCCCAAGCCACCTCTCCTTTGTCCAAATCAATCTCCTCAACTATCCCAAATTTTCCTCTAACCAAACCACCAACATAATCATTCCTTGCACATAATGGGAGATCATGAATTCGCACCCAAAATGAAGCTTCAGTGATCTTAATATTATGAACTTGCAGTCGACCATCAATTTCCTTCAGCAACACCAACTGCTTGTCAAAAGACCAAGGCCCCTCTCTAATAACACGCTCCTTATCCCTACGATCATCAAACTTAGTAATAAAACGAGATGGACTTAAATCGCGAAATGTAACAGGTTTAATAGACCGCCAGGCCCTCCGCATAGTCATCTTAAAAGCTTCCCTGTTAAAATGTTTTCCCGTCAACAGAGAAACCAATAGGCCTTTGCCGCCACAAAGAGAGACTTCTTCCAATCTACTCGAGTCTAACACCACTTCTTCTTCTTCCTTTTCCATCAATGATAAACGCTGATACATGCCATTCAGATCATGTTCATCCATTGCAACAAGCGTTCTCTCCAAAAGATCCCCACAGAAAACAGAAAAAAACTATAGACCCAAACAAAACTGCACTAGGCAGTTAATCGCCTCCACTGAGACCCACGCTCAAGAGAGGAAAAAAAACATTTATTGTTTCTAATCATTAGGCTAACAAGAAATGAGAGGTTTCCAATATGTAATCAAATAGTTATAGGAAATAGGGTTTGGCATTTCTAAAAGTTAACTCAAAATTTAATGTTATATTTGATTATCTATCGTTCTAAAACCTCAAGGTAATGAAAATTGAAAAACTAATCGTTTATTTAATTTAATTTAATTTTTTTTCTAACCATACAATGTTGTACGAGCTCCAAGTATTGGTGCTACATTGAACTTATAAATTAAAAAAACATAAGAGTTTATCATTCTCAAGCAATGTGAGATCCCAACACCACCTATACCCTTCACTTAGTATGAGTATCACAATCTCTCCCACTTAAATTCATGGCGCCCTTGTCGGAACATTCCATTACAAATTTCTGGTTGTGATATTTTTTCTATCTCTCTTTTTTTTTTTCTATAAACTCTCTCCTAACAAACCTTCCAGTTTGTTTGAGAAAAGTGTACTTTGTAAATATAGAACTAAACACCCTTCGTCCTCCCAAGGAGGAGGAGTATTATCCCCCATCATCCTCCCAAAGGAGGAGCGGGACTCTGCTGCTATGGACACCAAGTCCAAAAACCTATTTCTTTTTATTTTTTACCTCAAACAAAACAACAAAAACTTGCAAATACATAGAAAAAATTGAAAAGCAGATCTACTAACAAAAAGGAAAACTTGGACAGAAAAAACACTGGGAAGGGGGTTGTAGTGGTGCATTAAGGACATGCGCCACTCTAGGAGAAAGCCCACCTGCCAATCTTGAAATCCTGGCATCGATGGCCTAAGAGAAGTCGTGCGTGGTGTCGGCAAAAGACATTGTGTGGTGGCGCATGCATGCCACGCGTTGCTCCTTTTGGCGCCGCATTCGGTAGTCTAGAAGATCGGCAGCTAGGAAACACCATGGTGGGGGCACGTGAAGGCTTTTGGTTGCCAGAAAATCCCAGATCGACGTTTCTCCCTTATTTGACCTGAAAAAAATAGACAAAACAAAACACAGAAAACAAAAGCTGGGTAGAAATGGAGGGAGGGAGGGAGGGGGGAGGAATCGAAGCTCCCACCCCCTATAGCTAGTTTTTTTTGGGAGAGTTTTAGAGAGAAGTTAGATGTTCTCTCTAGCTGACCGACCCCTTTTGGCTGTCCTGTGTGATATTTTTTCTATCTCATTTGTAATGCCCCAACGAGGGTTTAATCACACCTAGGCCCATATAGAGCCGTTATAATATTATTATAACCCTATTGGAGTCATTATATATAAATAGTAAGAATTTATCTCTACTAAGCAACATGAGTTCGCATACGTCACTTGCACTCACAACTCAATATAATACTTTAAAAGGACTAGTCAAATGTATATTAAAGCTTTATTGGAACTATTATAAATATTAAGAACTTCTCTCTCCTAAACAATGTGGAACCCTATATACCACATATACTCACCACTCAATATGAGAAATCACAATCTCGTCCCTTAATTGGTCATTCTACCATAGGTGGCATGACTCAAGTCCAATATTTCTAGTTTAAAAAAAAAAAAAAAAAAGAGTCGGGACCACATGTCCAAGAGTGGACCCTGCCCCATATATATTAAAAAACCCTTACTTGTGGCGGAGGAAAACCGTATAACAAAACTCCACTTGAATGAAAAACCATAGACAAAAAACACCCAGATCAAGCAAAACTAATGACATCAACCTAACAAGACCAAAACCTAAGACCTCAAAGAAGGAATACCTAATTTATCCACCTTTAAAATACCTTTTAGCTTCCACGGAACATCATCAAAATTTATTCACGTACTAGACTGCTGATTCAAAGCCATACGAGCAAGAAAGTCCTCTCCTGAATTTCCTTCTCTAAAGACATGACTAATCTTGACTTGCAAGCTCGACAAGACCTCTTGGATTTCTTCACAATAGTCTTCAAGATACAATATGCTACATCTCCCTTTTGCCAGCCAATTAACAACAAGTAGAGAGTCTAGCTCAATCTCAATTCTTTGCAAACCCAACTCCTTGCAATGTTTGAGCCCATAATAAAGAGCTAATAATTCCACTTCATTATTAGAGCCATGAGCCAACTCCTTAGCAAAAGCTAGCTTCAAACATCCCCGATCATCCCGAATAAGGACCTCCGCCCCCATGCAACCCGGATTGCCTAACGAACTCCCAACAACATTCGACTTAAACCATCCCCTATTTGGCTTACAACACTTAACCAAAGAATCCGGCTTACGTGAAGGAGATTTAATCGGAATTGAGAAGGCCTCCAATATTCTAGCATCACCATTTTCCAATTTCATTCTTGCCCTCAGACGTAGTCCCACCCATGCAATTGCTGCTTTGATCACACTCCACAGCGACTGCACAGAACCATGTTTCCTTTCCATACGAGCCTTACACCGCCACACCCAAAGAGACCATGTTAAAATAATGGGAATCAAACCAAGTAACGTACCTTTTTGGGATGAATGTGAGGCCCATCTAAACCACAACTCCATAATATTCTTCCAAGGCCTGGATGGATCATACAACATCCCTGAACTCAAAGACGCCCTGTGCCAAACTTCTACTGCTAGAGTACCTGTGGCCAGGACATGATCCTGATTTTCCAGACAATATTGGCCAAGTCCAACATTTCCAGTTGGATTTGATTCTAGCACCGCTTGTAATAACCCAAGGGAGGTCAAGCCATATATGTGTCTATTCTCCAAAATGACTAATCAATTGTATAATTAGAGCTTATAAGATTCATTATAAAGTGCAATAACTTTTCCCTTTTGAGCAATATCAGATCCTATATTTATCACTCAATATGATCGAGTATCATAATAAGTGAGACCTTATCAATTAAATCCGAGTATCGTTCTTTTTTTTTTTTTTTTTAATCTTTTGGGATGAAAAGTTTGGTCCAAAAAAGCATTTATTTTGTCTAGTCTTTAGTACAATAATATGCTCCAAATATTTTCTATAAAGAGATAGATATATCTTATGGATTACACGGTATTTGGTGCTTGTAGAAAATACTTGGAGTAGATTATTGACATAATAGTAAAGAATTTATTTCATTTTCGAGGCATAGGAGAGGACCAGGAATTAAGAGCTATATTTATAGCTAGGAATAATGCTTGTGAATTAAATACTCGCTACAACAAATAGTGTTTTTTCCCGGGAGTGGTATCATGGGAAAAAGTATATCCTTAGCGGGAAAAAAAATTTTGCCACCAATTTTTTTCATGAGAGACTCGTGGTATATAATTGGTAAAGAAAGAGTCTTTTTCCACCAAACTATAAGTTCATGGGAAAAGCCTTATTTTTCCCGTGACATCCATAGTGGTTAAGACATTTTTTCTTCATGGCAAATAAGGTCTCATCTGGTATGATGTGGTGGGAAATAACATTCTTCTCTATGAGAAAAGATTGTGGCAAAAAGTGTTTACGCATGACATATATTCGTAGAAAAAGTTGTCTTCGTGGGGAAAAGTTATATCCGATAAAATACTTTCCTGGGGAATATATATTTCCACAAAGTATTGTGTTGGAAATACTTATTTACGAAGAAATTTATTGTGAGAAATAATCACTTTTGGCCAGAAAAAAAAAAAGTATTTGCCATGAGTTGCATGCATTGTTTTCTTGACCAAATGCTAGGGAGGCTTGGAAAAAATTTAGCCCCTCAAATGATTTTGATTGTCATTATCATTCAAGTTTCAGTGTGTTAGTATGCCAACTGCATAAAAACAATTTGTAGTGGGAATGGTTATGTTTCTTACTACTGCTTTGGGAACTGCCAACCCCCACCAAAAGCAGTGTTAAAGTTAAATGTAGATGGTGCAACCTTTTCTAACATCTAAAAACCAGTGGGAAAATTTCAAGAGATGAGAAGCTTAGTGTGGTTATGGTTTAAGTAGGATCAAGTATGGGAATGATGAAGTTAAAGATATTGAAACTATAGTAATTTTGAGGGGCTGGTAGTCCATTTATCATCACGGTATACCCATATTCTTATTGAGAGAAATTATTTATTAACTATTGAAGTCCTCAAATAGTCTTCCACAAATCTTTCTCGTCAGGGACCCCTAATCGAAGACATTAAGGGGCGGCTCGAGGTTTTTAACAGTTTTGAAGCCATCCATGTATGTAGAGAAGCAATTGATGTCGCCTAGAAGCATGCCCAATGTGCTAAATGTGTAGATGGATATGGTGATATGGTGGCAAGATGTCCCTAAGGTAATAAGACAACAAGTACTGGTTGAATCCAGATTGTAGTGATTTCATAAATGGTAATATAATTCCATTTTACAAGAGCAAAGGCGAGAGGGAGGGCCTCGAGTTACTGGGCTAGGCGTAGAGGAGCAGGGGGCTCCAATGGAGGGCAGGTGATGGCGGTGAGGTGTGGGTGGTGGCGCAAGGCCCCTCTAGCGGTAGCGATATAGAGAATTTCGAGAAAGAAATTGCAATACAATAAAATGATCTTCTTTTAAATTGTAATACCAGTTGATTCACATCAGAGACAGAAAAGAAAATGGGAGAAAAGAGAGAGAGGCTTACCGGGTGTCCAGAAGACAGAGAGAGGTCGTGTGGACTGTAGCTTGCGGAGGTGGTTGGGGAAGAGTGGATGACTTGGTGAGGCCACGAGATGGGGGGGACTGGCTTTGGGTGAGGTCATAGTGGGGGGAGAGGGTCACAGTCACAGGGAGAGAGAGAGAGAGACAAGAGTATCGGGGGTGGGGGAAGAAAGGAAGAAGGGGGAAAAGAAGGGTTTTAAATTTATTATCTTTTGCGGCGGTTTATTAATGTTGCAAACAACAATAACCTCGTCGCAAAAACTAAGTATTTGCCATGATAATTTATCTTGGAAAAAAAATTCATGGGAAAAGGCAGGATTTGTTGTAGTGACGTACTCTGATGAGTGTATCATAGTAATGCTTGTGAATCACTTTATTAATCTATAGTACTACTACATGGAAATTCACTACAAGGAATAGTAGTTATTGCGGCGATATGTGGAATGCTGCAAAAGAAAACGCCGAAATTAGTACTTTTTTGCAATGAAATAAATGTCACCGTTAGATTTTACAGCAGGATTACAGTCGAAGAAGTCGGTTTACTTGTTACGGCGATTTTTTGTTCTTTTGCGACGATTTCTTCGTCTCAACTAGTAGTCGTTTCTTGCGTCGAATACTTTCCGTTGGGATACATCTAATACGGCGATAATATTTTGTCGCCGCAATAACTTCTAGAAGAACTTTCGACGTTTTGGGCATTTTCTCCTTCGATCCCCTTTCTTTATCTAAACCCTACCTCATCTTCTGGAGTTCGCGATTTCCCCCACCACCATGACTGAATTTGGTTACCGTTATAAGGCAAGATCTCCAAATCAACTGTAAGTTTCTCTCTATTTCGCATTTTCGATGGTGCAGTTGGAAAAATCTGGGTTAAGATTTTCTATTTACACCAGGCTGTTTATCTCATGCATCATGCGCGGGTGGCTCATCAATCTATCCATGTTTTTTTTTATATGAATGAATTTACCTTTTTAGTGACTTTGTATAATGTAGAAGGACCCGACATATATATGCTATCGAACATCCAGACCTCCACTTGTAAGTCATTGATGACAAGTTCGAAGATTTGCATCTGAATCAAGGTATTTCTTTTCCCCTAAAATCTCTACCATCAAATTACAGAGATATCTATCCTCCATTTTTGGATTTTTAAGCTTTAAGCATAAAACTCAATTTTTGGAAAGAATTTACAGTGTTTTGGGAAGAATTTTTGGGAATGCATTCATTCTATCTGATTTTCTTATATAATGTTTATCAGTTCTATGAACTTCAAACGCGGGGCCATAATATATCAAATTCTATGATCAAGGGGCAGGCAACATGGTTGGAATTTGAGTGTGATATGCTTTTGTATCAACTATTCCTTGTGGTTAATAGTATCTCATAGCATCTTGTGCTTGATAGAAGTAAATTGTAGTGATATATTCAACGAATTATAATTTACAGTCCTGACTAACTTTTTTCCTATTTTGACATGTGACTGTAGCCCATGGATTTAAGTTGTTTAATAATGATAGACACACAGTTTTTTGTATGTCACTGTCGATACAGAACACTGAGTATATTTGAAAGTTTTTTCATTGATGTGAAGGCAAACCACACCCCTATTTCACATTTTAGATGATAATTTTCACATAAGAATCACACACCCCGTAAATGCGTGGATGACATATATACTGGCAGGGTTTATTGGAAGACATAGATTGAGTTGTCGTATTGTCCATGTGTGGATGACATATATACCATTTTACATACGAAAAGATGCACCATGTACTTAACGCATACAAATGTTATGTTTTCATCTAGGACCACACGCACCTATATATATATATATATAAAGTCCACACATGTAAGACACATATATACATTTATATATATATATATATGGACCCCTGCAGCTAGAAAAAGCCCTTGGTCTTATTGTCTTGCTTCTGGCCAACGCGAAGAGACTGTATTCCCCACCAATTAATTTATGTGGTCTTGCAAGCACCCCTCGATCACCTGCCTCCAACTCCTACATGTTCTACCTCACTGCTCTTCACACACACACACACATATATATCCTCAAATCAAATTATACTTTCATCAAAGTTGTTGGACTTCCATCTCATTGACGTAACCCAAATTCTGATCTTTCCTTTATCCATTCGACTTTCCACTTATTAGTCACCTCCTGGGAGTTACTGTATATGGGCTTTAGCAAGACTATGGCTTTAATTAGTGCATGTGCTTATAAGTATATAACACAAAAAGTTAAATATTAGAATAAGTGATATCATTTAACATGTAGGAGTAGAGATCTTTCAATTTGAACATTAAATATTTCACGTGTTGAACCAATTTTTTCAACTCTTTAATTGAAAATAGAAACTCCGCTTAAATTTAAAATCCCCCATGACCAGTAATTATGAATTACTTATATAAATAAAGATATCTATATATCTTTGCGGGCCAAGTACTTGTCTATAAATAAAGATATATATATATATATATATATATATATATATATATATTCTTTTAATTATCAAGGACAATTCATTAAGTAAAAGGAAGACTTGGAATCTATATTAATCAACTAAGACCACATGATGAACTCTTCATAAGCACTGATCTCTTGATATATAATTTTCTTCCTGTTTAATTAGTAAGACACCTTAATAATCTGGCAACAAATTAAAGCTTAGGAATGAAAATAAAGATCAGAGAGTGAAATTATTAGAATTAGTGCGTTAATGGGTCTGCATTGGGGCTGTTCAAACCTTTTTGTTATCCATAAGCCATAAGGGGATCATCCATATATTATATACTCGATCATGCCGTACATCAAATTATGAATTGGTATAGTGTGTTAAAATTTTTCCTATAGGAAAACTCTCATATATATATGTTAGAACCTGATAATTTTGTATATTTCCTGGTTTTTCCTTCCAACAACAATACTAGAAGAGAGTAAACACAAATACTATAATCAGAATTTATTACATATCATCATTAAAAAACCAATTTTTCATTTTAAATCCTGTTCTTTATGCCTGCCTTAGTATCTATAATGTTATATTCTTTGGAACTAATGGAACTACTCATGTTTTTTCCTTTTAATGTTGTAGGTACCTATACGAAACAGAAATAATTAAATTCTCAAACTACGTCCCTCCAAGAAAAGTGTAAATTAAGCAGTACTTATTTGACGTGAGTTTTGATATAACTGGATGAGTTGAAATATCTAGAAGTGGTGTGAACCCTTCTAGATATTTCAACTCAAATATTGCCATGTTAATTAGTTGTACCTGTCCTAGTCAACCTGTTGTTTGTTTATGCAATTGGGTGAGTGAGGCAACCCCACAGGAAGTTTTCTCAAACAACATATATCAATGCCTGTAACAACCCGATCCTAAGATTAGACTATAAGATGAGTTTTATGTATTTTTTCATACAACTATAAATATTCTCTTATTATTATTATTATTATTTTATCAGATTTTACATTGCTAATTTTAATAGAATTACTATCATGGTTATCCATTAGCTTCCATAATTAGGTTAGTTTCCTAGTTTTAAACTACAACTCGGCGCACCAAAATCCCCTCAGAACCCATACCCTCGTAGGAATATTTTTCCTAGTGTAACCAACTCCAAACCCTAGCATAACTACCGAGGACTCATGCCACTCCTCTCCCCATTGACTATATAATCCCACATTAACCCTTTGCATTAAACACACAAGAATACCTAAAGAAAGAACTCACATTCGCATAACCTGTATCTCTGCCCAGCCTTTGCCAACCACCCTATAGGACATCGGATCACCACCCACGGCGCCAGAAAGTGCCGGCCAACCTAGCCCCATCGCACCTACTCCCCCAGGTAAGCCTTTACCATCACACTCACCCATCCTCTCTCTCGGTGATTTAGTTTTCAACTCCATCTCTCTAAACTCTCTCTTTCTCTCCCCCTCTCACTTTCTCTCGGTGTCACACCACCGTAGGGATCTCCCGGTTGCGCTGCCGGTCACTCCCAGCCACCCTGAACCACTGCGCATCCACTACTTTCTCTCGGTGAGTTCCCTGTTTAGCACGGCACCCTCCCCCTCACACACTCCTCTCAGACGGCTATTTGCCTTGATGTTAGAGTGGGCCTTGGGCCCTGAGGCCCATTCGGCCTAGTGACCTTACCCTTGTGAGGGCTGGAATATCAGATGAGCCTTGTCTTGAGCCAAGCCTGATCCCTATTCCTTTCAGCACATTGATTTAATAGGCAGAAATCCTTTGTTTACATAGGCAACATGTAGGAGTTAATTAGGTCATTATTGTAATAAATTCCAGATTTAATTCAACACTATTTATCTAGCAGATCTTTATTAAACTCAATTATACTACTAAGCTAGTTATTCTGGATTATTTATATATTACAAGTATTCATTAAATTTGCATGGAATCAATATAACTAATATGTTAAATTCCAATTTTGTATTCAAACACTTAATGAACCACAACACATTTATCTAGAAAATTAGTAACGTCCAGTACCTCTTATAGGTAACGCGCTACAAGTTGGAAATCAAGAAGCAGCGTTAAGAGGTAAATAGTATGATCATATAAATGCATGCATACTGTGAACATTATTGTTATGTATGAAAATATGATGTGTTTATGATGGTTATCTACGCCACGTCAAGGTTAGATTTCCTTTCACGATCTTTGATGAAATATGAGATTTTGCTTGAATGAATGAATGTTACCAAAATCACATGGAAGCCATGAGATGCTCATGCAGTAATTTGAGTCAAGTATGTCATGTAATAGAATAGCCAGATTATGTATGCTATGTGCATGTAATACTTAGGTTATGTATGCCATGTTCATGTAGTATTTAGATCATGTATGCCATGGAATGTCATAAAATGTTCAGATCATGTTATGTCATGTCATGTTATGCTATGCCATCTACAAGAGAATGCCATGTTATGCTATGCTATGTACAAGAATATGTCATGTTATGTTATGTCAAGAATAAGAATATGCCATGTTAAGAAAGTTCATGAAGCCTAATGAATTCTCATGCATTAAGGAAGATAAGAAGTTGTAAAGACAGTGCCACGGACTCAAGCGTGGTTAACCACAAATTAAGTGAAACACTGACCCAAGCGTGTTTTACTCCAAGTTATTTAGTTAAGTGAAGCACGGACCCAAGCATGTTTCACTCCATGTTATTCAGTTAAGTGAAACGCGGACCCAAGCGTGTTTCACTCCATATTATTCAGTTAAGTGAAACACGGACCCAAGCGTGTTTCACTCCAAGTTATTCAGTTAAGTGAAACACGGACCCAAGCGTGTTTCACTCCATGTTATTCAGTTAAGTGAAACAATGACCCAAACGTGTTTCACTCCATGTTATTCAGTTAAGTGAAACATGGACCTAAGCGTGTTTCACTCCATGATATTCAGTTAAGTGAAACACGGACTCAAGTGTGTTTCACTTTATGTTAAGACAAGATAAACAAGTTATTATGCATTCATGTTACATGTTTGCCATGAATATATATGCTTCTGCTCATGTTAATGATGAATACATATGCTATGTGAATCTGTGACGATATATGCATGTATGTAAAGTTGATTTTTAGAAAAGTTATGTTACGCGTATGATTGTGAATCTGTGCTGCTGAATGCATGTTGTGTAAAGTCTATGCTAGGCTAAGATGTATTTTTACGGTATGATGTGCTACTTACTGATTATTCGACTCATTTTTTTGTTTTTTTTCCTGTTTTCTTCTATGTCTAATTTTCACATATGGTGATTATGTTGACGCAGAGCTGGATCCCAAGAGTAGATCTAGTGTAAAGACTTAGAAAGGAATAAATGATGTTCACGCAAGAACTAGATTTCTTTTGTCATTCATACGATTAGTTTATGTTCTTTTACTTTACATTCAGTTTTGAAACAATTATGTTCAATTCAGTTTTTGATGCTTTTCAATAAAATGAGATAATTCAGGACATGAATCTATTTACCAGGCATTTTTTATGAATGTTAGTAACATCTCTATCCTACGGGAACGGGGTGTTACAATGCCATATATACAACTCATGGTCTGCTGACTTAATTATTTGTGGTTCTGCTTTGCCTTAAAGGCATACATATTATATACATATAGCAAATAATTAGTCCCTCGTCTAAGCTAGGTTCTCCTTGTTCTACATCATACGTGTTGTGTTGTGTTGTGCACTGTTGGCAGCTTGCTTAGGATAAGAAACAAATTATATATATATAAGCAGAAGGTCGGCTCTCTTCCAGTCATTGGGGCTGCATCTTATTAACTTATGTTAATGTAAACAAGTTGGATAATTGCTTTCATATTCATTGAATAGTTGTGCGGTGTCTTTAGTGAAGAAACTTTTATGCTACATGCTGCTCTATTGTGGAGAATCAATGACTTCCTTGCGTATGGTAACCTCTCCGGTTGGTCAACGAAAGGGAAATTAGCATGTCCGTCATGCAATCTAAGCATAGATTCCACGTGGTTGACCTATGGCAGAAAGCATACATATATGGGGCATCGTCGATTCTTACCACTGGATCACACATGAAGGAAAAAAAAAAGCATTTTCAATGGTAAAGAAGATCACCGCACACCTCCAACTTTGTTAACGGGACTAGAGCTACTCGGTTAACTAACTTGTATCGAACATGTGTCATTTGGAAAGTGCTCAAAGAAGCGCAAACGCACTCCTAAAGAGTTGAATTGGAGAAAAAAGAGCATTTTCTTCAATTTGTCATATTGGTCCATACTTAAGTTTCGACATAATCTAAATGTTATGCATATCGAGAAAAACATTTGCAATAGCATCTTGGGCACATTGATGAACATTTCTGGAAAAAGTAAAGATAATATCAATGTACGTCGTGACCTCTCCAACCTTGGTATAAGAAAAGAATTACATCTAATACACGATGGTGACCGATATACAATGCCATTTGCCACCTACGCATTACATGGAGATGAGAGGAAAAGTTTTTGTGAGTGGTTGTCGGCTGTGAAATTTCATGATAGGTTCACTGCCAATATTTCTTGTTGTGTTTCTGCACAGGAGTACAAAATTTCCGGTTTCAAAAGTCATGATTGTCATGTTTTTATGCAAAGACTACTTCTTGTTGCAGTGGGTGGGTATTTAAGAAAGGATATTAGCTTGACCTTGATTGAACTTAGCAACTTCTTCAAGGAATTATGCGTGTGAACACTTGATCGGAACCTATTGAAGCAGTTTGACAGTGATATCGTCAACATTCTATGCAAGTTGGAGATGATCTTCCCCCCTTCCTTCTTCGATGTTATGGTCCACCTAGTAGTTAATTTACCTCGTGAGGCTTTGCTTAGGGGCCTAGTTCAATATAAGTGGATGTACCCTTTTGAGAGGTACCTTGGCAAATTCAAATGGTATGTGAAGAATAAAGCTTGCCCGGAAGGATCAATAGCGGAAGTGTATATTCATGTAGAATGCTTAACATTTTGCTCGATATATCTCCATGATATTGAGACAAGGTTCAATCGAGAAGACTGAAACTTTGATGGGTTACCAGATGATGAGGGCCGAGACGGGTTCTCAGTTTTCACACAGAAAATTCGTCCCTTGGGTATGGCAACTCAACTTCAATTAGATGATAAATTGTTCAAGTCAACACGCTGGTACGTCCTCAACAACCGTACTGAGATTGCACCCTACCTAGAGTATGGCTTAATTCCTTATGTTGTCTGATTACTAATAATGTTTCCTATGAACTCATTATGGCTAGCTGGGAATAGCTTTTATCAGCTATTCTTGCTAGGCACAAATAGCATAATAATAGTTCTTTCTTTCTCTATGTAGTGAGCACTACAACACATGTAAGGAAAAGCACCCAAATTCTATCGATCGGACTCACTCACAATAGTTTCAAGATGGTTGAAGAAACGTGTAGGTTATATTGGCATATGAGCAACCCATAAACTAGTGAATTGTTTTATTTAGCCAACATAGTAATATGCTGGTTTGTTGCTTACTTGGCTTGCCAGGTTCAAGAGCAGCGTATAATGGACCCTAGTGCTATCTCTACTGACATATATGCTATAGCATGCGGTCTTGACCCATGTGTTGCATCGTATGCTGCTTGCGTAATAAACGGCAAAAGGTTCCACACAAAGGAGCGATCACAATGTCGTCGAACTCAAAATTGTGGTGTGTTGGGAACTGGTGAACATCAGTCTAGCAATGTAGACTTTTATGGCATTCTAAGTGATGTTGTAGAGTTATGCTACATGGGATGGTGTTGTGTCTATTTATTCAAATGTGAGTAGCTTGACGTTGGTGATCCTAGAAGAGGAATACATGTGGATAACCATATTATTAATGTCAATATGGATCAAACATGGTATGCAGATGAACCATTTGTATTGGCATGCCAAGTTTCGCAGTGTTTTTACATCAAAGATCCAAGGGTGAAGGGTAGTTGGTACGTTGTGCAAAAGCATGTAGATAGGAATGTATATGACATTCCACCTAGTCCTTGTTCTGTAGAGCATAATCTAGAAACAAGTGACACTAATTCCTATCAAGAGGATGAGTCATCTCACATTTACACTTCTGTCGAATGTACTGATGTTGTTGTGGCAACTCCACTACATAGGAGTGACCTAGAACCAAGCCTGATTGATGACTTAGTGATGATGGAAAACATTAATGAGCAAACTACAGAAATGGCATTTATAAATGACTATGACCTAGAGAGTGGTTGTGATGGATCAGAGGATACAGACTGCGATAATGAGGATTCTGATCATGAGGATCTATCGATCAATGAAGATTTGTTGTCAGACTAGACCATCTAACAAGCCCAATCAATGTAAGGTGATTTTATTACATATCAAAGTTAAGTTTGATTATGTTTTCTATGGGAAATAATATTCTTTTTCTTAGGTATATGCTACTTCCCTCGGCTAGATAGTCACACTCAGGATCTTTAATATATTCATTTTGTTATGGTATTCATTCTATTCGCTGCCAAGTATTGTCTAAAAGCATGGCATGTTATTCTTTAGGGTACTAACCAAAGTCGACACCCTTGAGTGGAGGTGTTGCCTATGGGATTGAGTAATTTTGGTTATATTTCTCAGCCTTATAGTATTTTGGGTATGGGTTCAATGCTACTATGTTCTCTAATGTTGTTGCATGGATTTCTTTTGTTTCTACAGGTTTTTTCCAAGTTCTAGCAAGTTGGAGGAAGTTGATGTTAGGTTTAGCATTACTACAAGAATTATTTGTGGTTCCATTTTGCTTCTACGTAGCTTGTGGGAGCAAGTTATAATCCAGGATGCTTCTGATAAAAAAACCACCTTGTAGTTATATAGGCAAGTGCTGCAGAAATCTTTGTGGTTAAGCTCAATTCCTAGATGCATGCCATCATACATTGATTAACCACTTCAATTGGGGCTTGGGGGGAATAATCAATGAGATTAAGAATAATACACTAACCCCTAGCTTGTTAATTATGTGGCTATCTAAGGGACAGCATGAGAGTTAATAATTTGAAGCTAAATTAGCAGGTTATTTCTCCATATATTTCAATTACTAATAATCTGGCTATGGACATCTAAATTACTGGTATGCTAATATCCTGCAATTATAATCAATTAGGAAAAAAAAGCCCCAAATTGATATGGTCTTCGTGCATCTGACCTGGTTCAAGAAATACAATCCATTTGTGAGAACAAGTTCTGGAACCCGGTTCAAGAATATTTAATTTAATTGAGGTTCCTTCAATTACAAATATGTTCTAATAAAATTTTGGAAATGTTTAATGTACCAGGTATAAATTGGAAATGAGTTAAGATTTGGTAATAGTGGACAAAATTAAGTCTGATGGAATTAAACTTACCAATTTATGATGGGAGGGAGATATTGGCGCCCTAGAGGGAAAATAAGGGGTAAAAGTGGAAATTAACTTAGATAAAAAAATCTTTCTTGACAGCAAAGTACACAAAATAGCGGTATATGTAGGTCAGTCACTTTCATTTGTCATTGATGTGCTTAAGCAAGAGCAGCTAGTTCCTTCAGCCTCTTATTAGAGTTCCTTCTTCGGAAAATATCTTGGAGATGGCTGTCATTAAAGGTTCCAACTTTCAGAAGCTAAGGCCTAAGATCATTCTACCAGCCTTGTCAGTGAACTCGGGTGCTTCTAGATGCTGAAGGCCTAAAGGTATGGACATCCCAACCCTAACTTGTTATCAACATGCAAGCTAAAGTTTTCTTGGAGTTTTTTTGTTCAAATTTTAAGTCTTCTAAGTCTTCAGCAACCCTTTTTTTCCACCCAAATTATTTAGCTTCTAGATGCTGAAGGCCTAAAGTTATGGATATCCTTACCCTAACTTGTTATCAACATGCAAGCTAAAGTTTTCTGGGAGTTTTTTTGTTCAAATAATAAATCTTCTAAGTCTTCAGAAACTCTTGTTTTCCACCCAAAATTTGACCTTCACCATACATGCAATGTATATAGATAGATGGATTTTCTAAAGCATTTTCACAGTTTCTTCTGCTATTTGAAAATGATGGAACTTGAGTGATCATAACGTTTTAGTGGAAAGCTTGAGAGGTGGAGTAGTTTTTGGTGGCTTTGTATGGATTAGAAGGTTCATGCAAAGCTTTCTTGTAGTGGAGGTTAGTGGTTACTAAAGTCCTGGACTACAACTGAGGTAACTTCTCTACATACTATTCTGACCAGTGTAAAGCTTGCCATTACCAAAGTTAGGCAGAAAATATTTTCTGCCTAAGACCCAACAAGTTGATGATTTCTAGACCAATATGGTGTATACAAAGAATTTTATACTAATTATATTCAGGAATTTGCATTATAATTACATAGATGGAAGCAGTTGATAATATTTCCAGGCAGTACTAGAGGTTTAGACATTTCTTATGGTTATTTGTGGAAAAATGTTAACACTACAATTATATATAACATAGAGAAATTATAACATAGCATGTACCCTTTTGACAGAGATTGGTAATAATATCGTAAATAACTTATATTATCACTGTCTTCAAAAAAGTTAACAAAAGTGGGTTTAATATATACTTACCAGATTTCTCGATATATCACAATCAACAACTATCAAAAGATGGCTCCAAGTGCAAGAGGTAGAGGGAGTGGGCGAGGTGTAGCTAGTAAACGTGTTTGGGCTGCCACTATTATACAACCACCACAAGATCCAAAACTTAATTCATGGACTCTTAGAGATGATCACAGTGATACTCTATCGGATGACTCAACGCAGCCACCAGATAGAGTATCGGACACTTGTTTTGACAATCCAATAGTGGATGAGAATCCACATGTAGTACCAAATAGGAATGACAATGGTAAGTTGGTATGCACATAAATACTGATTGTTATACTTCTGTTAATTAATTTATAGATCTGATTATGTCTTGTTTCTCTCCTTATAACATTGAGTATCCCTGATACAGAGGTAAATGCTGGCTCGGTGCATATGCCCTTAGTGGTGCCCCCAAAGAAACGTGGACGTGGACCCGCAAAGTGTACGGAGTTTGATAAGCTGCATAAGCATGGGAAAATCCCTCTGAAATTAAATGATGGGCACATAGCACCCTGCTGTGAAAATGCAACCATGTTTACCACTAGGGTGACATGGATATTGAAGCATAATGGGGACATGAGTTATGCTCGATGGAGTGATGTCCCTGAGGCTGAGAAAGATGAGCTAATTGATAGCGTGCGGGTAAGCATCGCCCATATTAATTTTTTGGTTTGATAAATGTATCATAATTTCCTAACATTCTACAATCTTAAACATAGGGTGATTTCATATTTGATTGGGATTTGAAGAACCACCAGAAAACTGTTTGGAAACAGCTTTGTAAAAGGTTTAATGCCTTCCATCATCAGTTGCACAAGAAATATTTGGAGTATGTAACTCATGAAGAGGCATTGGCCAATAAGTGCAGCTTGGTGGAGCCCTAGGTTTGGGTTAAATTATGTGGCCGATGGGGAAGTGAGGCATTCAAGGTATTGGTCCCATCGTCTAATTGTGATTGACTTATATGTTGTCTTGGGTTATTTCTTAGACCTTATTATCGTATAACTTCATTTGCATTGAATGTATAGAAAGTATCAATGCAAAATATAGAGAACAGAAAGAAATTGAAGACTAATCACACTGCTGGAAGAAAGTCATTCGTGAGGATACTAGAAGAGAAGGTATCATTGTATAATAAATTAATCTGGTTATTTCAACTTACTTTCTCCATTAAATGCATATTATCTAACTCAATTCAATGGGCATGCAGGGTCCTGCTACGGAGAACTTGGTGGAGTTCTACAAAGAAGTTCGTTGGTCTAAGAAAAAGGAGGAATTTGTGACCTCTACCACAGAAGATCTTTATGTGAATTTTTACTGAAAAATACTATTCTAAATAGTTGGATAGTTTTAGTTATATATATAAAAAAATAGTTTTACTGTCATAGTTAGTTCTGTTTTGAATTGTCCAACATGTCTCTACAATAAGTTGCTCACTTTCTTTGTGCAGAAACAAATGGTTAGAAAGCTGTCTGATTTAGAACCCGAGGTCCGAACTACAGAGGCAGTAGCTAGGGTGTTTAGGGACGTACTAGGTCATAGATTGAGGTACGCACGAGGTCTTGGAGAGATGATAATACTGGAGTGCCCAAAAGTTGTTGACCGTGAAAACCATAAACATTTGGTTGAAGCTGTTGAAAGACATCAAAAAGAGGCTGAGCAGTACAAGACTCAGCTTGACGAATTGAGGGGAGATGTGAGAACCCTGTTGGAGAGAAAAGTGGAGTATGACAAGTTTATGAACTCCTATATGTCTAAGAGGTAGTCCCAGGGAAGTCTAGTGAGGGAGACTCTCCCTGATGCTTAGGACACTAGGTTAAGAGATAGAAGTTTTTTGTATTTTGCTGGTTTTGAGATTGATATGCTAGCAAGGTTTATTGGAAGATTTTGTTTTTGTGTGGGGTAATGGGTACTGGCCTTTGCAGGCAATGGGAATTAGTTTTCGGCTTTTGTTATAAGCCATGTTTATTTTTTGGAGGATCTGGGCTGATGTAGGACACTGTGAGTTTAAAGTGGTTTGCTTCTCATCAGTAGCTACATATTACGTAAGTAAAGCCATAGTTTGGATGTTCATATGTTCTTATGTTAAAGTGGTGTGCTGATGTTGTGTTTAAATGGTGGAAAACCATGGATGGAGCTAATGACATGCAGTGGATAGTTCAGAAACTGATTTGTGAATTAAAAAAGGTAATGTGCCTTGATAGTTTTTAAATAATTTTGTGGCTACTAAACTTCAAAATTTTTTTTACCTTAATGTTTGTGTACATCAGTTGTGGATGCAATATCGATGCCAGCAGTTATCATGGGGAACTTACTCATAGGTAATAAACAAATTCTCAAGCTTATTGCATAACAGTAGCTATACAATGGACTTTTAATTGTAATGGATGTGACAATGAGTGGTCCTGCTGTGATATTAGTTGATATTGAGTATATTGGGTTGGTTGTGTAAATGCATCATGTCCATTATCTGTGTTTACATCATCAAATACACATTCATTCCTAGATCCTTGTATAGACAATGCTATTAATCCATAGCAGTATCATTTTTGTGTGTGTTGTACAATTATTCTGTTTCTTGCATAATCTATTTGGTCCTTGAGTAATAGCTTGTAGTCATCATGCATGGTTTATGATTGTTGTTGGATTAAACTATTACTGCAGTATAATTAATATGTATTACTCAACATCCTACAGATTGTAGTTTGGTTTTTGTTGTTTGTTGATGGCCTGAACTTAAGATTAATAGAACCTGGTTTGCATCTTGTAGGGATGACAGGCTCACTTGTTTTCATCTGCTGCTTGGAACTGAGGGTAGCTGAAAAATAATTAGCCTTATCAATCATAGCATGATTGATAAGGAACCTGTCTGATCAAACAGCCCAGCTTATCCTGTTGCCCATAAGGTTAATTATGCTAGCATGTCAAGATAGTTTGGATTCTGAGAATGATTCTCTGAATATGATGTACTTAAGTGATAGGGTAATGCAAAATGTATAAGTTGTTACACACCTAGTCAACTATTTATATGGGATTATCATGATATATCATCAAATACTATGTGTTCGTTATATATATGTTCCCTTTACATTCTCTGCCTCATTATTTTTCATTTAATTAAGCCGTATATCTGGAATTCCATGGTTGATGATGGTCACTCTGATTTTAGGCAACTAGATAATAATATTGTATTATTTTTTGGATTTGCATGGGGTTAAGCAGTGACATGTGAAATGTAAAAATACATTTAAAAAAAAGAAGTAATAAAACTGAGGCCATATTTGACGTGAATAGCATTAATATGGCCTACAAGTATCCTGGTTTTTTCAAACCTCAATAAAAATTGAACATTTCCAACAAACTGTCACAATCAGTTACAAAATTTTCACACTATCAACACTGCAAAAGCTTATTTCTAGCAACAAATGTATACTGACAGAAATAAAATGCAATATTTTTTTTTCCGACAAAATACAAGATGATGCAAAATTATTCTGACGAAAAATTATCGCCACAATAAACTATTCTGACGAAAAATTATTTGATGCAAATAAGATATCGATTTTTTGCGGCGCTTTAACATCCCCAGCAAAACTCAATCTCAAAGGCATGAAATCGCCAAAATCAGTTTTTGCCAATGAATGATGTGGTCGCTGCTAAAACTTTTCCGGTGAAATTTTTTTTATTTGTGGCGAATAATTACCGCCAGAAAAAGCTATTTGCAACGGGGTAGGCAGCTCTCCAACAAGTTTTCCCATCGAATTTTTTATTGATTTGAGGCCAAATTCTATCGCAGGAAATAAATATTTTTATCGGCAATTTATAAAATTCGCCGCTTAAAATTATTGGCATCCAAACGTTGGCATCCAACGTGCAGGGAAATATTCGGGTCGGCGAAGCTTAACTGCGGTGAAAAAATGGCTTTTTTCTGCATTTAAATGTCGCCGCAAAAGGGGCTGTTTCAAATGGCCTAGCCTGGCCTTAAAGAGAAACATACATCAATAAATCGTTGAAGTATATATATGATGGCCAAACAAAAACAAACGAGAAGATGATCTGCAAATCTATTTATGTTCGGTTTAGTTGAGATCATTCAAACCATACATATACAGATATATATATAAAATATATATTTGTATGAATATTATCACATGACTGGATAGGCCTCAATGATGGACGTTATAGATGGGATTTTGATAATTTTGTAGCGAGGAAAGCCAGCATCCATCAACAATTGCTTCCATTCAAGCTCAGTCCTCTCCTTTCCGCCATGGACTGCCATCATAATCAAGTCGAATACCATTCGTGTATCTTGATACAAGTCATCATTTTCTTTCTCAAGAACAATATCTACAATTATAACCTTTCCACTCTTTGGTGGTATTGCTTTCTTGCAATTCTTCAGAATTTTGATGCAATGTTCGTCGCTCCAATTGTGTAGCACACGCTGCACCAACATTACATATTTACGTAGAAGTTATACTACTTACAAGACAGTGTGTAAACACAATGTTTATTGCTAGACTTATTTCAATTGTAAAAGAAGTTAAAACAACAATATTTTTTTTTTTAAAATTCTACATGAAAACTTTATATCATACAGTACATTTGTTTAATTAAGATGAGATCGATTTGTCATTTTTGCTCTTCTATCTTAATTTTTAAATATGTGTGTGTTTAAATAGAATGGTAAAATTGACAAATGACATGTTGGTTAGATAGAGGTGTGTGGTGTAAGGCTTCCTTGTAGCATTAATTCTCTTCTTTTTATGTTTGTTGATATAATAGGGTTTCACTTCAGTGGTGTATGTGTTTTGTGTGTCAATAAATAAGCTTACCAATATATATATATATATATATATATATATATATTGTATAGGAAAAAGAAAATTTTAATTGCAATCTTGTTTATTGACACACCTAACACACCACTAAATACTAATGTAGTGTGGAAGCCTTCCAATTTGACAAACATTAAAAACCAATGATGTTTTGATGTTTTTTTCGATTGTAGTGGGGCGTAGCAAGTGTTATGGTCCTAATATACCAGCTTAATTATATTTAAGTTAAGAACTTTTCCTTTGGCATCCAAAGAGGGGGGAACAAACAAAAAGACCTCTAAATTATACATACCTTCATGAAAATTGCATCAGCACTAGGAATGGCCTCAAACATGTTCCCTCCAACATGGGAGACCCCTTTGTGGAGTACTGGTGCAGCGGCAACAACATGTGGGAGATCAAAGTTAATAGCTTTGATATGTTGATGTGATTTAATGATCTTAGCCATCATTTCTCCCGTCCCACCTCCTACGTCCACCAATGATCCAATGGAATTAAACCCATCTTTGTACTCCGTAAGGGCTACCCCCATCATGATCTTGGTCGTACATGCCATGGCATCGTTGAAGATCATGTTGAATTCAGGATTTTTTGCTGCAAGGTCCCACATCTCACAACCATTTGCTTTTTGAAACGCAGTGCCGCCTTCTTTGACACATTGGCTCAAGCAATACCATGGCGCCAATTGCAATGGGTTGATCACCACTTTCACCATTGGCACTAGGCTTAGCTCAACATCATGCAAAAGCCATCTCGACGCCTTGGTCGATCCGTAGAGTGTGTCGCTGCCGTCTGGCAAATGATGTTCAGTGAAGATCTTTTTGTGGACAAGCGACCTCATGATTCGTGCGAGGTAAGGGATATCAGGAGAAGTAGGAGAATCAATCTCAGAGGCTATTTGGTTCAAAGTAACTGGAACGCCATGAGAGTGTATAATGTCAGCAAGGCGAAGGTCCACAGCACATTTCAATGCCATGGAGTCGGCAAAGGCAAATAAGAGTTGCCAAATTGCAGCCTGGCCTTTCTCCAGTATTGGCATAATCTCTTCGTTTCGTTCCATTCTCTTCTCTGATCTCACACACAAATGAATTAGAAGATAATTAGTATGTGTGAAGTGAAAGCATGAAAGGTTTCTATTTAAAAGCAAATACGTTATTGGTTGTTGGAATGTCATGATAATTCTACAAAAACATTATTTGGAGATATGAATGGTTCGCCGAATTAGAGTACTTTAAAAATGGACATATTCTCTTGAGATAATAAAATAATGTACTTTTTCTTTCCTTTCAATTAATTTGTTTTGAAGTTTAGCGGCCTGATTCATTAATTAACTACATTTACTACTGTTTGAAATAATTAATCCACATACACTTAGCTGCCTACGTACGCGTATACTCCGCCATTTTTCACATATATCTTACTATTTTTTTTTTTTTTGGTTTTCTTATTGTTAATTAAAATAAAATAAAAAAAGTTCATCTCTTGAACGTTTGACTGTAGAGGTTGAGTCCTCTTTTTTTTATTAAGGGTGAGGTTTAATCTTTGTTTAGGTAGAGAGTATTGTCTCTAGCTTAGATGTTTATCTGTAGAGAGTAACAGCAATAGTGAAGACCAGACCAATCACAAATTAATAGAAATAGTGTATTGGTGGAGCTCTAAATGCATTATTTTGAATTATGTTTAATATAGGGACATCTCAGAATGTATCCGATCATGAATGTAAATTTTTTTGATGACTTGCTAGCCCCACCACAAACCTTGACTTGCTGCCCATGATGAACATGGGGAGGTATGATAAGGCAAGCGCCTTTCCTAGACCTTGAGCGGCAGTGTTAATGACATATATTGGTTTCAGGTGAGAACCTCCAATATTTGTATGAAAAATTCTACTCATTATTTCTATACTACACACTACACATGATTTTTTTTCTACTAAATATATAGTGTATGAATGATGAGTAGAAGAATTCATTTAGTTTAGTAAGCATAAAATAAAAAAAAATCAAGTGTGATGCGCTTGTGGTGTAGGATGAACATGTCCCTCACCCTCAAAGGTGGTGAAAATGTCAAGAAATCAACGTAATTATGAAAGTCCTCGGTCAATCTTGGTGCGTTGGTGCGTAGATCATGATGCGGATATCTACAAAATTATAAATAGACTTGAAAATGGGTAATCGAGACTTTTGAAATTAGACTTGAAAATGGGTAATCGAGACTTTTGAAATTACTCTACTAATATGAATTGAGAAAACAAATATATTTTACTTTGACAAATTGACGTAGCATATTGCAGCTCATCCGATTACTATTCTCTTTTTATTATAAAGTAAAATTAATGTATTAAATCTAACCAAATAAATTTGTGAGTTCTATTTTTATAAAATCTTTTTGTTAACTTAATATTTCTCTAATGACCTTCCACTTTGGAGTCACGAAAACATATCATGATAGCATGATACAACATTTTTTACAGTTCTTCTACAAATGGAGGGAGGTTATACAACATATATAACACTTCAAGCTAATTTCTAATTCGTGTGTGCTTTAAAGGGTATATATTGGGTAAATTTACTTAGAATCTGGGCAAGATATGGGTACTGATCTAGCCACTTGCATTCAAAATAATATAATATTATGAGACCCCAATTGTCAGTTCTTTTTTTAATTTTCTAATAAGTTTTTCTTGATCGCATCCAGAAGGTATGACACATCCATTGCTTTTGGTCAATGGAGACATTTCTTCAACACATAAGAATTAAAAATTTCCATTTGATGACATGAAAAAATTGAAATTTATGGCTAGCTTATTGGAATGCAAATCCTAATTGAAGTATTTCTCCCTCGTGCCTTGACACATCTTAACAAAATACAAATTAAATCTGATCTGCATCGATGCCGTTGCTTTGATTTCCACCTTTTTTATCTTTGTTTTTTAAGGAAAACTTATGGGCAATAAGAATGTGGGTCCTGGGAGACTAAGGCAAGAATTTGAAATATTGGACTACCAATTGACGAGGAAAGAGATCATTTCTTGGAATAGTGCGCAAAATCTGAAAATTAACGATTCTATTTAAATATTTGAAAAGCTCATGTTTACAATTTCTAGAGAAGCAATTATTTGTGATTTCCACAAGAAAAACTCTTGTTTTATGCCAGTTATTTGTTATAAAATGATAATTTTTTTTATAAAAATAAGGCAATTATCATCACAAATTGTGATTGTTGTCACAAATAACTCGTCATATATAAATACTCATTATATATATATATATATATAGATATATATAACTTAATCTTGCGTGAGTACTGATCTTATTTTAGGGAAATGGTTGAGAGACCATTAATGTAAAACAAAGAAAAATAGGACAAGATGTTTAAATATGGCAAAAGTAATTTACAGTTCATTTTTTTTTTTTTTTTTTTGATCTTGAGCTAGCTAGTGATCTAGGACGGAGTGAGATAAACATATAAAATAGATTTCACAATATTTATTAAGCATTTAATTATATTCAAAAAATTCAATTGAGCAGTATGTATAAATGTTGTGAGATCCACTTTTATGTATCTAACTTTCTCTCACTAACAAGCCTAAAGTTTGCACTAAAACTCTAGAAGATCATCTAAATCATATTTTTGTTAGCATTCGTCTAAGACAAACAAATTACAATGAAAGGCAGTGATAATATATATATATATATATATATATATATATATATATATATATAGCAAACATTAATAGGCAAATGATTATTTTAGAGAAGTAACAAATTCATATGGAATATCTCTCCCCATTGAGTTGCTGATGATATGATATTACAGCACATGACTACTCTAGTACACGTGGAAACATCCTATTCCTCATCATGTAAGAAATTATAAATAAACAAGACCAAAATAACAATATTTAGTACCTCATATTGTAAACAAGATCTAAATTTATTTGTCTTAAAATTTGGCGTGCTCCATTAATTAAGAGCGTTTCTATATAGTAGTTTGACATAATCCTCATGACTTGGCCGGCCCTAATTGCAATCCACCATAACAAGAAGATACTTTTCACATGTTTGTATATATATTATCAAAGATGAATATGACTCTTTGTGGCGCCCCTGACTTCCATGTACGGATCTGCACGAAAATCGAGACACCCGGAATGATGACAACCGGTCACGCATCCCAACGACAAGTGTCAGTGTGTGCAACAAATAAACAGTGCACAAATAAAAACACAGCGGAAGGTAATAAAGTCTACTAGTACCAGAATTTTAATTAATACAGAAATCTAAAATACAAAATACCTTAAAAACAAAGCCAAGTCCCAGAAATAAAATACAAGTCTGAAATAAAAGCTACAACTCGAGTGATCCCAGATCACTCCTCCGGCGGAGCCAGATCCTCAGGCTCGGCATCTGCATCATCAACAAAGTCTGCAGTACCATAAAATGGTACCGCAGGTAAGTTATAACTTAACCAAATCCAGAGATATAACCATACCTAAACAATTAACCGTGCATGCCCATGATGCAATATGAAATAATGCGACGCACGCCAAAAATCTCTTTGGCTCAAAAATCATTTCCAGTAAAATCAATTCCACCATTTTCCCAGAAAATGGCCCAAAATCATTATTCATCATTTTCCCAGAAAATGATACACAAAAACATACTCACGCTATTTTCCCAGAAAACAACAATTTCCATTTATTCCAATTAATCATATTCACCATGGCCTCCCCTATGGACCTTCCGCATGTCTTGGCTACTTTACGAGAGATGCCCAGTTCAGCACCCGGTGCGTTCGTGGCCAGGTCATCCTCTAGCCCCCGCCAGCAAAGGGCCACGGAGTCGGCACGTCCAACGTCCGATCCCGTTGTCGCCCGGCGACAACGCAGGGGACGTCACTCAGTATATTCCGCTCCCGAGTGACCAGAGGAGCTCCACCGAGATAATCCCCCATCTCGGCTTGGGGTCGTGATACACACGCACCCATAAATCCAATTCTCATGGAAACTCAGTTTTCAAAATAATCACATGAACATGAATGCAATACACGAAAACCCAGTTTTCAATTTACAAACATGATCATGCGTGCATATGCCATGAACCAAAAATAACCTCAATATCACAACCAAACCAAATCAAAACAAAATTCCGACAATTAACCAGATCACAGCCAGAATAACCAATAACCAACCCCAATTCTCAACATAATCAAATCCAACAATAATCCAATCACCAAAATCACACAACAATATACTCCGATCAATCCAACCACCCCCGAACTCCTTAGACTCAGTCCGGAAACCAACCAGGATACATATATATAAAATATAGCAGTTAATTGCAAAAATATAATTAAATCTCAAAGAATTGTTTAGGAAATACTTACAGCGCTTTAAAACAATTTTTACGAAGGTTCCGAGGCACTGGAAATCACCAAAGCAGCAAATTCGCACAGTGTAAAAACACTAGCCGAAATGCAGTGAAATGAGAATTTTTCACGGTTTCAAACGGAGACTTGAAATTGATAGGGTAGGGCCTTTGGAAGGTGGTGAATCTAATGGTGGTGGTGGTTGGCCGTGGGTGGCGGCCGAAACTGTGGTGGAAAGCCACGAAGTGTAAATCGGAGAGGGTGTTCGATGGGGCGGCTCTGGCGACGGATCGGAGCCGGGGTTGGGTCGATTAGGACGGAAATGGACCGGTGGTGATGTGGCTAGGAGCTGGTGAACGGGTGAAGGAACGCCGCGGCTTCGCGCGGCTACTGGTGGCTAACGACGGCACGGCGGAAGCTGGGATTTGGAGGGGTGGCTCGCCGGCGCACGGGGAAGTCGGTGGTACCGGCGGTGTCGACCACCTCAGGCCGGCGGCGGCTCAGGAACGGTGAACCCGGTTTGAGCGAGGGAAAGGAGAGAGAGAGAAGGGGCTGGGTCGGGGCTGGAGCACGGGGAGAGAGAAAGGAAAGAAAAAAAAGAAAAAAAGAAAAAGAGAAAAAGGAGATCCAATCCTTTCAACTTGGGTTTTCGAAAGTGATCCACGAAAACAATTTTAAAACCACTAAATAAATAAAATAATTCAAACTCAATGAAATGCTCAATTAAAACAGTAAAAATATTAAAATAAAAAAACAAGCCCATTTAAATAAAACAATAACTATTTTTAAAACAGTTAAAATAAATAAATCAATTTAACTCAAAATTAGCTAAAGTAAAATATTAAACTCTGACAAAAACATCCTTTAAAATAAAGAGGAATTAAATTGCAGATTACTAATTAAAATAAATCGAACGCAGTGAAATACTTTAATTAAAACAATAATAATTTTAAAACACATAAACAACCCAACTTAAATTAAAGACCAATTTAAATTCACCACAATAATTAAAATAAGAAAACCCAATAAAATTATTTTCACAACTTAAAAAAAAATATTATAAAAAAATATTTAAAAACTCCCAAAATTTTAAAACAAGATAATTAATCATAAAATAAATTAAATAAATCTTTCATTAAAATACACTAAAATCCAGGATGTTACACTCTTCATAAAATATATTTCTTACACAACTAGTTTTTGTGAATGTCAATATCAGTGAAATAATCATCGTTCTTTATAATCGTATACGTAATTCTAAAGAGCATGCTACATATATATATATATATATATATATATCAATTCCTTGAAAGAATGGGGAAATAGAGAAATCAATAAAAGGAAAAAATATATATATATATATATCAAGATGTGTATATTTTTTATAATATAAATGCCTTGCTTACCTTCTTGTGGAGTAATATACATATAATTCACTCATATTGAATAATAGCTATCTACGCTTAACCCAACATATAAAATGGGTCCTGGACGATACACATTCCTTAGGTACTCATGCATGGGTCTTGTTGACGGAAGTAACATATGTCACATCATGTGCAATAGTAAGATATAGTGCATATCGAACTAAGCACACAATTTCAGCAAGTGATTTGCTGCCCAGATCTCGACTTGTTCATGCTCTTGTTCCTAGAACTTGATCTATCATGTCCCCAGGCTAGATCGTCAACATTCAGTATAGAACTTGAACCTGAGAACATGCCCATCTCTTTTGCATACCTCTTAAGTGAGGAGGATGTCATTGTATTTTAATTTCATTTTGCGAGCAGAATTACTCAGCTATTCTCATGGCTTCCCAACTATTTGGTAATGATGCCAACATAATCAATGGTAATCTCATCATCAAACTCAAAGTTGACCGACGACAATTGATTTGTGATAGTATAAAATTCATTCAAATGTTGGGCATTAGATGTACCTTTTGCCATTCACATATTGAACAGTTTTTTCATTAGATGCACCTTGTTATTTGCCGACGATTTTTCATACATACATGACAAATTCTCCATGAGATCCAATGTGGTTTTCTTCTTAATAACGTTGTGTGCCACTAATCTAGATAGGGTTAGCCATATAATCCCCAAGACTTGTCGATCTAACAGGTTCCACTCAACATCGTCCATGTTGTCCAACTTTTTCCCAATAGAGGAAGATGGAGCCTCTTCCCTAGAGATAATCCTTGATTTGCATTCTCCAATATCCAAAGTCTGTCCCATAGAGATATTCCAACCTTCACATCTTTTCTAGTCAATATTCTCTTCGAGCCCTGAACCCCAAACCTAGCTCTGATTTCAGTTGTTGTAAAAACATCACACCCAAAAACTACACCCACAAACTACGATAGCGAGAAAGATAGTGAAACGATAAATGTGGAAACACAGGAGTTAATCACACACAACTACACGACACGAGATTTACGTAGTTCAACAACGTTATTATGTCCATGGAGCTACAAGACATTTTATTCAGAGGAGATTTACAACACATAGTGAGTTACAAGAGATTCCTTCTACTCACAATCTCAACTCTCTCTCTCTCTAAGCCTTCTCTCTCTCTCTAAAGAATGCCCTAAATGTCATTCCTCTCCTCTCTAGCTTCAATCTGTTGCTTTTCAACAGACAAAACATTACATATATATAGCACGATGCCAAAAACCCCAAGGCAGCAACTCTCTAGGTTATTCTTTCAAGTAGAATGCCGAGCACACCTTGATCGAACTTTTTGTCAAACATTTGCTCTAGCGGCCTATCAAGAGAGCCTCGAGCGAACTCTCTATCCAACGTTCATTCAAGCCAGCCATCGAGCACACCTCGAGCAAACTCACAAGTTAAGTTTCACTCGAGCCCAAAGTTGAGCACTACTTTTTTTGGTTGACGCTGTGGCCCATTTTGGTTGATGTAGCAGCCCCTTTTTGGTTGATATGGCAGCCCCTTTTTGTTGGTGTGACAAATTCTTTTTGGTTGATGTGGCAACCCCTTGTGCTATGATGCAATCCTATTTTATGCTTTTTTTTTCCTTATAAACTGTTTTGTGCTGTTTTTTATGCCTTATAACTTGTTTTGTGCTTTGATGTCTTCATTGAATCATTAATTGTGCTTTGTTGGCTTGTTGAGTTATTTTGCCATTTCGGTTGTGATGATGTCAAATTTCATTCGGGACAAGCGGAATGGACACAAACTCTATGACAGGGTAACCTAAATGACCAATATTTGTGTCAAGACTCCAAATATTGGCAACTTAGTGCAACCATAAGTTTTTCCCCTTTCCTCTATGTCGCCTTTGTTTTCCTAAGTCAGTTTGGCTTTCGTTGATTTTGAGCTTCTAACATGTTTAAATTCCTTCATTGTCTACAATTTTAATGCACTCACAAGAGCATGAAAATATATTCTTCATGAACCTCCTACATTAGAACCCTAACATTCACCACACTTTCTTTAGTCAAACTCAACATAGTCTAGTGGTGGAAAACTCCCCACCCCAATCACAACTAGAAGTTCTTAAATGAAAAAATCACAAAGGGGTTCCAAATTCACCCAAGAGGAAGACAAACTACTTGTGTCAGCATGGTTAAATACTAGCTTAGATGCAATCAAAGGGACCGATAAAAAAATAACCAACTTTGGGAGAGAATTCTGTTACACTTCAATCAGTATAAGGAAAGTACAACGGAGCATAAAATTGTGTCATTAATGCATCGGTGATCGGTGATTCTAAAAGTGTCCAATAAATTTTGTGCAAAGCTAGCCCAGGTGAAAGGGTTAAATAAAAAATGCTTGACCAAGCAATAAAAGTATATCCATCCACTAGTATATCATTTTGCTTTCGTTTTGGATAAAAACACACTAATTATTTTTCTTTTTGTTTTTATTTTGCAAGTATCACATAGTGGAACTTATGTACCAATCACTAGACAAAACTCAATTCCCATTCGAGCGATGTTGGTATCTATTGAAGGACCAACCAAAATGAGTTAAGCGTTGCTCCAAGGGGGGTCCAAAGCAAAGACCCACGATGTCTCTGTGGCGCCCTTGACCCCCACGTGTCATTTTAGTGGAGCTCGTGACACCGGGATGATAACCACGCAGATCTCGCACCCCAACGACAAGTGCTGAGAGTGTGTACAACATGCAATAAGTGGAAAATGAAAGGCATTCTTACTAAGTACTAGAAAGTTTAAATCTTACAACCCAAAAATTATATCCTCCAAAAGGATTATACAATCATCCGACAGGTACTTAAAATAATAGAGGATAACATAACATGAGGGGAAATAAATCCCATATCGCCAAAGCAACCATATCAACAAGTCAAGACTCTGGCAGATCTAGTCCCTTAGGCTCATACTCATTCTCTGCGTCAAAGTCTACGGTTCCATAAGACAGAACCGTTGGGTGATACACCACAATGAGATTATGAAATTTCAGCAAGTAAGCAACCAAACAACATCCAAGAGATTAAAACATATTAACACAAACAAATGTCCACGACCATACAGTAAAACATATAGTAACAAGTCCGCCCTTTTCCCCAAAAAGACATATTTAACTACTTACACCAAAAACCCCATTGGCCCAAATTTAACCATTTATTTTATTAAGCATGAGCCATGGTCTCCCATATAGACCATCTGCACAATAGTCTTCGCTATTGACAATGCTACATATAATTTTCCATGACAAAATACAGGCTGAGATAAGTATATACCAACAAAATCGAATATTTGTCCCTGTGATTTATTTATTATCATTCTGAAACTTAGTCTGATAGGGACTCACGTTCACTTGAATGTGAACCCACTAATTTCGTCAGTACTTGGTAATAAGGGAATCCTTGGTATAAAAAACTTTTTTCTCACTATGGTGACCAACTGCAATTTATGCACTAATGACATTGCGATCAAAGTTGCAACAAATAAGACGTGTTCCATTGCACGGGCCTTCTGAATGATTGATGTTCCCAAATAACATGACGAGACAATTTTCTTAAGCAACAATTCTTGGGGTGGAAGCCCATTTGGTGTCAAAGTGTTTAAGATAATACTTTCTTTAGATTTATCTCTTTTTTTCATCAAAACTATAATACTATGTTTGTTCACAGGAAATCTTCGAATGAGTATTGCATTTATTTAATTGACAAAAATATTCTTTGGTGTTAATATAGCTTGATTCATCAATTTTGAATAGTTATGAGTATCTTCAAATACAAAACCATCAGATTATTCAGAGACTCAATATAATTTTCGTAAGGAATAAGCATCTCGTCGTGAATTCTTATATTTTCTTCAATAGTGATTGGCACCATTCCATTGCCTAGTTGGAGCAAATATCTAATCTTGCTCACATATTCTCAGTTAACCTAATCTTACTCAGTGTGGTCCATAGGTATGAGGAAACTAAACTACTATCAATTTGTTCCTCTCTTGTGCCTTTATGGAATCACAGACAGAACTTGATGGAAATCTCCACCAAACACAATAACTTTGCCATCGAATATTAATTTTGAATCGATGATAACATTTTATCCAATGCTTCTATAGATTCTTTCCTGGAGCTATGTGCTTCATTCTATATGATTAATCTTGCAAGACGTATCAATCTCGCAAGACCACTTTATTCCTAACACTGCATGCACTGCTTTTATTGAGATCCAGCAGAATCTTGAATAGTGAATGTGCTATTTAAGGTCCAGGCAAAATAGATACAGCAACACCAGATAATGCAGTTGTAAGCGCAATTAATTGTTTTGATCTCACTACAATGAGGAGTGTTTTATATAGGTAAGTCTTTCTTGTACCACCCAGGCCATCGATAAAAAATGCAATAGGTTGATTTGAAAATACCTTTTGAAAGATTGAATCGTATGCATTTTGTTGTTAATGATTAAGAATTGTTGAGGCCAAGTGATCTTTGTTTGGAATTATGACTGCTAATTCATCATTGATCTCCCTAGTTTCGTACACTTTCATTTGTTTGGTTTGTTGAAAAGAATTCTGCTAACATTGACTTTGCAAAGAAATCAAAGGTTACAACATTAGTCAGGTCTTCATGCGGACGAAAAGTCACCAAATATTGATCTACAAAATGTAGGTGCAAACTATAGACAGATGGATATATTTCATTAAGAGTAAAACTATATATTCTCCACATGGCTTCAGATTGAGCAATTCTTCGACCCGATTCAAACTGTTGAATTTCATCTACCTCTTGAATAATTCATCAGAAATCAAATTAAAATCAACATGATCATGACCTTTGTAGATGTACTTATAAAGTTATTTCACTGCTTTGACCCTTGAACAAATCTCTAGATTGTTGTGAAAATCAAATTTTGCAATAAAATATGGATTATATGGAACAACCCAACGATTATCCAAATCTTTGCCCTTGACTTTGACAATAATCAACTCCGACAATGTATTAGGCGTAAAGTTTTTGGATAATGGTTTTTCCAACAACCATTTTTTTCATACATACATTAGTTGGATTCAATATTCCACATGGGCCATTCATTATATGCTTCACAATTGTTTTGTCTAAATGCGATTTTTATTTTTAATAGGAATTTTTGCAGATACAATCTTATCAAAAGTTTTGGGAGCATAAACTTTTCAATCTCTTTATAATATAATAAAAAAATGAGCACGTGGTAGTCCTCTTTTTTTATGTTCAATTACATAAACATAGGCAGATATTTTATCAAAGACTTGTCGCTTGAGCAATTCATCTTTCAGCTCTTCTATTTGTTCTCTAAAAATACATGCAATTAAATCAAGTCGATTTTGTGCTTCGTCCTTTGGCCCCAATTCATCTAAGATTTCTTTCCAACCTGAGTTACATGTCATGGTTAAGAAGATATCATGTTTTTTGAAACGTTGGACTAAATTCATTGCTTCCACATATCTTTTTTCGCATATATCTTGGGCCCCCAATAAAAGATGAAGACAAAATAATACACTTGCCAATCTTGGAACCATCAGTTTGCCCAATTGAAATACTATCAATAATTCCTTTATATACCTTATATTGAATCTCTTGTTGTTTATTATGAAACTAATCCAATCCTAAAGTCTCAATCTTAACATATATATCAATAATAAATTATTACAACAAACGACCAGATAATAGCATAATAGACTTATCGTTGTTTTTTATTTGTAACTTGTAACAGTAGTATTCATGGCATGAAATAATTGGTTCTTTCTTTTTCTGTTCAAGATTGTAAAATGTTAAAAACAATAGATTAGGAAGTTACAGATTCAAGGGTTGAACAGTCAATGATCAGAACAAGAATACTTATTCTGACCTTGTTGCTCTCTTCTAAGTAACTCATCTGCTGATATTGATTGTTGATGGTCAGTTGATGGCCTTGTTCCAACTTATGGCGTCAAATATTAAAGTACCAAGATCAATCATTTGAAAAGACATTTTTTACCAAAAGAAATGAGTTTTAGATAATGAAAGCCATCCACAAAAATTCAAAACAAAGTTTCTAATTTAGATTTTATTAAAAAATACCTTGATGGATATGTTAGGATTAGTTTTGATCAACCAAGATATAGGTCACCTTTAAACATAAGAGAAGTAGGACCAAGTAGGGCAAGTGATGTAGAAACAATAGGAACAAAACATTTAGAGTCCAAACTACTGAGAAGGGAGAAGAACCTTAAACAAAAAGGAATAAAAACGCAATCTCATATAAGTACTCCATGTTATAAAGCCAAGTTTGAAAATATGGAAAAGGGGAACAAAACTCCCCAACACAAACATATTTGGAAGATCCCATAAATCCCAAACTATAAAAAAGAGTTTAAGATAAATATGAAAAAACTTAATGTTGACTTCATGTATGAAGAAAATACACAAAACAAAAAATACATACTTTGGAACGAAGGAAAGAAATTCGTAGTGGCTGGAAAGATATCATACACAAAAATACATACATTTATAGTGACGATTCAAATGGAAATTGATTTCTTTTTATATATAGAAAGATATCATTCCAAAACAATAATATCATAACAAAGAAAAGATAGATCAAAGAAGATAAAACCATGACAGAATCTAGTCGTCCCCCATTAGAAACCATAATCTTAGAACACAAAGGAACAAAAGTAATAGCCTCACCCTTCAAGATCTCCACAAAAAATGAAATCAAGATCTCCACTATCCAAACCCATGCTTAGAAACTATTAGAAATCAGCTCGATAAAACAGAAAATAAATGTCAAAGTCTAAAAGTGAGGACAACACTTAATCCAATTATTGAGGAAACCAATAGGAATAAAATAAAAGTAAACAAAAGCAATTGATAAGGTAAATCAAATGTTGAAAGAATTAACAAGAATCAAACAAGAAAATGTATCTACCTCATAAACTATAAAGGTTATAATAAAGAAAAATGAAGGTGATAGTTTAGAAGAAAAAGATTACAAAACTAGTTCTGTAGCGCCCTCGACCCCCACGTGTGATTTGGAGGGAGTCACGACGCCGAGGTGAGGACCACATGGGTCACACATCCCAAGCACAACGTGAAAGCAAGTGTGTGCAAGTAAGTAACTTAAAAGTGTACAGTTATAGACGCAACAGAGAAGTAAAAAGGGACAGTCTAAACTACTAAGAGTACCAGAATTTCAATTTTACAAATTCCAACAAAAATAATTCATAAACTAATACAGTCATCCAATTAAATAAGAAAAGGCAACAACACAACAACAACACAAGGAAGAAGTCCCCAAGTCTTCCTCTTCCGGTGGGGTCGGTCCCTCCTACTCATACCCCTTCTCTGCATCAAAATCTACGGTTCCATGAAACAGAACCGTAGGTGGGAATACCATAGTGAGATATCGCAATCTCAGCAAGTAATCAACATGCAACAACCAAGAGTATAAAACATGCATTTATACAACCAACAAAGTAAGACAACCATACAAACAAGAGACCACAATATCATTTCTTTCACCCTTTCCCAAAATAACACATTTAAACAGAACACTCACGCCAAAAACCCTTTGGCCCAAAACACAACCATTTTATTACGCATGCTCCATGGTTTCCCTTTTGGACTATGCACACACCCAGGCCCCCTTGGTCACATCACGGGTAACATCCGTGCATGTGACTTCGTAACGAGCGATGCCTAGCTCCACTTCCGACGTCTAGCTCCACTTCCAACGCGTACGTGACCAAACATCCTCTAGCCCTCGCTAGCCAGGGTGTGTGCTTGGTCTCCCTTAGGGACCAAGCGCTCACCTTGGCTCCCTTTGTCACACCATGGGTAACGTCCGTGCATGTGACTTCATAACGAGCAATGGCCAACTCCGCACTTGGCACGTACGTGACCAGGCATCCTCTAGCCCCCACCAGCAGAGGGGCCATGGAGTCTAGCCAAGAGAGTTACCATCTTGGCCAAGCCATCGCTCGGCGATAGCCCAGGGGACATCACTTCTTTTTACACACTCCCGAGTGACCAGATGAGCTCCACCGAGATAATACCACATCTAGGCTTGGGGTCGTAATACACACGCACCCACAAAATATTATCAAGATATGAAAACCTAGTTTTCAAATCATGCCACATGGCAGAACACGACACAGATAAATAATCAAGACAAATATTAATAAAGGTAAATGTACAGATGCATGGAGACAGTATATTGGATGACATGGCATAACACACATCAGAGAATATACATAATCACAACAGTCACAGAGTGCATAGTTTAACAAACCCAAATACACGCGTAACCCCATCCTTCATCCAGTCCATGGCCCACTTCCAACCACTACTACGATTTCATCCCAACACTTTACTGGGCCCAAGTCCCATCTCAGCACAACCAGATTGCAAACAATGTTAGTGATAAATGAATGTCATAATCCCAAGGGTCGTGTTGGAAAGGTACTTACAATGCGGGGAGGCAATTCTAGATGATTGAGTGTGCATCGATCTGCAGAGTCTGGCGATTGGACGAGTGCGAGCGTTGCTATGAGAGCGGACACCAAACTGTTAGCAAATAAAAATAAACAAAACAGAAACAGAAACTAAAATAAACAACTCGAGGTAGCTTTGGCTCACTGAAGTGACACCAAAAGTGGCAGAGCAACAGGGGGCAGCGGCGGTGCAAGGTGGCAGTGATGTATCTGGGTGAGACAGAGGGCTTTTTGTGGGCTTTTCTCTGAAAGGAGGTTAGGTCTGGGATGCTAATGGGTGGTTGAGAGATTCTCGCGGTGGAGGGTGGCAGGGCAATGGCCAAACATGGGCCCTAGCTCACGAGTCGGGTTGTTTCAAAGGAAACAGATGATGGGAGTGGGAAGGGAAAGGCCAGGGGTGGTTGTGTGACCATTGAAACACCACTGACAGCAGAGGCTCATGGCGGCGCTTGGTCAAAAGACTTCTTAAGGCTACAGAAAGGGGGATTCAAGAGAGAGGAAAAACGATAGATGCTTACCGACGGGGTGTGGAGTCATGATGTGGGTGGCGGCTCGGTGGCTGGAGGGAGGCTTAAGGCGGTAGATCTGGTTGTTTAGCGTGAGGTAGGCTACGGTGGCTTCAAACGTTGCTGTGAACGACAATGCTCACATGGCCAAAATAAGCTTTGGGCAATGTTTGGTGAACTTGGCTTCTAAGAGGGGGTTGTGGGCGGTGCTCCGATGGAAGCAAGGAATGTGCGGACGACTCTGACACACGAGGTCGACATGGTGGTGGACTCAAGTGGTGGCGACACGATGGAGCCGACGAAGTGGGTAGAAGGAAACAGCTGGGAATAGGGGTGTAAATTTAAACCGGAAAACCGGTAAACCGGTCTGAACCGGACCGGTTTTACCGATTTTGAACCGGTCTGGTCCAGAACCGATTTCTAAAATGCATAAACCAGTTAGAACCGGTCTGGTTCCGGTTTTGGAATTTTCCAGACCGGACCGGTTGATAAAAAAATATATAAAAACTAATATTTCATATATAAGTTTTATTAAAAATTAAAATTAAACAAAATATTATATATATTAATATATAAGTTTTATATATAATTTATAATTATATGTGAAATTTATATATATATAAAATATAATTATATATCATATATGAAATAATTTCATATTATAATTTATAAATTATAACATAAAATATTATCTTAAATATGAACATTTGTAATTTGTTTATCATATGCTATTAATATAATTATATATAAGATAATGTTATTATAAAATAAAAGTTTAATCTTAAAAATGAAAATGTAATTGATCATGTATTATATAGCTATACTAATGGTCTAATATTAATACTATTAGTCTAATATTATACTAATGTCAAATTTACATTTTAAAAAAATCAAAAAATCGGACGGGACCGGACGGAAAACCGGTAAAACCGGAAGTACCGGTTTAGAATGGGAACTGGTGCGTAATCGGTTTTGTATTTTTATACCGGTTCGGTCCAAGATTTTGTTCAAAACCGGACCAAACTGGACCGGTTACACCCTTAGCTGGGAAGGTGAAGAGTAATGAATCTTAGAATATTAGATGCCCAATCTTGAGTGATTTTAGATGGTATAAAAATATTTTTATGTCAAGAGTAATGATAAGAGAAGACTAAGAAACCTTTCTGCAAAGAAAAATTCATAAAAGGCCTCCCCAATTTATTTGCCTATAATATTAGAGAAGTCTTAAGTAACCCAAAAAAGAACAATAGACTATGATAATCTCACGGTTCACAAATGGGAACATCATAAGTATAATAAACAAAGAAGGATTAAAGATGTGTGTAGACATGAAAATTAATAATCAAATTAACAAAGAAGAAAAGAAAGCTAAATATTAAATGAGAAAATTCAGTAAACAATATGGATTGCCTTCTGTAGCCCCCCATCCAGGAGAAAAAGTAAAGATAAATATTTCAAAAAGTTAAAAAGATATTACAAGACTAATTACAAAAAGAGAAGAAATTATTAACCATCGAAATTTTATAACAAAAGAAACAAATATTACAAAAATAACTAGAAAGATAAAAGTAAAGTAAAATGTTGAAAAACAAGTCATTACAAGACAGAATGAAGAGTTAAAGATAAGATAAACCAATTATAAATGTCTCCTAAAGAAAAAGACAAACTCTCTAAAATCTTAGAGTTAAGGAGTTAAGAGAAACTTCTGATAGTGAGATTTTAAAAAATGATACTAGCTCAAGAAAAATCAATCTAATACAAAATAAGACGAAATACTTGATTATTTAAAGGAAGAGATTGAATACAAAATAATTGAATAACAACTAACTGATAAAATGTTTTAACAAAAGAATGTAATATTTCAAGAAAAAAATCAAGGAGGAAGTCTGTTAAGAAATTCCTAATACTTTTTGGTATAGAAAGAACATGTAGTAAAAATACCATACATAAAAATACCAGCCCAATTCGGATGAATGAAGAACTAATGAAATTCTATAAAACATAAATTCAGTAACTCCTAAAAAGGGGAATCATAAGAAAGAGTAAGTCACCCTGGTCGTGCTCAACCTTTTATGTATAAAGAAAATGCTGAATTAGAACAAGGAGTACCAAGACCAGTAATAAATTACAAGCCATTAAACAAAGTATTAGAATGGAACTAGACAAAGTGTTAGAATGGATTAGACATCCAATTTCAAATAAGAAAGATCTAGTTGGTCGAAAAGGACAAGCATTTTTCAAGTTTGACATGAAAACTAGATTTAGCAAATACAAATCCATGAGAAAGATAAATAGTAGGACTCTGTTTACAACCCTATTTGGACATTATGATTGGAATGTAATGCTATTTGGATTAAAAAATGCACGAAGTGAATTCTAGAATATAATGAATAAAACTTTTAGCCCATTCTCACATTTTTCAATAGTATATATAGATTATGTCCTCATCTATTCAAAGTCAACAGAGGAACATTGGGAACATCCAAATGCTTCCTTAGAAGTAATAGAAATTAACGAATTAGTTGTTTCAACAACTAAAATAAATTTATTCCAAAACAAGATAAGATTTTTAGGGTACAATATTTATGAAAGAATGATCAACCTTATACATAAAGCTATCCAGTTTTCTGACAAATTCCAAAATCAAATTCTAGAGAAACCTAGCTCCAAAGACTTTTAGGATCCTTAAATTACATTTCAGAATTTTACCAAGATTTCAAAAAAAGTGCAAACTTTTGTTTGATAGACTCGAAAGTAATCATCCACCATGGACACAAGAACATACTTCCTTGGTCCAAGAAGTTAAAATATATGTCAAACCACTACCTTGTGTCTTGGCATTCCCGCTACAGATTCCTTCAAAAATAATAAAAACGGACACCTCTGACATAGGTTATAGAGGCATTCCTCAAACAGAAGCTTAAACTTGAATCCCTAGAACAAATTTTCTGATTCTATTCTATCGTATGCGATTTTGCTCAAAGTAATTATAATATTATTATTAAGAAAATTTTATCTATAGTATTATTTGTATCAAAGTTTCAGCAAGATCTTTAAACCAAAAGTTTTTAATAAGAGTAGATTGTAAAAATGCAAAATTTGTCTTGGAAAAAGATGTAAAAATATATCATCAAAAGAAGTTTTTGCAAGATGGCAGTCCATTTTAAGTATATTTTGTTTTGACATAGAATATATAAAGGGAGATCAGAACTCATATCCTGATTTACTAACTGATGAATTTTTACAGGGAGAAAATGAGTGACAAAAAAATCATGGAAGAATGTTATGACCCTCTAAGGCGGTGAAGAGAAGAAAGGCATGGAAGTTTTTTTTTTTTTTTTATTAAAGAGAAGGTAGTCACATGTCCATTAGTGACCCATGCCTATATTTATTAATGAACCCTCACTTATGGCAGAGGAAAACCGTGGTAACAATCACCGTACTTGAATTTTTACAAAGACAATAGCAACCAAAAAAGAAAAATCCAAGTACCAAAATGATACAGAGCATACCTAGGAGATTACAAAATCCTATCCCAAATACAACCCAACCACCAAAAACCAAATAAACAGTATAACCCCAATAGTTATAAAATCTAAACAATCCTATAAAAGACCAATTTTAAACACGCTTTGAAATAGAACTCTACCGGGCAGCAGCAGACCAACATACAACAGCAGACCAACATAGCAGATCAGCAGCAGATGCAGATCAGCAGCAGACCAACATACAGCATCAAACCAACATAACAATCTTGTTTCAATGACCGCACTATCTAATACCAACTTTACAGCAACAAACCAACATTATTTATGACACCTAATAAAAGGAAGCCCTCATTTATCAATTCTGATCAAGCCCCGCAGCACAAATGGAAACTCACAGGCATTCCTCCATTCCGCATCACCCTGTCTTGCACCCCATCGAGCTAACCAATCTGCAACAGCATTTCCTTCTCTAAAAATGTGTGAAAATCTGACATCCATATTTTGTAACAACTCTTGAAGCTCCTCCCAATAATCCTCCAAATACCATATTCTGCACTTAGTTTTCTACAACCTTGAGAGAATGACTTTTGAATCAATTTCAATGTCTACTGAATTTAGCTGCAATTGTTTATATCGTCTAACACCTTCCAAAAGAGCTCGTAATTTAGCTCAGTTACTATCACCATGTCCTAAATTCATGGAGAAAGCCAATAACACAGACCCCTGCACATCCCGAATTACCCCTCCAGCTCTAGAAATTCCTGGATTCCCCATGCTACTTCCATCCGTGTTTAACTTAAATCTCCCTTGTGTTGGCTTAGACCAGGATATTAACTTCATAGATTGATGTTGAATAGGAATAGGAAGAATATTGAGACTTTGAAGAATGTAAGAGTCAATCTGGGAGAACTTTTTAAATTTAGAAAATCATTGGCCTAGTACGCCTACCCAGTGTTTGATAGAATGCCATAGTGTCTGAACCGATTCTAATTTATCCTCCATATGAGCTGCACATCGTCAGCCCCATAATATCCAAGAAATGACTGAAGGCAATAAACCAAGGATGGTTCCTGTTTGAGAGGAGTTAGAATATAACGCCCATCCTTGTGGTGGGTCATTTTAAGAAATATTTTAGAAAACACGATGGGAATTACAGTCCGATTTAAAACCTTTTACTGTCCTTCCCAGGGTGCAAGACTCTATATTATAAAACAAAATATGCTTTTATAATAAAAGGGGCTTGCAGTTAAAAGAGTGAAAAATATAAATCTTTAAAATAAAAAGGTCTTCCTTACATTTAAAACCTTCATGCCTAGACTTCCATGCCCTTCTCCTTTGGTTGTGTCCCTCCTGAGAATACTACTCATTCAATTCCTGTGGGGGGAGGGGCACACGTAAAAACTAAAATGAGTCGAATACTCAGTAAGCATTACTTCATACCGTTAAAATATAAAAACATAGGTTTTCAGTCATGCATTCATCATTCCATACATACGATATGTACATGCATACATGCTTTCGTTCGTAAACATCAGTGGACGAGGGTTTTCATCTTTAAAACGTACTTTTCTTTTTTTAAAATGTTTCCCCCGTCACTGCCTTCATTTCTTAAAGAATGTCATGCATTCATACATTCTTTTCTTTTCACTTTCATAGGCCAGTGCACACTGTTATGCCCCGCATGCTAGGGTTAGCGGCCTTATGGCCAATGGATTCGCCCGTGGCCATGGGTTGGAACCCCATTCTGTCAGGGATGTAGCACTGGGTGCACTACCAGATACTACCTCCCGGCATTGCAATCTGCCCATTCATTCATTTGGGTACCCCATTCATTTATTTCATGTGGCCGTTACGTAGCTTCATACATTCACGCATGCTCATGCCTTTCTTCTATTTCTTTCTTTACGTTCATTCATTCATGGTAGCTCTAGAGAGCTGCAGCTTTCATTCATTTTATTTGCATGAGCATGCCTTTCGTTTCTTTTCATTTCATTTCATTCGTTTCATGGAAAAAACATCTTTTCATGGAAAAATGTCTTTTCATGAGAAAAAATTCTTTTCGTGAGAGAGCGTTCGTTTGGGGTGAGAGTCCGAGAAACATCTTTTCATGCATCGTCTTTTCTTTGAAAATACATACAATAATTACTACGTATAGTCATCCATTCACATGCATACAGTTAATACTTTTTGGTGCATGAACAGGGGCTACCAAATGAGGCCGTACATAGTTATACTTTAAATACGTTACTTTTCATTCTTCTTTTTCGTAAAACGTCTGCCCTCGTAAAATGGGAGACCATTTATTTTATTCGTTTTCGTAAGGAAAATCATTTCTTTTTCTTTTTCTTATCTTTAGAAAACTCTAGAAGAGTATGAACGTAACACTTACCTGGACTCCATGCTACTTTCATACCATACAGTCCGTTCATACCATACAGTCCATTCATGCGCGTGTTAGATGGCAACCTACATGCATACATGACCTTAACGTTATTCTCTATCTAGTGCATAAGCAACTGAACTAGAAATAGAGCTATGCTTTACTTAGAACACTCTTTTTCTATCTCATGCTCTTTCATGTCCTTTACTATGATAAAACCCTTGGAGACCCATTTCGGTCTCTACTTCCTTCAACCTTGACGTTCTACTTCGAGTGCTTAGTCACTAGGGTGAACTCATGATTCACCTTAGGATTAAAACATTAGGACCTTTGTCCTGTTCTTCTTATTAACCACATTTCGACGCATGACTTAGACCTACTAAGTCACGCATCCCATCCTTGGACAGTACCTTCATCCTTACCTTCATGTATCTTAGCTCACTCTACTTCTCATGACCTGACCATCCATACACATCACACGGCTCTAAGCCAACCCTGAGGCTTAAGCACTGTGTCACCATACATAGGACAGATTACCCATTATATACGGTAAATCCGTCTGGTACATGTCTCTGACTAGACAACACACGTACTTTACCTTTTTTATCATCAAGGCCCCACATACCTTGTATTGGTTATCGGGTCGTATGGACCAGCACCATACTCTGATACCTACCTTCTCTCACCCGGCTAGCACGACTTTTCGTGCTACCCGACTCTCATGAAAGTTCATCCCAACACTTAGTCGATAGGATTCTGTTCATAACTACACTTTACGTCACGCCATATAGCTCGAGACTGTTCCCAAGCTACACCGTGACCTTGCCACATCACCTTACATACATCTTAGGTCATCACAACGCAACTCCATGATGGACCACGTCACGTCATGACGTTGCCCAATCATGCTTCCGCTGCACTGCTCTGATACTTCTTAGCCACTTCTCACTTATTCCCGGCCATAAGCCAATCACATGACGACACCCGTCGCCTTGGACTACAGCCATACTTCACAGCCATTTCAGGACACTGTTCCACAGTTCTCGACACCATACGCCAAGTTCTTCCCCTAACAACTATGCAACCATCCTTATCTTAGTGACACGCCATACGGTGTATCGCTGCACCTCAGGGAGTACACTCCACGCATACTCCCTTTACAACACTACGCCACATCACCACTACGGCACACACGCCGTATGGTGCATCATCCCATCACATAGAGTACACTCCACGTGTACTCCATTATGTCACTACAACACATTACCATTATGGCATCATGCCATATAGTGTATCATCTCACCACATGGAGTACACTCCACGTGTACTCCATTCACAGAACTATGCCACATCACCAGTATGGCACACACGCCATATGGTGCATCGTCTCACCACATGGAGTATACCCTGCATATATTCCATTCACAGAACTACGCCACATCACCACTATAGCACACATGCCGTACGGTGCATCGTCACACAACATGGAGTACACTCCATGTGTACTCCATTCACGGCACTACACCACATCACCATTATGGCACACACGCCATATGGTGCATCGTCTTACCACATGTTGTACACCCCACGTGTACTCCATTCACAATATTCCACCACATCACCATTATGGCATATATGCCATATAGTGTATCGTCTCATCACATGGAGTACACTCCACGTGTACTCCATTCAAAACACTACGCCACATCACCACTACGGCACATACGTCATACGGTGCATCGTCACACAACATGGAGTACACTCCACGTGTACTCCATTCACGGCACTACACCACATCACCATTATGGCACACATGCCATATGGTGCATCGTCTAACCACATGGAGTACACCCCACGTGTACTCCATTCACAGTATTCCACCACATCACCATTATGGCATACACGCCATATGGTGTATCGTTTCACCACATGGAATACACTCCACATGTACTCCATTCACAATACTACGCCACATCACCACTACGGCACATACGTCGTACGGTGCATCGTCACACAACATAGAGTACACTCCACGTGTACTCCATTCACGGCACTACACCACATCACCATTATGGCACACATGCCATATGGTGCATCGTCTTACCACATGGAGTACACCCCACGTGTACTCCATTCACAGTATTCCACCACATCACCATTATGGCATACACGCCATATGGTGTATCGTCTCACCACATGGAGTACACCCCATCTGGAGTTTTATCCTAAAACCCGACATCTGGAGGTCTATAAAATAGTCTACGATGACCCTTAAATACTGATTTGAAAATGCGTAAAAATTAACTTATTTAAAAGCACTGAGAGGAATTAAAATAGAATATTATTGAAAATAATATTCCTTCATCATTAATAAAATGATGAAGTCTTACTTAAAATATTTAAAAGAGTAAAACTATTAAATTAATAAAGATTCCATCATTATTTAAATCACCTAATATTTTAAATAACTGGAATCATTTATATAAAATGATTCTCTACAATTATAATATTTTTGGAGCTCTTCAAAGATATTATAATTGAGTTATTTAAAATATTCTTTATTTAAATAGTAATAGAAATCTTTCATGTAAAATACACATTCCTTTAAAACACAAAACTAGCTTTATAAATTACGTAGTATCTTTTCAAACACGCCATCGGGGTCTGGCATGCATAACGGGGCTCTTAGACACTAGAGGGAGGAGTGGGCAGGCTGACGCATCTGACGTAATTGCTTACGTCAGAAGAAAGGAAGGAGCAGGGTATTACATAGAAGCCCTTCGAAACCAAGTTAGACAAGTTTCCCTCCAAGATCTTCCAAGCGGTAACCCAAGTAACGAGCCACATTTCTTCCAAATCTTAATTGCAACGTCCCCATCAAATAAAACATGATTAATATCTTCATACTTCCCTTGCCCACAGCAGTTACATTTCGAGGTTAAAGGAATTCCAATAAGCCTTATTTTGTCATCCACTGGAAGAGCACCATGCCATGCCTTCCACATAAAAACAGAAATTTTTTTTGGAAGAATTTGATTCCATATCCATTTATGCCCCTCCATCTTAGGACCTCTTAACCGAATATACCCCCAAGCTGATTTAGTTGTAAAAGTACCACTCTTAGTTTTGGTCCATATCAGAATGTCACCTCCCTCTTTACCTTTTGCTAACATATTGCTACTATTTTCTGCCATCTCAGTACCCACCAACCTTTCTAAGAGTGCCATATCCCAACCATTTTCCAAAAAACAATCTCTGACTTTCAAAAAAGGCTGCTCAACCACTTGAAAATTTTTAGCAAGAGAACCCTGCTCCAACCATTTATCATACCAGAAAAAAAACATTGCCATTTTTTACCCTCCATTTGGTGTAATTCAACACAGTAGTAATGTTTTTTGCAATCATACACCAAAAACGTGTACCCTTTGGAGGCCAACCCTCTTTCTTCTATTGGCCTACAAATTTTTCCCCAGGCCACCCATTTTTTATTTCCTCTTCCATCTTTTTCCCCCCAAAAGAAGGAGCTCATAAGACGATTTAGAGCTAAAGTAATTTGATTTGGGAGCTGTAAGACTGCAAGAAGATGCATAGCCATGCCTCAATAGAATCACTCTACCCCCTCCCGATAAAAGTCTCATTTTCCACCCACTAATTTTTTCTGCACCTTTTATCAACAGCTCCTCGAAGTCAGCAATTTTTAGTTTGCCAGTAACAATGGGTACTCCCAAATATTTAAAAGGGAATTTTTCTTCCGAGAAACCCGTCAATCTCTTGAGATTTCTTTTCCTAGCAGTAGAAATTTTGTTCTATAGAAACATAGATGTTTTTTCTTTGTTAATCAACTGACCAGTCTAGTTCTCATATGTTTCCAATATTTTTAAAATACATCGAATTGAATTCCTACTTCCATTTGTGAAAATGACCACATCATTCGCATACATTAAGTGAGATATCAAACTAGTCCTTTGAGCTTGTGAAAACTAACCAAAACTCTTATCCTCAACAGTTTGCTTAATGAGCCGAGATAATGTTTCTTGCAAAATAATGAACAAATAAAGTGACAAAGGGTCCCCTTCCCCAATCCTCGTCCACTTTGGAAAAAACCTTTCGTTGTACCATTCATCAAGATAGAATACCAAGGCGTAGATATACACTTGGCAATCAAACCACAAATTGTATTTAAAAATCCAAAAGCTCTAAGCACCTTCAAAAGGAAGTCCCAATCAACGCGGTCATAAGCTTTGGCCATATCTACTTTAAAAATCACATTCCCACCATGTATCTTATTGTTAATTAAGTGAGTCATCTCCTGAGTAAGACTGATATTTTCAAATATGCTTCTAGCCGGGATAAAAGCACCTTGTTCAAGCGATATCATTTTTGGAAGAAGAGATGCCAAATGATTTATAATCACCTTGGAACAAATTTTGTAGAACACTGAACAAAGGCTTATAGGTCAAAATTTATCGAAGCTAGTTGGCGAATCCATTTTCGGAATCAATACCACATAAGAGAAGAATAAAAACGAGGCCATTTACCATATCGGAAAAATTCTTCTATCGCTGCCATGCTGTCTATTTTGATAATATCCCAAACACTTTTAAAAAAACCCGCTCCAAAACCATTGGGACCCAGGGCGCTATTAGAAGGAATAGAGTCCAATGCACATTTCACTTCTTCAATCAAAGGAATAGCACATATAGCTGCCCTTTCCTCCACTGTAATGACCGGTGAAATGAGATGGCCTAAATCTGGAGAAATCTCATGAGCCTCCTTCTATAAAAGAAAAAAAGCAGAATCTCTTGTTCCAAATAAGTTCCATCTTGAAGCCGTATCTCCATGACTCTCTTGTTCCTCTTGTAAGCTAAATGAGCATGGAAAAATTTTAAATTTTGGTCTCCTTCAGCACTCCATTTAATTTTTGCCATTTGTAATAATCTAATCTCTTCTCGGTGCCTCCAATCTGCTAACTCCACATGCTTACTTACAAGTTCTTGTTCAATACCCGGATCCCATTCCTGCTGTAAGACTACCTCCAAATCATCAATTTGATCTTGTATTTCCTGTAAATGGGTCTCTGTTCTACCAAAAATCTACTTGTTCCAAACTCTCAATGCTCCCCTTAGTTTTTTCAATTTTAATGCCAATTTTAAAAGACCCGTACCACCCACTTCCTCTTGCCAAATTCCTTTCACAAAAGGCAAAAAATCTGGATGCTCTATCCACATTTGCTGGAACCGAAATGGTGGAGGGCTATAATTATAAGGATCTACCTGAAATGTCATGCACATAGGAGAATGATCTGATGTAGACCTTGACAAATAACTAAGAGACACATTTGGGAAACTTGTCAAGCAGCTCGAATTCAATAAGCACCTATCTAATTTGGCCCAACTTCACGACAGTCCACTCTGCCCATTACACCAAGAAAATATTCTTCCCAAAGACCTAATTTTAATCAAACCACAGTGTTGAATCCAGGAATTAAAATCTGCCATGGCAGCTCTTGGTCAAGGTCTACCACCCCTTCATTCTGAATCCTCTCTAATAATATTAAAATCACCTACAATATAGCAAGGTTCCGAACCAATCACCTGGGCATTCAAGTGCTCCCAAAGATCTCTTCTCTCAACCATATTGCACTTCACACATACAAAACAGCAAAGAATACTTGTGGTACCCGCTACTAGCCTAAGTAAGATGAACTGCTCTCTACATAAAACAGTCTGAACTAAAATGTCGTCTTGCCATAACACCCAAATTTTCCCAGCCTCCGTTTCATTCGTGATAAACTTATCCATACGTAAACTAAGACACAAATCTTGTATCTTATCAGCTGTTGCAAATGGTTCCATTAACGCAACAATTTTTGGTTTCCTTTTCATCACCAATTTCTTTACCCCTAGAGGTTCCGAGACCACGACTATTCCATGCTAAAATCGGACCAATCATAAGGAAAATTTATTAGGCCGGGCTAACACCCTAGTCGAACCACGAACTTTATCAAAAGTTTTCCGGACACCTTTTTTCTTGACTTCCACTCCCTCGTTTTCAGTGGAATAGTCTTTTTGCTTTGAAAAGTTTTCAATATTTACTTCCATATCAGGTTCCGAAATAGTATCGCTCATTGTTATGTTTTCCTCCCCAGATTTTCTAGTCACGTTCTCTGTTTCCAGAGCTAGATCATTTTTTTCCATAGGGTCATCTAATAAATCATCCTCAACCTCCTCCACTTTGTAACCCCTTTCCTTTGCTATTTGCTCTTCACTCTATTTATCCTCACTTATGCTAACCATTGCTTCGTCTTGGGAAGGGCCAGACTGTCCATCCTTTAGACCATCTCCATCAAATTACCTTCATTATTACCAGAAACAACCATCACACCTTTACCTTTATCAATATCTTTCAGCCCCGAAACTTTGTCTGTTTTTCCAGAATCCATATGTTTGGCATCCTTATAGACCCAAACTTTCTCTCCATTATTTTGAACCTTTAAACGACACGTACGTGCATTATGGCCTTGTACCTTACACCTAGAGCAAAACACCGGAAGCCTTTCATATATCACTTCCTGTTTTCTTCCCACCCCCGGTAGCCCAATCCAGAAATAATTGATTGGATCCTTAGCAGCATCCATCTCCAAACACAAGCGGCACTGTCAGTATGAGTAGCACATTTTGTAGAGTTATCCCTTCTAATGTAACGGCCTATCGAAGCAGTAAGAATCTTTAGGAAAGATTCATGGTAGTAATTCGAGGGAAGCCCTGGCAGTAAAATCCAAACCGGAACCAGTGAAGGTTCCTCATCTTCATTGAAATCAGGCTTCCAGTGAAAAGCCCGATATAACAATCCGTTAACCTCACAAGTTTCACGAGAGTGGGCTTTCAAGAAATCTTGTTCATTTGACAACCAATGCAAACATTTCTTGGTCTCCTCATGGAAGAAACAATCGGCATGCACGATAATCCCCAACGGTTCTTGATGAAAGATCGGATAAGGTCTAAAGAATGTCTCTGTTTTAGAAATTTTAGGACAATGGAGAACCGGAAAGGTTCAGTAGATCGGGCAATCTCCTCTTTAGAAAATTGAAAGCAGAGTTCTCCATCCACATATTTTGGCCCACGATAAGCGACGAGCATCTCTAGAATAGGCTAAGGAACCATAGAGACAATTTCAACGCAGGGACGTCGAATTGCCTTTACGTCCTTGACTGCCATGCAGCCCTGCTACGTGATGAAAACAAACTCTCAAATACACCTATCACTTCTTGGAGCTTTCTTGAAATGCCCTCTCTAATTGTTGTGATAAAATTCACAACCAGTCCCTTGCAGGATGTGATCTAATTGAAAGGCATGTAAGTGTTCTAAATAAATGAAGAAATAAAGTGCACGAGAAGGAGCCGTGAGGATGAAGAAGGAAGTCTTAGCACACCGTTTTGGGGAATTTAGTTAAATGCACAGTTTCAATAATTAGAGTTGTATGCACCATTTTGGCAGCCTGGAAAATTTACAGTTTCGTATTGTATTTTGTTTCTTTTATTAGTTAGTTGTTAAAAGGCTACATGTCAATATTGTGTTGGAGTGGTTTGTTATTCTGCATTAGCATAAGGGATGAACTGAGTGAAGGGTGAGGCATTCTGGAACCTTGTGAAGAACTGGTCTGCGTATGGAGGATGGAAACCCTCGAAGTTTCCCTTATCAAAGCATATGAGTCTATGAGACTCTTTATCAAACACTTTCCCTGCGTCTATAATTTCTTTCACAAATCACTCTATTTCATTTTACAGCAATCCTTATTACATTACAACAATTTCCAATCCTCTTTACATTACAACAGATTCTGCAAGTTACACTGATTTACAAGTAGGTCCATAACACTCTTTAGAAACCAAAAACCCCGCATCATAACAAAAACACTCGCAGAAATAAAAAATCACAACTATCCTTACCTTCAAAACATTGAGTAATTGTGACTTGCGAGAGAGAGTGAGAGCAGCGAAGAGAGAGTGAGGTGAGACATAGAGAGTCAAGAGAGTGAGAGGGTTTCTGAGTTTTGATTCTTCAGAAAGTCGAGTATAGAAAACGACATTGTTCTTAAAATGGGTAACGGGTAATACTTGGAAAAAAAGAAGCCAAATGGGTTGGTCAATCCCGATATTGAATCTATGTTCAAAAGGATCTGATTTTCAGGTCAGTCAGAAAATCACTCGGGATGGGCCCACACTTTTTTTTTTGTTCAACCCTAATGATACATACATATATAATTGAAAGGATGGGTCCAAAAAATGTCCGCTCAGTTAGCTTAGATAGATAACCTTTTCCTTCTCTCTAGAAAACTCCATTTCAGTGAGAACCGTTGCTGGAGAGGAGCTCCTCTCTGCTCCTTCTCCTTTCCATTGCTGCATTGTGTATACACTTTCAAAGTAGTGTTTTTTCCCTCCTCCCTCCACTGGTTCAGTTTTGGTTAGATCTGCTATTCTTCGCCCACCATCTGCCTACACACGCCCCACCACCCCATCCTACAGCTGCTGATCTACTGGGATGGAGCGGAGTCGTGCCAAAAATCTCGACTCATGGCCCTCACGAGCAGCTTGTTTTTGCTCGTGTTCCTCACGTGTTGCTGCGTACTAATGCCTCCGATGGTTACATGAGCCGTACCAATAGCTTCATCTCGTCGAGATCTTCCAGATCTAGGCTACCTCGTCTCCATCCCACTGGCGCGTGGCTGCCATGCACCATCACTGGAGCTTGGGAATGCAGATGATCACTGGCCGAAGATCAGTCCACCAAATGCCATGCTTTCCTCTATGTTATTACTTTCCCTAACCCGTGATCTCAAAGAAGGGACTGCGGATCTCTTCAAAAATCATCTCAAAGAAGGGACGGCATCCTCTTTGTAGGACATGGGTGAAGACCAAGAAATTGGTCACAAAAACTGATTTTCTTTCTTCTTTTTTATCCACTACTTTGCACTGTTTTTATTGTTCTGGGGTGTTTGTTGGGGAACCCCACCCCCTCCTCATGTATCATATTTTCTAATGAAGTTTACTTGCTTGCTTAGGGAAAAAAGAAAAAGAAAAATAAAGGATGGGTCCAATACTCCAATTGCATAATAATGCTTGTGAATTAAATACTCCAATGAGTGCATAGTAATGCTTGTGAATTTCTTTATTCTACATTACTACTACATGGAAATGGCCTAGCCTGGCCATAAATAAGAGAAACATCAATAAATTGTTGGAGTACATATATATATAATGCCGTGCGCCCAAACAAAAACAAACGAGAAGACGATCTGCAAATCTATTTATGTTCAGTTTAGTTAAGATTATTCAAACCACAGTTCTACTGGATACAAGCGGGGCGTGCAAGCGGCAGGTAACCGGGGTCTTACGTGGAATAAAAAAATAAAATAGAAAGCAAAAAAACAAAAATAAAACTCGAACAGTGCTCAACGTCACAAAAGTGTAAGTCGAGTTTTACTCCTCATGTCGGTCAATGTATTGAAAAAGTAAAAGCTGAAAAAGAATAAGACGTTTCTCTTTTCAGCTTCTTCAATAGTGCTCAATGTCACAAACCCTAACCCACGACTCTGATCAGTCTCCCTATTGTAAATAACTTCGGCAATCTCCACCGTCTCGGCCTGCTAGAAAAGCATAGCCAATTTCTGACTATCAACGTTATAAGGCAAATTTCCAACAAAAAGTTTTGCTTCTTCTGGAGGTTCTACAAACTGGTCTTCTGTCTCCTTAAAAACCCCATCATCACTACTCTCTGCCTCTACTTCAACACCCTTAATGACTGAATCCTCTCCCTCAGCTTCCCAACCCAAAACACGGTCCTCGGTGTCAATGGTGATGGTGTTGCTTTCTTCTTCTTGTTGATCCCAGTCTGAGGTCTGGGCTACAAAGGTAGCTATGGAGGAAGATTGGGTCTTGTTTTTAAGGGAGAGACGTGGGGAAAAGAGTGAAGAGTGAGAGCACAAGAGGTTGAGCTTGATAGGTTTGGAGGGTACAGAGAGAATCCAATATGGGTTTTTTGTGGTGGTGGTAAAGACTGAGGGAAAGGTGGTTACGGAAGATCAGTTGGCCATTGACAAGGCCTTGAAGACTGATGTAACTGTAGCAGCCATTTCGATCAAGACGAAGAGGAGGGGGCGGGGGCGGGGGCGGGGGGAGGTTAGAGGAGACTGAGGAGTGAGATCTTGAGTTCGCCTTCACTCCCTTAAATCTGATGCTAAATACCAAAATGTTAGAAAGCAAAACAAAATCTAGTTTTTAGACACTTTGTGTGCAAAATAAGGCATAAAACAAAGCACAAAACAGTTTATAAGGCAAAAAAAAAAGAGCATAAAATAGGATTGCATCATAGCATAAGGGGTTGCCACATCAACCAAAAAGAAGTTGTCACACCAACCAAAAGGGGCTTCCATATCAACCAAAAAGGGGCTACTACATCAACCAAAAGCGGCCACAGCGCCAACCAAAAAAAGTAGTGCTCAACTTTGGGCTCGAGTGAAACTTAACCTGAGAGTTTGCTCTAGGTGCGCTCAATGGTTGGCTTGAACGAACGTTGGATAGAGAGTTCGCTCTGTGACGCCCCAAATCCCATGTATGGAAATGCGATAATCGTGATGTCAGGATGATGACAACGTGGGTCACGCATTCCAACGATAAGTGCTCAAGTGTGTGCAACAAGTAAAAAGTGCACAACAAAACGCAGTGGATAAATTAAATTAGTCAACTACGTACCAGAATTTTAAATACAAAATGTCCAAAATAAAATAATTACTGAGCATTATCCAGTTATCAGTGAAATAAAGTAAAAATCCAAATACATATACATAAGGGAAACAATCCCATAATCCAAAAAGTGACCACATGTCACTGCCTCCAGGGAGCCGATCTCTAAGGCTCGCTATCCTCATTTGTATCAAAATCTACGGTATCATAAAACAGTACCGCAGGTAAGTAATAATCCAAACAACCCATGAGATAAAAATCCATTAATGCGACCAACCATTATGCATGCATATGATGAAATATGCATTAGACCAAAAACATCATTTTTCTCGAAAATGAATATTTTTCAACACACGCCAAAATCCCATTTTGACTTAAAACATTTCCATTAAAACATTTTCCACCATTTTTCCCGAAAATGGCCCAAAACAATAATCTATCCTTTTTCCAGAAAAATATTCATATAAAAATATTTATCGAACACTGTAGGAGGGAATCACAGGCGGGACTCTACCACCATCCCTACCGAATGCACCATAGGCGGGAATCACAGGCGGGACTATACCACCATCCCGGCTTACCATCATCCCTACTGCGTACATCGTAAGTGAGAATCACAGGCAGGACTATATCACCATCCCTACATTTCCTTTCCACATAAGGGGTACCCATCATAGCACCGTAGGTGGGAATCACAGGAGGGACTCTACCACCATCCCTGCTTACCACAATCCCTACCGCATGCACCATAGGTGAGACTCTACCACCATCAATCTCTTTTCCTTTCTTTCAAAACGATCAATCCAAACATTTCAAAACATACTCAAAATCATCTTTCACATGAACATCCAGTTTTCAAAAATACACATGAACATGAATTCAATTATGTGAAACCTAGTTTTCATTTATAAAGATGAACATGCGTGCAAATATGTAATGTACAAGACACGACACCAATCTCCAATGGCCAACAAATGATCACATCAATCACCCAACAACTTCATCCTCCAATCCAACTGACCCCCTTACTCCTCGGACTCAGTCCGGCACAACCAACCAAATCACAGTGAATAATTAGTTAGTGCAAAAATACATTTAAACCTCAAAAGTTCTTTGAAAAAATACTTACAGTGCTATAATATAATTTTTGAAGGATCACAGAGGTGCTAGAAGTCGTGGCACAGCAACCAAACAGTGCAAAATGCACTATGGCCATGGGTCTCAAACTGGTAGATTTTGAACGGGGACAACCGAAGACTTGAGATTACTAGGGAAGGGGATCAGAGGTGTTGGTGAAGCTAATGGTCGTGGTCTTTGGCCATGGGTGGCGGCGTGGGCAGCGGTTGGAGGCCAAAAAGCTCAAATAAAAAATGGGGATGGAGGAGTTTCACCGATAGCAGATTGGGGCTGAGGATGGGTGGGTTAGGTAGCTGGGAGGTCGAGGGTGAAGTGGTGAAAAGCTGGTGGCCGGTGGTGGCGCAACGGTGGTGCTGGAAAGTAAGGAAGGCTGCAGCTTGGAGCTGCGTGTGGAGGCTGACGGTGGCACGGGAGAGGCTGAAAACTGAGGGGTGAGGTCGCTGGCCAATGGGGAAGAGAAGGAGAGGGGCAGTGTCGGTCACGGCGGCACACGGCGTTGCAGACTGGAGGAGGAAGAAACGGACGGGAGAGAGGAGGGAGGGGGGTTTCGGGCACGGGAGGAAGTGCAGGGGGAAAGAAAGAAGAAAAAGAGAAAGAGAAGAAAATAAAAGAAAAGGGAAAAAGAAAGAGATGGGGAAAAACATGAGGTCCAATCCTCACAACTTGGGTCACAAAATGATCCAACGAAAATTATTTCAAAACAACAATTTAAATAAAACTAATTTAAACATAGTGACAAGTAAAATAAAATAACTAAATCCAACAACACAATAATTTTAAAAACCCACAAACAACTAATTTAAATTAAAGAACAATTTAAATGCAAAACAATATCTAATATTAAGAAAGCATATCAAAATAAATTTCATAACTTAAAAATCATAAAATAAACCAACGAGAAACCCAATAAATTTTAAAACAAGAGAACCAATATTTAAATTAATTAAAATAATCCTTCAGTTAGAATATACTAAAATACAGGGTATCACCCGCTCGAGGCAAATGTTTGACAAAAAGTTCGCTCAAGGTGTGTTCGACATTCTACATGAATGAATAACCTAGAGAGTTGTTGCCTTAGGGTTTTTGGCGTCATGCTATATATACGTAATGTTTTATCTGTTGAAAAGCAACAAATTGAAGCTATAGAGGAGAGGAACGACGTTTTGGGCATTGTTTAGAGAGAGAGAGAGAGTTGAGATTGTGAGTTGAGGGAATCTCATGTAACTCACTATGTGTTGTAAATCTCCTCTGAATAAAATGTGGTGTAGCTCCATGGATATAATAACATTGTCGAACCACGTGAATCTTGTGTCGTGTAGTTGTGTGTGATTGACTCCTGTGTTTCCACATTTATCATTTCATTGTCTTTCTCACTATCGTAGTTTGTGGGTGTGGTGTTTTTACAACAACTGATATCAGAGCCAAGTTTGGGGTTCGGGGTTGGAAGAGAACGATGACTAGAAAAGAAGTGAAGGTTGGAATATCTCTATGGGACAGACTTTGGATACTGGAGATTGCAGATCAAGGATTATCTCTAGGGAAGAGGCTCCATCTTCCTCTATTGGGAAAAAGTTGGACAGAATGGACGATGCTGAGTGAAACCTGTTAGATCGAAAAGTCTTGGGGATTATATGGCTCACCCTATCTAGATTAGTGGCATGCAACGTTATTAAGAAGAAAACCACATTGGATCTCATGGAGAATTTGTCATGTATGTATGAAAAACTGTCGGCAAATAACAAGGTGCATCTAATAAAGAAACTGTTCATATCATATCATCATCATCAGCATTTCAATGGGGAGACATATTCCATATGAATTTGTTATTTCTCTAAAATAATCATGCCATGCCTATTAATGTTTGCTATATATATATATATATATATTATCACTGCCTTTCATTGTAATTTGTTTGTCTTATACGAATGCTAACAAAAATATGATTTAGATGATGATCTCCAAGCCTAGAGTTTTAGTGCAAACTTTAGGCTTGTCAGTGAGAGAAAGTTAGATACATAAAATGAATCTCACAACATTTATAGATACTACTCAATTGAATTTCTTGAATACAATTAAATGCTCAATAAATATTGTGAGATCTATTTTATATGTTTATCTCACTCCTATTTTGCCATATTTAAACATCTTGTCCTATTTTTCTTAGTTTTACATTGGTCTCTCAACCATTTTCCTAAAATAAGATCAGTACTCACGCAAGATTAAGTTAAATATATATATATATGTAAACGAATATTTATGACGAATTATTTGTGACAACAATGACAATTTATGGTGATAATTGACTTATTTTTATAAAAAAAAATGATCATTTTATAACAAATAACTGGCATAAAAATAAGATCGAGTTTATCTTGTGGAAATCACAAATAAGTTTATCATTAATTGCTTCTCTAGAAATCATAAACAGCTTTTCAAATATTTAAATAGAATCGTTAATTTTCAGATTTTGCGCACTATTCCAAGGAATGATCTCTTTCCTCGTCAATTGGTAGTCCAATATTTCAAATTCTTGCCTTAGTCTCCCAGGACCCACATTCTTATTGCCCTCAATTTCAATTTTTTCATGTCATCAAATGGAAATTTTTAATTCTTACGTGTTGAATTGTGCATTATCATGTGTACTAATTAATAAAAGCTCAAATTGAAGAAATTTCTCCCTTGACCAAAAGCAATGGATGTGTCATACCTTCTGGATGTGATCAATAAAAATTTATTAGAAAATTAAAAAAGAACTGACAATTGCGGTCTCATAATATTATATTATTTTGAATGCAAGTGTCTAGATCAGTACCCATGAATGACGTAAAGAAAAATCTTGCCCAGATTTTGAGTAAATTGACCCATTAAAGTACACAGGAATAAATTAGCTTGAAGTGTTATATATGTTGTATCATGCTATCATGATATGTATCATTGCTCAAAGCAGGCAAAAATAAACTTGTTTTCGTGACTCCAAAGTGTGGAAGGTCATTAGAGAAATATTTATAAAAATAGAACTCACAAATTTATGTGTTTAGATTTAATACATTAATTTTACTTTATAATTATAAAAAAAGATTTGTAATCGGATGAGCCGCAACATCAATTTTTCAGTTTCCTTTTGTAAAATATATTTATTTTCTCAATTCGTATTAATAGAGTAACTTCAAAAGTCTCGATTACCCCTTTTCATGTCTATTTATAAGTTTGTAGATATCGTCATCATGATGTACGCACCAACGCATCAAGATTGACCGAGGACTCTCATAATTACGTTGATTTCTTGTCATTTTCACCACCATTTGAGGGTGAGGGACATGTTCATCCTACACCACATGCGGCGCATCACACTTGATTTTTTTTATTTTTTTATTCTATGCTTACTAAACTAAAAGAATTTTTCTATTCATCATTTATATACCACATGATATTTAATAGGAAAAAAAAAATCATATCATGTGGTGTGTAGTATATGAATAATAAGTAAAATTTTTCATACAAATACAGGAGGTTCTCATCTGATACCTATATATGTCATTAATACTGCCGCTCAAGGTCTAGGAAAGCCGCTTGCCTTATCATACATCCTCTTGTTCATCATGGCAGCAAGTCAAGGTTTGTGGTGGGGCTAGCCTTGAGCGTGCGCTCCTTTTTTTTTTTTTTTAAGAGAAACTGTTATGATTGATTCATTAGATAAACTTGCATCCATGACCGAATACATTCTCGGATGTTTTCATATTAAACATGACATTATAAATCAAAATAATACATTTAGAACTCCATCAGTACACTATTTCCATTTGTGACTAGTCTGGTCTTCACTATTGTTATTACTCTCTACAGACAAAAGTCAAATAGACAACATTTTCTTTCTAAACAAAGACTAAACCTCACCCTTTATAGAAAAAGAGGACTCAACCTCTACAGACAAACGTCCAAGAGATGAACTTTTTTATTTTATTTTATTTTAATTAATAATAAGGAAACCAAAAAAGAAAGCAGTAAGATAGATGTGAAAAATGAAGGTTACAGTTTGGATCACAAAAGTAGTTGATTTTTATGTTTCATTACTTTTCTTTATTTGGTCAATGGTAATTATATATGTATATAATTACGTATACGCGTACGCGCGTAGGCCAGCTAAGTGTATGCATGTGGATTAATTATTTCAAACAGTAGTAAACGCAATTAATTAATGAAAGGAAAAAAAACGTATCTATTGCAACGTACAACGTAATCGATCTTAATTAAATATATACACAAATTATTTTATTATCTAAAGAGAATATGTCCATTTTTAAAGTACTCTAATTCGGCGAACCATTCAAATCTCCAAATAATGTTTTTGTAGCATTATGATCATGACAACAACCAATAACATATTTGTTTTTAAATAGAAACCTTTCATGCTTTCACTTCACACATACGAATTATCATCTAATTCATTTGTGTGTGAGATCAGAGAAGAGAATGGAACGAAACGAAGAGATTATGCCAATATTGGAGAAAGGCCAGGCTGCAATTTGGCAACTCTTATTCGCCGTTGCCGACTCCATGGCATTGAAATGTTCTGTGGAGCTTCGCCTTGCTGACATTATACACTCTCATGGCGTTCCAGTTACTTTGAACCAAATAGCCTCTGAGACTGATTCTCCTACTTTTCCTTATATCCCTTACCTCGCACGAATCATGAGGTCGCTTGTCCACAAAAAGATATTCACTGAACATCATTTGCCAGACGGCAGGGACACACTCTACGGATCGACCGAGACGTCAAGATGGCTTTTGCATGATGCTGAGCTGAGCCTAGTGCCAATGGTGATAATGGAGAACAACCCATGGCAATTGGCGCCATGGCATTGCTTGAGCCAATGTGTCAAAGAAGGTGGCACTGCGTTTCAGAAAGCACATGGTGGTGAGATGTGGGACTTTGCAGCAAAAAATCTTGAATTCAACAAGATCTTCAACGATGCCATGGCATGTACGACCAAGATCGTGATGGGGGCAGTCCTTACGGAGTACAAAGATGGGTTTAATTCCATTGGATCATTGGTGGACGTAGGAGGTGGGACGGGAGAAATGATAGCTAAGATCATTAAATCACATCAACATATCAAAGCTATTAACTTTGATCTCCCACATGTTGTTGCCACTGCACCACTCCGCCAAGGGGTGTCCCATGTTGGAGGGAACATGTTTGAGGCCATTCCTAGTGTTGATGCAATTTTCATGAAGGTATGTATTTAGATATCGATCATGACCATAACACTTGCTATGCCCCATTACAATCGAAACAAACAATATCAAAACATCATTACTTTTTAATGTTTGTCGAATTGGATGGCCAGCTTCCACACTACATTAGTGCGTGGTGTGTTAGGTGTGTCAATAAACAAGCTTGCAATTAAAAGTTTTCTTTCTCCTATACCGAAAGAATCTATTTGTAAGCTTATTTATTGACACACAAAACACATACAGCACTGAAGTAAAACCCTATTATATCAGCAAACATTAAAAAAAAAAATGCTACAAGGAAGCCTTACACCACACACATTCATCTAACCAACACGTAATTTGTCAATTTTGCCCTTCTATTTAAACACACATATTTAAAAATTAAGATAGAATGACAAAAATGACAAATCTCATATTAATTAGATAGAGGTGTATGGTGTAAAGTTTTCATGTAGATTTAAAAAAAATATAATATTAATGTTGTTTTAACTTTTGTTACAATTGTAATAAGTCTAGCAATAAACAATGTGTTTACACACCGACTAGTAAGTAGTATAACTTCTACGTGAAAATAACTTATTAATTATATGTAATGTTGGTGCAGTACGTGCTACACGATTGGAGTGACGAACGATGCATCAAAATTCTGAAGAATTGCAAGAAAGCAATACCACCAAAGAGTGGAAAGGTTATAATTGTAGATATTGTTCTTGAGAAAGAAAATGATCATGACTTGTATCAAGATACACGAATGGTAATCGAATTGTTGATGATGGCGCGCACCACTGGCGGAAAGGAGAGGACTAAGCTTGAATGGAAGCAATTGTTGATGGATGCTGGCTTTCCTCGCTACAATATTATCAAAATCCCATCTATACCGTCCATCATTGAGGCCTATCCAGTCATGTGATAATTAATATTCATAAAAAGAAATTATTAGTAACTATATATATATATTTTTTTTTGAAATGGCGAATCTCGTTTCATTAAAACAGGACATACAATTTGACTTAAGAATAAGTCAATTACAACCAATAAAAGCTCCCCAGCGCACAGCCGTGGCTGACATGGTCTAGTCCCACGACACATCTCTACAGACAAAAAGCCTGAGAGATAGCACATCTCTGTCCAGAAACAGAGATAACAGATAACAACTAAAACAGACTCCATTCCCGACTAAGCGGGAAATGGAGGAGGAACACCCCGACCTCTCTGCTACGCGGAGTGGGGAGAAAACACCATTCTGGACCAAGGCCGAATGGGAAACACCATTACTGAGATTTCTTAAATAATAAAGACAAAACATAAAGAAAACTACAATGTGAAAACACCGTAAACGGAAAATCAGTGCACATAAAACACAACACATGGAGAGAAAACGGATGGTCGAGCTTTGGAGATCCAGTGACGCCGGTTCTAAATCGGCAGCTCGATGCGGCGTCAGATGATTCCATGGTGGCGCGTGGGTTCAACGCGCGGTGAGCTCCGAATCTTCGATCCGCGCGTGCGGGCTACGTGCCGCTCCGATGGAGGCCGCATTACGAGGTTTTGCAGATCGGCGACAGGGAAGGCTCCTCGTGGGGCGCGTGTATATAGATGGTCACCGGATCACCTCGCATCGACTCCTCCTTATTTAGCCGAATCCTGAAAAAAAGAAGAAAACTAAAGAAACGGAACCATCAGAGACATAGGGTCGACGTTAAGGAGGGAGGAGAGGAGAGGGAGGAGGGAGCCGGAGCTCCACCTCCCCCCAGCTGTGATCGGACGAAAGGGGCTTTTTGAGAGAGAGGGGGCTTATCGGCTTCTTCGCTCCAGGGCTTCAGAGTCCAAATCTCACCCACCCTCGTAACTATATATATATATATTATATGGATGTATATTAATAATTTGGTTTAGTTTATACAAATATCTATATTATATATATATGCATGGTTTGAAGAAAAATGCTACTTGCAAGAGCATGGTGTAAACGGCTTGCAATCGGCGTAGCCACGCTAGTGTTTCCATTTTTCCTTATCTCTTAATTTTGTTCTATCTCTCTTTAGAAATTTTTAGTTGTAATCCCTCCCTCTCCTCACCTCCAATCGACCGACCAATCCCTTCTCGATCTCTCTCTGCTCTCGTTCTCTCACCCTCTCTGCTCTCGATCTCTCGATGCCCTCTCTGGATCCACCACGCCTCTGCCTCTCATCAAAAAGTTCAAGCCGTCTCTCACGCTGCCTCTCTCGATCCGAAAACTCATCTTCGTCTCTCTCGTGACCGAACCCGTACATGACATTGAGACCTGCAAAGAAGATGTCAAGGTAATTAGGAGTGAATTTTTTAAAAATGCATCATTTTATTTTTTTAGAAATCCCTAATTTTCGAAAGTTTAATTTTGTAGGATTTTTTCATTGCTTGATTGAAAAAACTTCAATACCCTAACCCTCCCTTGACTCCACCGAAGAATGAAGGTACGTAGTGAAATCTGAGTAAATACTTCAAATCCCCTATGTAATTTATCTCTAAAAATATAAAATAAATACACTATGCAATTGTTTTTATGGTTCCAGCAAGAATTATAGGCACCTTTAGAAAACAATCCTCAATGTAATTGCTCACCCCAAAAAAGGAAATACTCTGTGTAATTGTTTTGATGGTTATGGCTGTAATTAGAGACACCTTAGAACTTATGGAAATGTCCACCCATGGCTCAATGTGTTGTGCTGCCCACATTCTATTTGATTAAGATGAAAATTTTCCTACTAGAATGGGGGGAGGACATATAATCTAATTGTGGGCTTAAAAAGTTGTGGTCCAATATAATTTGTATGAGATTTTGAGTGTTTATACTTGGAACATGTTTCTGTATTGATGTTATTTTCAATCTGGGTGATGTGGGCACGATATATGGGTTTAACCGGGTGGAAGGCATGCTGCTTTGCATGGTATCTGAGATGTTATATCATCAAAATGTTTGTGTATTCATGTAAACATTTGTAAACATCATCAAATGTGTTGTGCTGCCCACATTCTATGTGAGTTCCATTCACCACCCTTTCTTTCTATCAATTCAATCCCAACTTTCTCTTTCTTTTTCTATAACTAATCGAGTATTTCCGCTATAACCACACCACGCGAGCCTTTATTAGTGCATTCTTTCTTTCTAATTAGTATATAAATAGATTTTTTTTAAATTTTAACTATTAATATATTTATATATATGTGAAAATTAATTCACGTGAAGTGCTTATGACAACAAAGTAAAACTTACTATAAATTTAAGGTGTGAATTTAAAATGTTTATAGTTCCTGAATTATAATATTTAGCAAATGAAAGAGAAAGTAAAGGTCATTTTTTAATAATCAGTGGAAGGCATGTTGCTTTGCATGGTATCTGAGATCTCTCATCATCAAAATGTTCGTGTATTCATGTAAACATGTGTGGGTTACAAAGCTAAGATGTTTACTCTTGGCTCGTGTTTAATTTTCAACTAACTTTTTTTTGAGCTTGCTGGTCTTGCCTCTCAAATTTAACAGTGGTGCTAGTTCAAGTTCTTGGACTTCAAAAGATGAAGATTGGTTGGAGAGACCACTTTGCCACTGTGGGATTCCATCAAAGTTAAGGATTTCTGTTAAAGATACTAGCTTTGGCAGACGATTTTTCGATTGTTTAAAGTATAAGATGGACAAACAATGTGGATTTTTTCAATGGCTTGATTTTGAAATGGAACAAAATGATTGTTGCAAAATGACATTGGAGTTAGCTAAAAGAAGGAACGACAGGATCAATCAAGAATGTAAGTTCGCTGAAGAAGCAAAATTCAAAACTATGGAAAAGAAGTACAAGGAAACATTAAAAGTTTTATTCTTGTCATGGTTTTGTATTATTTTGCTTTGTGCTGTAATTGTTTTAAATTTTGAACGATAATCATGTACTAAGGACAGTTGGTTTATATGTAAGATGACCCTTTATTGTACTTCTTATTGTAGATGTATTAAGATATGATAATCAATTAAGATATGTGAGTCTGAAGTTGGCATAGTAACCCAAATGGGATGATTCCTTTGAAATTCTAGTATTCTCCATGCATCCATATCAATAAATTATTTGATAGATAACTGACTGAACTATGCACAGAAATGCTAAAGTGACAATACTAATTAAATTCCACAATCACATGACTCCAAACGAATGAGTTAAAATCTAAGTTAAAGTGCAATTGTTAAATTATTGCCCATTGTTGTACAGTTCGGATATTAATACCAAACTATTAATATTATTTAATTTATTCCCTTTAGGCCATATATCCATCAAACAAACATGTGTATGACTGATATTTCTTGACTTGACCCTTTTCACATAATAACGCCTCAGCCAGTACTCCCCAAGCACTTGCACCTAATGGCCTCATCCACAAGGTCTAGAACTTCAAGTACTTTCAGCCTCTCAAACCACTGGCTACTAATGGCAGCTACAATATGCATCTTAATTAATATTTCCCAACATGTCATAGCCAATGGCTTTTACTCGAAAGTCAATAAATGCCAACAAAATATCAAGAACATGAAAAAATATATTCTTGCTTGATTTTTTGGTCTCAAATAACCAAGAAACATAAAAAAAAAACTGAAACATTACAAAATATCAAAAAGTAGTTGCTAAGTAAAAAACTGCAACAAAAGGAGACAAAAGAAGACATCATTGCCCATTCAACAAGCAGCATCATCATGGCCAATACGCCACCACCAATGGTTGAATTTCCAAAAAAATGGGGCTGGTGAGAAATTTGAATTTCACTAGGCTGTAACATGATAAGGAAAAAATTAGTTTTGCCAAAAAAACTACAATCACATGGTGAATCAGTGAATTTCCATAGGCTGTAACACCAACCTCATGTTTCTTGTTCAAGATCCACCCTTTGTGATACGTTGACATTTATATTTCCAACATCCCTACATGAAAGACAAAAAATGTATAAAAATAAAGTTATTAAATTAAAACAGAAGACAAAAAAATGATCTTTGTACTATACCCCAACGTAGGATAGTTCTTCTTCATATGACCCTCAATCTTACAAATGCTACAACACCTTTTCTTTACTGATGCATGACTCGTTCGAAAATGAGCAGCCCAAAGGGCTATCCCAAGTGCAGGAGCGTGTCACGTAGTAATTAGGAATAAATTCCTAGATCGTCTCCACAGGAAAAGCGCTTAAAAATAAACTCGTGTAAAATTGTGAAAATATTTACAATGATAAAATAAAAATCAAAAGTGGTGATATAAACAATAGATGGAAGAGTGCAATGAAAATGAGAAGATTACTGGTCATGAACCAGATTCATTTTTTGTTGAATTTGGGTGTAGTGATTAAAAGTAAGAAATCAAAGTGCAAGACAGTAAAATAAAATTGCTGAAAATTAAAGAACTGAAATTTAAATTAGCAAGAAAATTAAATGACATAAAAATAAATTGCAGAAAATAAAAGTGCGGAAAAATAAATGACAGTAATTTAAATGTTGAAATTAAAAGTGTAGGAAAAGTAAATGACATAAATTTAAATGACATAAATTTAAATGACAGAAATTAAAAGTGCAGGAAAAATAAATCATCATAAATTAAAATAAAAAATAAAATTAAAAGTAGAGACTACAGATGAAAGAGGACAGCTCGGTAACAACAGTTGGTCCATTAGGCTCTCAACTGCATCACTAAACTCCCTCACTTCATCTGCGCTTTCTCCAAACTGAAAAAAACTACAAACTAATCCTAAGCTATTCTACTGGGTGTCTAACATCGACCACCATTTCTCCGTCTGCTTACAAGCCTTATATAGGCATCAAAAAGGCCACTGCATTCGCTTCGTCCGTGACCTTGTCCCCACTGAGAAAAATATTCCGTTTGTCGCTGGCCCTTGCGTCTGTCTTGTTTCCCACATGCAGAAATCCCACTTCTTTCTTTATTCTTCTTTTTCTTTCAGCTTGCTTTCCAGCCGAACTGGACGTACTTTCTTTCTCTATTTTTTTTTCTTTGTCTGCTTTACAGCCGAACTGCACCGAATCCTCTGTATTTTTCTTTCTTTTCGGCATGTGCATGTTGCTTCTTGTTCCACAGAAAGCAAAAGCCGAATGCTGTTGTGTTTTTGTTCGTTCCAGCTTACTGCCAACCAACCCCGTGAAACCGAGGCTTCCTCCACGTGGATTTGCTGCTACTCTGTAAAATGAAAGCTGCATGCATTATTGCTCTAGCTGGTCCCGTGTGAATGGAGAGCATTTGTCTCCACCAAGCCGTGTCTTCCACTGATCATTTCTTCCAGCCGACAGTAAGTATGATGAAAACCGAATGTGAGTTGCAGCTTTTTCGTGGTTTCATGATGGTCTGTCCCACAGAGAAACAAGTGATCTTCCAGCAGAAAGTGGAGGAGGTTGGAAACGGGGTGCTGCTTAGCTTGGTGGTTTCGGTAAATGGTTCGTCCGAGGCAACGGCTCTTGGCCGTGTATGGAGGTGCTCATGCTTGAGTGGTGGTTCCAGGGAGAAGCTTGGTGGTGTCGAACGGTGGCGTGGAGGAGCTGTCGAATGCATGCAAGGAGTTTGCGTGCACTGTACATGGCTGGACGAAGGTTGAAGATGACGGGAACGACTTGTCGTTTTTGTCAAACGACAGGTCGTTCACCTCAGACAGCAGATTCAAATCATGTGCAAAACGACATGTCATTTTTTTCAAACGACAGGTCATTTTCATTAGACGGCAGATTCAAATCCCCTGAAAAATGACATGTCGTTTGGTTGCAGACCAAACGACATGTCGTTTAGCCTGTGCAGAAAATCAAAAATAAAAATGAAAATAAAATAAAATAAAATAAAATAAAACAAAATAAATATTAATTACATAAAAAAATAAAACTAAAAAAAATAAAAAAATAATTAAATAAAAATTAAACAAAAACTAAACTAAAATATTAAAAGTGTGTTGTGCATGTGAGGAAATAAAATCAAATTAAATCACAAGTTATAAAAATAAGCATAAGTTATGCTTTTAATCAATTTAAATCACAACTTGGATTTATTGCCTCTTGATCATTTTTTCCATTTAAAACCAATGATAAAATAATAAAACAATTAAAAATATATTGATCTTAAGTGTATAAAATATGTAATAATGTAGCTCAATCAATGCAGTCTCTCTCGGGTTCTTTGCACTCAAAGCTTTGGGTCTTCCTTTCGTTGGCACCCATTGAGGATCTTGTAAAGTTTGTGAGAAATTTGATATTACTTATGACCTTAACCTAGGGAATTCATTACGTGACATGTCTCTGCCTTCAAAATTTTATTCTTCAGTAGTATCCATCAAAAGCAACTCCTTGTGTTCCTTGTCCAATGCAAGAGAAATGTGGTCTATTTTAAACCTTGATTGTGAGCCAATTTCTGCAATGTCGTAAAACTGCATTATTAAATGACTTTTTTGCATTATCGGATCTTCTAGTGTCGATACATAGCCCTCGAAATTTGGTATTTCATGGATAGCTCGAGTCTTAGCGTTGATGGTCCATCTATCAAGAACATAGTGATGTGGCAAAGAATCTAAGTTTGATTTCTTCATGAAGACACATAGGATATGCCTACAAAGAATACCCAGAAACTCAAACATATGGCATGTACATATTGCTCTTGCTTCTCTACGGTCCATAGTCACATTATAAATGTGTTTATCCTTGCCCTTAAGTGCCACCTCATAAATCTTACTTTCACCCTCAGTATGAACTTTTGTTGCTTTGTACCGTTGGCAATTGAATAGCCCATCTTGAAAGATACTGAAGGATTTCCTTGTATACACTTTGCCCGCTTCTTCTTCAATATCCCAACATGTTTTCAAAACCGGCCTAGTTGATTTCGTTCTCACATCCTTCTCTTTCTCCTTAAAATAACGTACATCTAAGGCTTTCTCTTACTAATGCATAAAGTCACTCACCATCGTGCTCGATCGCACATAATCCTTAAAAGATTTATTCATGCTCTCGCTCCTTTGCGTAGTTGACATACCGGCACAAAATGTAGTTCGCAAGTAAGCCGGAACCCATTTCTCTTGTCGATTGTAAAGATTTTACAGCCAATCATTACCTACTAGATCATACTTCACTAGAATGGTAACACATTCCTCCTCAAACTAATCAAATGTTATTGTATCATGGATACAATGATGGAACTCTTTTTGAAAGTTTGGAAAGTTGTTATAGACATGTACCAAATGTTCTGAATTTTTTTGTAAAATATGTCACAAGCACAACCGGTGAGTTGTATTTGGGAGTACCTCTGCAATGGCTTTACCCATAGCTTTGTCATCATTAGTAATAATGGTTGAAGGGGCACACCCAAGCATTACTTCCTGCCATGTTCTTAGTAACCATATATAGGATTCAGCTGTCTCATTGACTAACAACGCACAACCAAACATGATGGTTTGATGATGATGATTAACTCCTGAGAACGGCACAAATGGTATCTTATAAACATTTGTCAAGTACGTCGCATCAAACGTGACAACATCTCCGAAATATTGATATGTAGACCTTGATCTTGCATCTGCCCAAAAACAGCTTCCCATACATCCATTCTCATCGACTTGCATGGAGTACACAAACCCAAGTTCTTTACACTGTCGTTCAAGAAAGTATGCATACAACCTTCGTGCATCTCCCTCTTCAAACAATTTTCTTCTTTTATTTCTCAAAAAATTTTCTACGTCTTTTCAAATACAACCAATATTAAAATCACCACCTGCTTCTTTGCTTAACATAGACATTATTTTCCTTGTTGGTACACCAGACTCATTCAACGTGAGAATTAGCTTCTTTTGTACACGTATCACTCCTCTATGTCCACGAAGTATACTAGTACTTCTTTCTACCTTTCACCATCTTTTTTTATACACGTAGTAGCTTTAAACCTAATCTTTGTTTCAGCGGGTTCGAGAACTTGCCTTTCTTTTTGTTTGAGACTTTCACGCCTAAATCCCTCTCTTGTACAAACATAGTGTACAGCAATTAATTTTTTTCCCCTCTTGATAATTGCGTATGGTTCGTCCTCATTGCAAAGCATTTTCGTCTTCCATACGCCTTGTAAAATGCTTGGGCGTCCTCAACTTCATCAAATTCCTTACCATTGAATGGTTCAAAAACTCCACTACTAGAAGTGGAAATGAAATTGACTACATCTCCATCTTCCACATTCACTCTATCATCATCAAAATCTCTCAAATTTACGTCATCTCCCACATTCACATCACATTGATCTTCCACAGTTTCATCCTCAATAGTTTCATTTACACCTTTTGGACAGTTTCTTAGTATCTCAACATCATCACTATCCGAACTCCACCCAAAATCCTTCATCCCAACATAAAACAATATAATCAATATAGGATTCAGTCCATAAAAAAAAATCTCAATATTATTCAACTATGCAAATTCACACCATTGCCTTAGAAAAAAAATGTAGAACAGAAGCTGAAATGCAATAAATAAAAAACTGACCATGTGTGGGCAGTGGCAAAGCACTTGTCCAAAAAATCTTACAACAAAATACACACTATTAGAAATTAGAGATTGGAAAAAATTAGGACAAAAACAAAATTAGGGATTCCAAAATTTACCTATGAATCTGCCGATTGAGAGAGGGAAGGAGAGAGAGAGGCGTCGAAGTGTAGAGAGAGTGAACCCAAACTTGAAATCGCAGAGAGAGAGAGAGTCAAAGTAGAGAGACAGAGAGAACCCAAACTTGAAATCGCAGAGAGAGAGAGAGCAGCTCAGATTTGCAGTTGGAAATTGCAGAGAAAGAGGACGATCGAAGTAGAGAAAGAGAGCGAGGCCTTTTTGAATTGGGGAGAATGAAGGAGAAAGAGAGTTGCTTACCCGTATGCGTCCCCACCATAACTTGTTTTCAAAGGCTTACGTGTCACAACTGTATTGGCTTCCGATAAACTCACCTTACAGGTGACTCCTGCTCGAAGTGTTCCTCAATCATTAATTGTGCTTTGCTTGCTTGTTGAGTTATTTTTCCCTTTCCTGCTATAATGATGTTAAATTTCATTTGGGACAAGGGAAATGGACAGAAACTCCATGACAAGGTAACCTAAATGACCAATATTTGTGTCATGACTCCAAATATTGGCAACCATAAGTTTTTCCCCTTTCCTTTATGTCACCTTTGTTTTCCTTAGCCAGTTTGACTTTCGTTGATTTTGAGCTTGTAGCATGTTTAAATTCCTTCATTGTCTTCAATTTTAATGGACTCACAAGAGCATGAAAATATATGCTTCACGAACCTCCTACATCAGAACCCTAACATTCACCACACTTTCTTTAGTCAAACTCAACATAGTCTAGTGGTGGAAGACTCCCAACCCCCACCACAACTAGAAGTTCTTAAATGAAAAATTCACAAAAGGGTTCCAAATTCACCCAAGAGGAATACAACTACTTGTGTCAGCATGGTTAAATACTAGCTTAGATGCAATCCAAGGGACCGATAAAAAACATAACCAACTTTGGGAGAGAATTCTATTACACTTCAACTAGTATAAGGAAAGTACAATGAAGCATAAAATTGTGTCATTAATGCATCGGTGATCAGCGATTCAAAAAGTGACCAATAAATTATGTGCAAAGCTAGCCCAGGTGAAAAGGTTAAATAAAAAATGCTTGACCAAGCAATAAAAGTATATCCATCCACTAGCTTATTGTTGCTATTGTACATATTGTGTTGCTTCCGTTTTGGATAAAAGCACACTAATTATTTTTCTTTTTGTTTTTATTTTGCAAGTTTCACATAGTGGAACGTATGTACCAATCACTAGACAAAACTCAATTTCCATTCGAGCGCTGTTGGTATCTATTGAAGGACCAACCAAAATAGGTTAAGCATGACTCCAACGATGGTCCAAAGTAAAGACCCACGATGTCGTTGTGGCACCCTTGACCCCCCATGTGTCATTTTAGTGGAGTTCGTGACACCGAGATGATGACCGCACTAAACTCGCACTCCAACAACAAGTGCTCAGAGTATGTACAACATACAATAAGTGTTCAAATATAATAATCGCAATGGCAAATGAAAGAGGCATTCTTACTAAGTACCAGAAAGTTTAAATCTTACAATCCAAAAATTATATCCTCCAAGAGGATTATATAGTCATCCAACAGGTACTTAAAATAACAGAGGATAACATAACATAAGGGGAAATAAATCCCATATCACCAAAGCAACCATTAGCAAGTCAAGCCTCTGGCAGAGTCGGTCCTTCAGGCTCATACTCATTCTCTGTGTCCAAGTCTACGATTCCATAAGATAGAACTGTTGGCTGATACACCACAATGAGATTATGAAATCACAGCAAGTAAGCAACTAAACAACATCTAAGAGATTAAAACATATTAATACAAACAACATCCACGACCATATAGTAAAACATATAGTAACAAGTCCACCCTTTTCCCCAAAAAGACATATTTAACTACTTACACCAAAAACCCCATTGGCCCAAATTTAATAATTTATTTTATTAAGCATGCGCCATGGTCTCCCATATAGACCATCCGCACAACCTGGCTCTCATCGTCACATCACAAGTAATGTTCATGCATGTGACTTCGTAACGAGCAATGCTCAGCTCTGCACCCGGCACGTATAGGACCAAACATCCTCTAGCCCCACCAACAGAGGGTCACGAAGTCAGCACGAGAGTGTTACCGTCTTGTTCGAGCCCGTTGTAGCTTGGCAACAACCTAGGGACTTCACATCAGTTTATTCCGCTCACGAGTGACTAGAGGAGCTCCACCGAGATAACGCCCCATCTCAGCTTGGGGTCGTGTTACGCATGCATCCACAAAATATTTTCAAGACATGAAAACCCAATTTTGAAGTCACACCACTTGGCAGATACACAACATAGTTATATAAATAAAGCGGATAACAATAATATAAAATACACAGATGCATGGTAAACAGTATATTGGATGACATGGCAGATCACTCCACAAATACATGCAATCATAGCAAATCTCAATCCTCCAATTTTCACAAATTGACAATCACAACTACACGTGTTTTCCCATCCTCTGTTTTCGAGCCCAAGGCCCAATTACATCCCAACACTTCACTAGACCCAAGGCACAGTTAAACCGATCAGATTTGCAGAAACACATTTGTGTAAGAATATTATTTAAATCTCAAAGCAGTCACATCGGAAGATTACTTACCAAGCTAGACAGCAGACTTATAGGTGATCAGTTGCGCTTCCTAGGGTATCTCGTGCGGGCATCACTATGCGAACAGAAGTCAAAACGTTAGTAAAATAAACACACAATTGATTACTAAATAAAAAGAAGCAGACATAATGCTCACAGAGGTGATGTCAAAAGTGACGAAGTAGCGGCGGTGCAAGGTGGAAATGGTGATTCTAGGCGAGACAGAGGACTACTGATGGGTTTTCTCGCGATAGGGATGGTAGCTTTGGCATGTTGCTGAGTGGGGGAGAAAGCTACCACGGTGGAGCGTGGTGGAGAACGGCGGGGCAGTGGCAAAAAGAGCTCCTAACTCACAGGCTGGGCTGGTTTGAGGGAATAGGGTGACGGAAGTGGGAAGGGAAAGGCCAAGGATGGTCGAACAACCACGGGAAGGTGACTGTGTGTGGCAGCTCGCGGAGGCACACGCTGGCGATTGGGAGTAAACTTTTTTAAGGCCATGGGAAGGAAGACTGTTACGAACCTGGATAGAATAATGGAGAAATGGTTTTGTACGAATGGATGACTGTAAATGGACTGTGAAATTAAGGAAGATGATGATGGATGAAATTCATTGAAATTGAATAAACTTGGATTTTCGAGGAATCCAAAACCTCAAAACAGTACTATAATATTCTCAGATTTTTCAATACGTCTGTACTCCCCTTTCGTTCCCACATAAAGCTCATGCTCCTAACAAACTTACAATAAAAGACTAAAATACCCTTACAATAACTATTGTTAAAACACAGTGTTTTGATTAAAAGCAATAACATAAAACTACCCATTTAACCCCTAACATTTCCTACTACTCAAAACAACACAGTAAGCCTTCTTCCAATTCGCACTGTTCATGATCCTCAAATCCCCTTTCCAGCCTTCGTAAAATCATTTTGTCCTAAGCTTCCTCTCTCTTCGTCTTCAACCTCAAGATCAAAGATTCTTCCTTTTTCTCTTGCCGTACACCACTCTCATGCTTGACCCTTCTAACAATCTTCCCCCCTTATAAAACCTTGTCCACAAGATGTGGATACACGGTTCTCAACCTCCACAAACTCTCCCAGGTGCTATCCTCTGTGGGTACCCCAATCCATTTGACCAAAACCTCTGTCACGGCACGGTGGCCTTGCTATTTCATGCGGCGTTCCAAGATCATCTCAGGTTCAGGTAAAATTTCCCCTAACTCATCTGTGGGTGGTAAAGCAGGAATGGGTTGAATGCTCTCACCAATTTTCTTTTTCAAACTGGAGACATGGAAAACAAGGTGGATCTTGAACGTGGATGGTAAATCTAGCCGATAGGCCACAGTTCCCAACCATTGAACCACCTTGAATGGCCTATTGAAAAGAGGTGCCAGCTTCAAGTTGTGGCATATGACCACTGATTTCTACCGATAGGTCTGAAGTCGCAAGTAAACCCAATCTCCCTCACTAAACTCTCTTTCAATTGTCTTCATATCTACATACATCTTCATACGACTTTGGGCTGTCTTGAGATTGTTCTTCAAAAGTTCTAAGACTTGGTCTCTGTTTCACATGGCTTGATCCACTGTGTTGTTGTTTGAGGTGCCTGGGACATAAGTAATTAGCCTTGGGGGTGGGTACCCGAATAAGGCCTCAAAAGGAGTTAGCTTTGTAGAGCTGTGATAACTGCTGTTATACCACCACTCAGCGAGTGGTAACCACTGTCTCCATGCCTTAGGCTTCTGCCCTGCATAGCTTCTTAAATAACCTTCTAGGCTTTTGTTCAAAGCCTCGGTCTATCCGTCACTCTGAGGATGATAGGCTGAACTAAAGTTCAGTGTGGTTCCCTGGAGAGTAAACAAACTCCTCCAAAATGAGCTGAGGAACACCGGGTCATGATCTGACACAATAGTTCTTAGGAACCCGTGTAGTTTAAACATTGAGGATAAGAACTCCTGAGCCACCTCTTGGGCTGTGTAGGGGTGGGACATGACCATAAAATGGCCATATTTCATGAATCTGTCCACCACTACAAGGATCACAGTGGACCCCTTAGAATTTGGGAGACCCTCTATGAAATCCATAGAGATATTCGTCCAAGCTTGTTGGGGTATAGGTAGTGGCTGGAGTAGGCCAGCTGGATGGCTGGTCTCATGTTTAACTGCTTGGCACACATCACATTCTCGCACCCACCTTTTTATTTCCTTTTTCTTGCCCAACCAGTAAAAAACTCTCTTGGCCCGCTGATAAGTCTTTAGGTACCCTGAATGACTTGCCGTTGGATCTGTGTGTATGTAATGGAGCACCTTTTTAACAAACAGAGAGCCCAGTACTAACATAAGTCTTCCTTTCTTCACAATTAGTCCTTGCACAACTGAAACCCCCTTAGGAATTTCTTGCGAATTCCCAGCCTTAGCCAACCAATCTGAAAACTCTTTGGATAGTTGGTAACTCATTTTTAATTCCTCCACCCAATTAGGTTTTGGAAATGTGATCTGAGCTAAGATCCCTTCCTTGACATTGGCTTCCTCACCTTTTCGAGAAAGAGCATCCGCAACTTTATTCTCCTGCCCTTTCTTATATTCTATCTTAAAGTCATAACCCATCAGTTTAGTTAGCCATTTCTACTGCGCCTCCGTGCCTACCCTCTGCTCTAGTAGGAACTTCAAGGTTTGCTGGTCTGTTTTCACTATAAATGATTGCCCCAATAGATAGGGACGCCACTTTTGGACAGCAGTAACCAAGGCAAGTAATTCCCTCTCATATGTAGAGAGAAGTAACGCCCTACCCTTCAACATCTTGCTTAGAAATGCTATCGATTGCCCGAACTACATCAATACAGCTCCTATGCCCTTCCCACTAGCGTCACATTCAATGATGAATGGGCAAGTAAAATCTGGAAGTCTCAATACTGGGGGTTGGGTAACCACTTCTTTCAACTTCACAAAAGCTTGCTCCGCTTCCTCACTCTAATTGAATCCATTTTTCTTCAAGAGACCTGTTAGAGGGGCTACTAACATTTCATACCCCTTTATGAACTTCCTATAATAACCCGTGAGGCCTAGGAATCCTCTCAAGGCCTTGGTGTTTCTAGGCATCGCAACAATTTTGTGAGGATCTGCCTGCACTCCCTTGGCAGAAATAATGTGGCCGAGATAGTCCACTCCAAACTTACATTTGGACAGCTTTGCATAAAGCTTGTGATCTTGTAGTAATTCCAGCACCTATTTCAAGTGATCCAAGTGTTCTTTCCAGATGCCACTATACTCTAAAATGTCATAAAACAATACCAATACAAATTGTGTAAATATGGTTTAAAAACCTGGTTCATCAGTCCCTGGAAGGTAGAAGGAGTATTAGTGAGCCCAAAGGGCATCACTAAGAACTCATAATGCCCTTCATGAGTCCTAAATGTCGTTTCCTCCACATTCTCGGGCACCATTCTGATCTGATGGTATCCCGACCTTAGATCCAGCTTTGAAAACATAGTTGTCCCATACAACTCATCCAGTAACTCATCTATTACTGGAATGAGAAACTTATCTTCACTGTTTGCTGATTTAGTGCACGGTAATCAATACATATCCACCAACTCCCGTCGGCCTTGCGCACCAATAACACCGGTGACGAAAAAAGGCTGGAATTGGGTCTAATCACCCCTGAGTTTGGCAATTCAGCCACTATTTTCTCAATTTCAGATTTCTGATAAAAGGGGTAACAGTAGGGTCAGTTAGAAATGGGTGTGGTACCTTCTTTTAGGATTTTATGGTCATGGCTTCTTGGAGGGGGGTAATCCCTGAGGTTCCTCAAAGACTTCATTAAATTGGTCCAACAACTCCTTAACTTCTATATTATTAGGAGCATTGCCTCCTCCTTTTTGTTCCACTTGGATTTGCAACAGCAATCCTTTCCCCTTAGTTATCGAGGCTATCATAGCCTTACTACTCCCTTCGAGAGACAAGGGCTGAGGTTCCAGCCCATTAAGTTCCACCCCCTTTCCTTCATGCATAAACTTCATAGAACATTTGGAAAAATCCCAAACAATAGGACCAAGAGTTTCTAGCCAATTCACCCCCAACACTACATCACAGCCCCCCAACTTAAGCACATAAAGAGAGGGATAAAATTGAATACCTTGCATTGTGAGGAGAACTGACTCAGAGTGTCCTTCACTCTGAATTAACGCTCCATTTGCCACTCTAACAGGCAGCCTTGTAGACTGGTTCACTTCTCGTTCCCCATTGATCTTTCCCCATAGCCTCATCATACTTGGATTAGGTGTCCCCACTATCGCATTCAAGGAAATTTCTGGAGCTACCTCCACTTTAGAGGTCATTACTACATCAACCAGCTCCTGGTTTTCCTCTACTGCCGTGTTTATTTGGTCCTCTTCATCCATCTCAGAACCATGTAGAAAATAGATCTTCGGAGTCTTACACAGATGCGTCGGATGCCACTTCTCGTCACAACTATAGCATAGTCCCTTTTTCTGCTTCTTATCCATTTGACTTGAAAATATTCTTCTGGCAAGTACCATGGGCTTGGACCATTTATTGCTCCCTTCCGTGGATTGCCCTCCATGTGTCGTGTTATTAGCCACAGGTAAACCACTCTTTTCATCCCCTAATTTTTTGGTCTTTTTTTTGCTGATGAGGAACTCCTGTTGTAATCTGGCCAATCCAAAGGTTGTGATCAAACTAACTGAGTTCAGCATCTTTAATGGCAGGCGGATCTCATCCTTCAACCCACTGATGAAACAGCTAAGTTTGTGCGCATCTGAAAGGCCCTTGAGCCTATTAGATAGTGCCTTAAACTGTGTTTTATAAGCTGCAACAGTTGAGGTTTGTTTCAGCCTCGTCAAAGCCTCCATTGGGTCATCGAATGTAGTCGGGCCAAAAAAAATCTGGAGCATAATGGTAAAGGTCTCCCAGTTTGTGAAATGACCACTATCTCTAGCATCTTGAAACCATATAAGTGCCTCTCCATGCATGTGATAAGTAGCCATTAATAGACATTGTGTTGGATGTGTTTGATGAAATTCGAAATAATGATTAGCTTTGAATACCCAACCTGCTGGGTCATTCCCGTTGAATTGTGGAAAGTCTAATTTAACTCCCTTTGTAGATGTTCTTCTAAAATCATTGTCGTCCAAGTCTCTGTCTGAGTTGTTTTCTGGTGGTGGCAGGGGTTGCTGGATGCGTTCAATGCGTTCACACAGCATGCGTAGCATGTCTAAAATTTGGTCTACCCGTTCGATGAGGTGCTGGACAGCCTGGTCTGGTTCTTTACTCCTGCGCTATTTGTTGTCTTGCTTGGATCTTGTGCTCTCAGCCATAGGGATCGAAGGTTCTAGGATACCACTTGTTACGAACCTGGATAGAATAATAGAGAAATGGTTTTGTACAAATGGATGACTGCAAATGGACTATGAAATTAAGGAAGATGATGATGGATGAAATTCACTGAAATTGAATAAACTTGGATTTTTGAAGAATCCAAAACCTCCAAACAGTACTACAATATTCTCAGATTTTTCAATACGTCTGTACTCCCCTCCCGTTCCCACATAAAGCTCATGCTCCTAACAAACTTACAATAAAAGACTAAAACACCCTTACAATAACTGCTGTTAAAACATAGCGTTTTGATTAAAAGAAATAACATAAAACTACCCATTTAACCCCTAACATTTCCTACTACTCAAAACGACATAGTAAGCCTTCTTCCAATTCGCACTGATTCGTGAGCCTCAAATCCCCTTTCCAACCTTCGTAAAATCATTTTGCCCTAAGCTTCCACTCTCTTCGTCTTCAACCTCAAGATCAAAGCTTCTTCCTTTTTCTCTTGCCGTACACCACTCTCATGCTTGAGCCTTCTAACAAAGACTTGAGGCTGAGGAGGGAATTGCGACGACACGAGGAGCTGGCTTGATGGTGGAGAACGGCGGCATCGCATTAGCCAGGACGAAAGCTTATGGTTTTTGGGTTTGCTACGTAACGAGGCAAGGGTTGAGCGAGAGGGACGGTGGCGATGGCAGGTGAAGGGGGAGCTACTGGAGCAGTGGTGGTGGTGGCCAAATGAAGGGTGGCTCTAGCTTGCGCGAGAGAGAGAGAGAGAGGCGAGTGAATAGGGTGAAGAGAAAACCAGAGAGAGGCCTTACTGGCTTTGTCTGGAGTTTGCGACTTGAATACTTGTTTCAAGTTTCATGGCATGGGTTCAATGGTGGACGGCGGCAGCAAGATCAAAGGTGGAAGAAGAAATTGAGAGAGAGACCAGGGGGCGGCTATGCGGCGCCAGGAGAAAGAGGGGGAAAGAAGAAATTGTTCTAGGGTCTTCTTTCTTGTGATCAAAATGCACAGCATAGGACAAAGGGGATGGGCCCTTTGTTGTGGCTCAAATCACTTACACGGGCTGGGCCCGAAATGAAAAACCCACACAAAAAAAAAAAAACACTACATACAATCCATTACACAACAAGGGCCTAACCAAAATTAGAAACATAAGATAAAAATAAATAAATAAAGCAAAATACACATCAACCATAACAATAATAAAATAAAATAACACAATCAATAATAATAATAAATAAATAAACATAATAATTAAAAACACATAAAACTATGGATCTCACATCCTCCCCCTTTAAAAGAAATTTCGTCTTCGAAATTTGCTTAGCTAACTACAACTACTACTAAAATGGCTTACCAAGCTAATAATCTTAGCCTCCACTTCCAAAAGTTCCCGAATTAGCACGACTAGTTCCTTCAATAGCACATCACCTCTAAAACCCCAAGGCAAGTCATGCAGTTCAAAAATCTCCATTCGACAAGAAAGTACTATACAACACCCATGGATCCTATTGCTTGTTACCTCATAAATCTGGTTACGATATCCATCGTTGATGCCTACACTTCAACATTCAAACCTCTATTCCACACCATGCATCGGTGACCTAACAATCTCTCTTCAAGTTAAATAATAATGTTCATAATTCTCCCAACTGGACGTTCAATCTCCAAAGGAAAGTATATCCTTAAATTTTAAATTCCTATGTGACCTCAAGTAACAATTGATCCTTGAATATAATCACAACAATTACTGGTAACCATCACTTCACTAGATAATGCACTTTGACTGCACACTCTGATCAACTCACCAAAAAGTGTAAGGCTAAGATCTCTCGAATTTAAGACTATCGAATCGAATCCACTTCAACACCTACCAAAACATCTTCATCCAAGCCAAAATGAAAAAAGGACCTGTACTCTCCGAGATTCATTTACACTCACAACTATTACTCGTCGATCTCATGCATCTTTAGATAAAACCAACACTCCACCAAAAGTACAAATGATCAACTACAAATCGACCTAAGCACTCCAAACGATGAAAATGATAATAAAGAGTCTATCTAGAGCATCATTCCAGAAATTTCTTAAAGTGATCTAAAAACTTAGAATCCCAAAGACTAAGTCGAGCCTATGCTACAATAAAGTTAAACTGACAAGGTAAATCGATAAGAAGTCTAATGTGATGAGGTGAATGTCGAGATTTACTCTAAGGTTTCCAAACAATGAAAGAAAATTGATCCAAAGAAAGATGTCTCAATTTGCCACAAAAGATTTGTTTTGCTTGGCGACGAAGGAAAGAACTTGACTTGCAATGGAATCGAGAAAATTGCAACAAGGTATTTGGGGACAAGATTGATCCTTACACCAAAAACAAATCACATAAATATTATAAAAACACAAAGGAAAAGAAAATAAAATAAAATGTAATTCCAACAATTTCCCCCAAGACAAATCCACGACTCTTGTCAAAGATCAAGGCACCAAAAGTTTTCAATAAGTTGGACAAGTAGATTGAATTAATAAGATAAGTAAGAAAGTTCATAGATAGAAATAAAATTATAAAATTCTCCTCAAAGTCCAACTCTAAAAAGGTTTATAAAAGTAGTGGTTTTCTTTCATATCTTTTCCTCAAAATAATTTCAAGGATGTAGAAACATTTAAAAGAAAGGGCCATAATTTAAAAATAAGCGAAGCCCATCAGGACCATCTTGTAGGGAAATCATCGAATGATCTTTCCCAGGAAGTACTACGTATGAGTGTAAGGAGGCCTAAGAAACTGGGAAGAACCGAGTCTATAACACCTTGAGCACGAATTGCACGAGGTTGCTATACTCAAAGTATTCGCGGGGATGGAGATTTAGATTACTTCGTTGAATCCTACACTTGTTGATACATAACCAAGTGAACAACTAAACGTCAAAGGTAATCAAAACACAACTTGATCCAAACACTCAAATAAGTCGAAAGCCTGCATTCCCATCTAAAGTAGGCATCGAGCTTTAAAGCCCAATACAATCTCATCCGAAAATATAAGTGCACCTATAAATCTATTCTGACAACAAAAACGTAACTACTCAACACCCCAAATCTAACTAGTATTTTTCCTAGTAATACAAAACTCCCTCCCCTTTGCCACTAAAGTCCACCCAAAGGCAATTGTAGCTTATCTCCGATATAGCTAGTATACCCAATACTATTATGAAACTAACTTGATCATAATCTAAACCATCACACAACTACTATATCCATCCTCGAACCTATCTCCTCAAAATATAAACGATCATTTCCTAAATTGCACCATCTATTTTCCTTAAATTTAAATTCCACTCCCTTAAAGCCACCTTAGTTTGCTTTAATTTTTTGGACAAAATCTGAATAGCTAAACCCCCCACTCAAGTAGTCCAAGCTGTCCGAACACAATCCAAGAAACTATGGTGATCCACCCACATCTGTTGAAATCGAAATGGGGCCGGGCCATACAAGAAAGGATCTTTCTTGAACTCAATAAACATGGGAGCATGATCTGAAGTAGAACGCGGAAAATAAGAACAAATCGCATTTGGGAACAAAGCAAGAGAGGGGCTGTCCATGAGAGCACGATCAAGACGTGCCCAGGAGCAGGCAAGACCCAATTGTCCATTACACCAAGTAAAAACACTCCCTTTTGTAACCATTTCCATCAGACCGCCTTGATGAATCCAATTATTAAAGTCCTCCGTAGCCATACTAGGACGAGGCCTACCTCACCTCCTTTCTTAATTATTATAGATAATATTAAAATCACCAACAAAAACACAGGAGTGTGATCCCAAATTGTTAGAGCTGAGACCATCCCAAAGGTATCTCCTCTCCGCCATGGTACAAATCACTATGAGCAAGAACTTCACAGCTCCTTCACCTACTAAAATAGAAATAAATTACAGTCCCATACGAACCACTTGCACCTCACAAGTACTATTCTAGAAAATCCAAATTTTACCCCATCATCCTCATTAGAACAAAAATTATCAAATTTCAAGCACCGTGCCAATTTACGAGGGCCTTCTAAATTTTGAAAAGGTTCTAAAAGAGCAAGAACTTTTGGTTTCAACTTACCAATCAACTTCTTTAATCTACTCTTGGAAGTCCCAATCCCTCTAATATTCCATATGAAAATGGAATCAATCATTGAGTAGGATTTGAAATTCGGGCATGAACCCAAGAAGAACTTCGCATTTTAAGAAACAACTTTTTCTTATATTTCTTCTTACCTTCATTGGCCTCAGACTCCATGAGATAGTCTTTATCCTGCGGGAAGACCTCTGACTGCACATCTTGTTTTGGCTCAGAAACAATACTGTCTAGCACAATCGTATCCTCACTAGTGCATCCGCAGATTCCTCTTCCCCGAGTGACTCAACCTGCACCATGAACGGATCCCGCACCACAAACGGGTCCACCCACTCATTGGCCATAAGTTATAACCACCGGGACTTTAGGAATCACCATTGCAGTCTCCCCTATAATAAAACCCGTTGCATTCTCAACACAAACTGGGAAATATTTTCCTATCTTAGTTGCCTTTACACCCTTTGTTTCTGTAGTTAACAGACTGTCACCGTGCAGAACAGACGACACCACCAACGACAACACCAAATGATGTACTCTCTAAGATGGTGGAACCACTTCAGACAGACTCATAACCACTTCTACAACAGCACCCTCTATGTCCATACCAGTCACCATATTTTCTTCTATAACGGTATCAAACGGAAGATTATCCACAATATTCGAGACACTTGGCACAGGTTCGGCTATCAGTTCTTCCACAGGTTCTACTATAGGTTTTGCTATAGTTTTCATAGTCTCTTGATGCCCTTTCTTCCCTACCCGAGCATGCGCATTCTTCTCAAATTTTCCTATTCTATGGGTCCACAAATTATGACCCTGCATTTTGCACGTAAGGCAAAATGCAGGAAGTGTTTCATAGACTATCTCTTGCTTTTGGCTAGAACATAAGCCCGGTGCCCCGATCTAGAAGTGAGACAGAGGAGTTTTCGCAACATCCACTTCCACGCATAATCTTGCTCCATCCGTTCTTGTAACGCAATGAGTCAGATTATCACGACAAATGAACGTCCCAATAGGTGCCATTAGAATGTCCAGAAAAGCTTCACGGTAAAAATTTGGAGGAAGGCCCAATAGAGAAAGCGATATCGGAACCCTCGAGGGCTCCTCATCCTCATTAAATTCAGAAGTCCAATGAAAGACAAGATAGAAAACTCCATTGATCTCACAAACATCCCGCAATAAGGCTTGAGTGAAATCGGCTTCATTAGCCATACACACAAAAAAGTTACAAGGACGCCGCATGGAAGAGACCCCCAGTATGGCTGAGAGACCCCATTGGCTATGAATGAAAGCCCACATGACGTCCAACGAAGGATGTTGCTTCAAGAATTTGAGCACAACGGAATATCGGAATGGTTCTGCGGAATGTGCAATCTCCTCCTTGGAGAATTGAAAGTATACCTCACCGTCAACCATCTTTGGAGGTCAGGGCGCCAAAACAATCTCGGGGATGGGCTGCGGTATAGCAACGACCAGGTTGACAAAGGAAGGCCGACCTATGCCACTATCAGTAGCTACCATGCAGCCTCTCGAGAAGGCCAAACCGTGCGGCTGAAATGTGAAACCCTATTCACCTGTAAAGAGAAAAATGGTAAAAACGAAAAAAAAAATGTTGAAAAATATCATGGCCCTAGAACAAGTTACTTGAATAAGAAAATTCTATGTAAAATGGTGGGATTAGTTCAAGTTTCACGAGTTATCATACAAGTTCAGAAAGAATTCCCATCACCAACATACCAATCCAAGTTCCCTGCAAAAAAAAGGACTCCAAATAGTCATGTCTTCAACCATGACCCAAGTCAAAACAAAGGAAGACATTGCAAATCTTCTAAAAGAAGTCCTGCTACAAATTGAAGGAGCACAAAATAAGACATCTCTAGGCTCATTAGCATCGTCTTCAGCAAGTTTAGAAAAGGAAAATGAGTCATCAATAAAGCTTAGCCAGAGTCACACCCCTAAAACTAAGCTCAATTCATGACTCAGTGAAGTTTTCCAAGAAGCACAAGGTCCCTATTCTTACCTCAGTGACGATTTTTTACACTAGAGGAAGACAGGGTAAAAGTAAAAATGTAACAGAAAATAAAGTAATCGACACTATTCATAAAATAGTAAAATTCAACAAAATACTATTCATGAACAGTGTATTGTCTCATGATCAAATTCGCCTCAAGTCTGTAGAAGATTTCTGTACTAGATTATTGCTACAAGACAATAAACTCTCAGTGCTACAAGTTAAAAGTAAAATAATTTGACAGGAGAAAAGACTAAGTGACCAATGTATGAATCTTCATAGCACTACCACGTTAAAGTAAAAAAGTAAATGGTTTAGAAAAGAAAAAGAAAGAACACATCTGGAGGAATCCAACAAGCATTCCTATTCTCAACCCTATAAAAGGAAAGATCAATAAATGAAGAGGGACACAATGAAAAACACCAGTAACCAAAGAGCAAGCTATATTCTCTTAGAGAGAAACTATTCCCTTATTTTCTACATGTATTCCAATTCATTTGAACCAAAGTTGAAATCTGAAGTGATGTATTCCAGTAAAGCTAGTAAGGTTGTAAGTAATCTTGCTATTCTAAATAAAATTAGAATTTCAAAGTATATTTATTGTTTACTTGCTTATTGTTCACCTGCTATATATTATGTTGATGTTTATTACTTGCTTTAAGTATTATGTTAACAATTTACAAAGTGATTAAATTACTAAGAGCATCCATGCCTCGCCTCCATCATAAATTGAAGTCTACTCCCACCAATTTGAAAATATCTTCCCTAACCTCCAAGATACTCAATGTCATATGCGGACAAGTATCTTCCCCTATGACCAAAGATGAAATTCAACAATTCCATATAAATTGAATGGTAGCCAAGTTTAGTATTAGAGAAAAGTAGTAGTATGGCATAAAAATATCTATTTATTTTAATTTGAACTTTGCAATTGAAAATTGTTTAACTACTCCAAAAGGCAGGTTTGTATATATATTTGTTTATTCTTCCCCATCAACTTTCTGTTTCTCACCCAATGGAATTCCAGTGGACTTGTTTGTTGTTTGCAATATTTATGCATTTATGCAGGCGAAGAGAGTCACATACAAATAAACTCTTCAATTTTTAAAGAGTAAAGTAATTTTTAATCAAATTTTGGTGCTTTTTATTTTATTTTATGGAAAGCACCTCTAATATTATAATTAATAAAGTGGTAGTTGCCACAATAACAACATTACTGCTAGAATAAAAATTATACATTAACAAGCGGGTCCTTCCTACTATGAAAAATTAGCATTGAAGGTGGAATAAAAATGAGGGGTATGCTTCCAAAGAGATTTTTGGTTGCTACCTACTGCGCAATTGAATGCGCATATCGATTAAAGTCTCGATGTATTTTCCTGATTTTCTAACTTTGAAATGCTAAGAGAGCAGACTTTATATCTTGAATAATAGGCTGAATTGTCCAATCCGAATTGGCATTTAAATCTTTGATTGCTAGAAGAGTGTTTAAGGAATCCCCCGCAATCACTATTTTCTCAATTCCTCTCTGTTTAGCCTCCTGTATCCTCAATAGTAATGCTGCAGCTCCCCATTATTAGAATTTCGACTATGAATGTATTCAGTCTGCACAAAAATAACAGATTCATCCTCTTTCCTGCAAATGGCTGCAGTAGTACTACCCACATCTCGAACTGCTACATCAAAACTTAATAGGCAGTGGTCCTTTGGTGAAGCCTCCCAATTGTGACTTATATTAATTGATTTATTGCCCCATACATCACAGTGTTCCTTATATGTTCTTAAAGTAGAGGACACAAAAACATGAATCTCAAGTTTAAAACTATTATGGACAATTTTGTTTCTTAGGAACCAAATACTATCCATGGAAAAAATAGCAAAGATCTAGAAGTAGTGATCATCGGTAGAAGGAATACCTAACTCTCTTGATGGATCTAGTATGCAGTTAAGCCATTGAGTCATATTATTGTTTCCCAAAATCGAAATATTCATGGGCCACGAGAATTGCGCCACAGAATTCTAGTGAAAGTGCAATTGAGAAAGAGGTGTGTTGGAGTTTCTTCACCAGAGTTGCAGATGGAGCATTGTATTTCATCATTTTGCATTGGAAAGAAATTTTTTAGAAGGGATTGAGTAGGAACAATGTTGCTCATGATCTTCCAACAAAAGAATTTTAGCCTATCCTGAATTTTTGTCTTCCAGAGTTTTCTCCAAGAATTAGCAAGATTGGAATTTTGGTTGGAGCTCATATCCTAGGTCCCAACAATAGTAGCATAAGCTAACTTGATACTAAACTTTTTAGAATTATGATGACTCCACATAGGCTTATCAGCAATGGTATGGTAATTGTGTTGAGCAAGAGGGATTTTCAAAATCTCCATCACTGAGCTTTGTTGGAAAAGAGCTTGAAGTAGAATGGTATTCCATCTTCTCAGTTCTTCCATCATCAATTCAAAAACTTTGAGAGTGGGATCCATATGGATTGAGTTATCCTTTGAAATTTGAGAGAATTGAGGAACAGTGGGGATCCAAGGGTCATCCTAGACATTAGCATTGATACCATTGTTGATTTGGCAGCAGAGGCTAATTTTTAAAATTCCCTTTGCTTGAGGATACCTTTCCAAACCCATGAGTCTGCAGGCCTTTGAGAAGCATTGAGAAAGGAGGTGCTTTTCAAGTACTTGTCACTAAGAATTTTATTCCAAAAATTAGTATTTCCCAGAGTAAGCTGCCACCCCATTTTACAAAGGAAAGCTCTATTGAGATCCGAGACTAGTCTAATTCCTATCCCACCCATAGACTTTGGTATGCAAATAGACTTCCAGGATTTGAGAATAAGATTATGATTGTTTTCAAGGGCAAAACCCCACCCAAATTTCATGAAATTCTTATCAATATTACTAGCAACAATCTTTGGGATAGAGATAGAGGCCATGAAGTATGAGGGTATTGAACTGGTTATAGATTTTATGAGAGTAGTTCTACTAGCCTGAGACAATAATCTCAATTTCCAACTTGCTAATTTGAGAGAAAATTTTCTGTTGGATATCTTGGAAGTGGATTTTTTTTGAGTTACCAAACATCAGAGGGAGACCAAGAAAAGTAATGCTGGAAGAGGCATTTTTAAAGTCAAAAGCATTCTTGACCTCCAACTTATGTCTAGGAGGGGTGTTGTCATTGAATTTTATAGAGGATTTTTGTATGTGAACCCTTTGTCCTGACCATGAGGAGTACTTATCCAGACAACTTTTGAAGCTAGAGGCAGTTTGATTGGTAATTCTACCAAAGATAATGAGATCATCTGTAAACAGAAGATAAGTGATTTGGGTGCCATTTCTAGTGATAGAAACACCCCTTAGATGACCCAACCTTTCTTCTTTCTCAATTAACCTAGATAAAACCTCAATGCCAAGAATGAAAAGGAATGGAGAAAGGAGGTCACCTTGCCTCAATCCTCTTGTTGGTTTGATATAACCATAAGGATTACATCGATGATCACAGAATAGGAGACCATGGTGATACACTCTCTGATCCAATTAATCCAATTTGTATGGAATCCAAGGCTTTCCATGATTTTGAAGATGAAGTCCTATTCCATGAAATCAAAAGCCTTTTTTCCCTTTTTCTTCCTTAAGAAGTGAAAGACCTCTTGAGTAACAATGGTGTTTTCCTGAATGGTTCTACCTGGGACAGAAGCAATTTGGTATGGGGAGATGGACCTGGGAAGAATTGTTTTGAGTCTGTTAGCCAAGATTTTTGCTATGACTTTGTAACAAACATTTGAAAGACTAATAGGCCTGAACTGGTGAACATTATTGGGATTATTAGTCTTTGAGACAAGGGCAATATGGGTATGATTAATTTCTTTGAAAAGCTTACCACTTCTAAAGAAATTTTTAATGGCCTCTTTGAAATCAACTTTCATGATCTCCCAATAGTGCTTGTAGAACAAGCCAGTGAAAACATTAGGACCTGGGGCTTTGCTAGAAGGAATTTGCCTTAAAGTACACATGATTTCATCATCAGTAGGAATTTCACAAAGAAAGGTGTTGTCGTAGGTTGTAAGCTTTTCAAGAAAAAGTTCCTCCAAATTAGTTTGAATGCTAGGATTTGTAGTAGTTAAGATGTTTTTTAAGTGTTCCAAGAAAGTGGTTTGAATGATCTCTTGATCTGAAGTCCAGTTTTGGTGACTAAGTTTGATGCTGCCAATGGTATTTGTACGCTCCTCATTGTAGTTGACAAGTGAAAGAATTTAGTGTTAAGATCAGTGGTAGTCAACCATTGTTGTCTAGATTTTTGCTTCCAAAGAATCTCTTCTCTTTTAAAAAATTCATTCAATCTAGCTTTAAGATCACCCTCCTCAATCAAGATTTGGGGGTTTGGATCTCTGGCTTGAATATCCAAGAGGGATTTATTAGTATCTTTTATGGAAGATTGGATATGTCCAAAGTGGAATTTGTTCTAGTGTTTTAGAGCTTTCTGGACCACTTTTAGTTTTTTAAGAAGGATGAAGCTTCGGTTGCCCACAAATCGATTGTTCCAAGCATTTTGAATGACCATTTGACTAGTGTAGTCCCTAGTCCAAAACTCCTCAAACTTAAAGCCAATTTTATGGAATTTCCTAGCAGCAGTATCAAGAAAAATAAGGGAGTGATCCAAAGCCTGAATAGCAAGATGTTGAAGCATATTATTTGGAAACAGATCCATCCAAGGATGGTTTACTATACCCCTATCAAGCATCTCTCTAATATGACCAATACCATGCCTATTGTTAGTCCAAGTGTACTTAGGCCAATGGTATCCTAGATCCATTATTCTATTCCTATTCATATAAGAACTCAAAGTCACTCGAGTTTGAAGAACTAGCAAAAGATCTCCCCCCCCCCCTATTTTTTCACTTTGACTCAGAATAGAATTAAAGTCACCAATATCCAGTCGAGGTCCGTCAAAATTGTCCACAACAGAATTTAGTTTTTCCCAAAAAAAATAGTTTTTTACTGTTTTGAGAAGGGCAATATATCATATTAATAAACCGAGTGTGGGAAGGATCCGAATACACAACCATCAAAATTATATTACAATGAATAAGAACATGTTCTAAGTCCAAACCATACATCCACATCACTAGCAGTCCCCCCCCTATCATATGAGGGAGCAAATATATACATCAAAAAGCCTAATCTATTCACAATATTAGAGATATTCACATTAGTCAAAATTGTCTCCGAAAGGAAGAATAGATCAGGTTTATAAGTCCCGATCATTGCCCTTAAACTTCTAATTGCATGGGGTTGGGAAAGACCCCCGCAATTCCAGGATAAAACCTTCATTTTTGGCTTGGTGGCAGTTTCGTCCCTGCCACTTCAGCCTCATTAGTAATTGAAAGAGATTGTAGAAAGGTAGAACAAGCAATTTTACCCGAGATGGTGTTTTCCTTTTGATAGGGTTTGAATCTGGTTCTCTTCGATTTCCTTCCTTCTGAATCATTTCTTTTGGATTTTGTATGTTGGAAATACTTAGCAAGAGGTGCATCCTCATCTCTATTTAGTCTCGCTTTAGTTCCATCTCCGACAAAAGTTGTTTCCCCTGATCCCTCTTGAGTAAACCCGAACTTATCTAGATTCACAGATGTTTTGGTTGGAAATGGGTAGTGAATGTGATGGGAACCAAGGTGGGTCTGGTCTTAAAGATCGTTTGCAAGTCAGATGAGCCAATTACAAGCTCAAGAGTCAAGAAGATGAAGGAGGCGATGCAAGGATTGGTGCAATCCACTTGGGATGAAGTTGGCAAGAACCCAACACTCAAGATGGGCTTGAAAGAAGAAGAACCAGTATTGATCCACTTGATTCAAGCTGTGGAAGACATGACTTAGAGATATGGCCTATTATTATTGGAGGCTTTCAATTTGGTTAAATGATTTATTTTATTAGTTTAAAATAAGTGGGCTTGAGGATACTTGGCCCACATGTCTTATTTCTTATGAATTAGGGTTTTTGGGAAGGTCTTGTATTTTGGCCAAAGGGCTTATTTGGAAAGTTACATGTTAGAAACTAGGGTTTAAAGAGTGGTACTGTAGCAAGCACTGTAGCGCGGTACTGTAGCCGCAACACTGTTCATCCGAGGGTACTTTTGGAAATAAGTGGTTTATTTGGGGCTAGGGTTTCAATTAGGTTTTGGTTTAAACACTCTTTGTAGCCTCATTTGAAGATTAAACAATATTGAATTTTAATTGTGAGTTGAGTTTTCTCCTCTTGTTCTTGATTGAACTTTTGAACTTATCAAAGGTAAATCACAACCTTTGTGGCATTCCTCCTTATAATCTGGGTTGTTGAGATGGGTTCATCAACGGGTCTAGATTTTGATATAATCTAGGTTCTTGAAACAAGTTCTCATCGGGTTTTGATTCTCCATCCATTGACTTCATTTGGCTTTCTTGGGTGAGTTTTCAATTTGATTGTGGGTTCAAGGGATTCCATTCCTAGGGTTCATATCACTTTTATAGCTGTCCCTAATGTATTTTTCTCCTTTGTTACTTGGCTGCCACATGTCCCAGTGAAAAGATCTCTAAAGCTCATGCTCATGGAATTCCTCCTCCCTGAAAGAACTTCTTCACCTTTTTCCTTCAGTTTGCTGTTAAACCCTAGTTTAGTGCAGTGACTTTGCCAGGTCTTGGAGATTTCAACTTCACATGGCTCTTTCTGCTGCTGCTTTATTCCTTTTCCTTTATATGAGCTTAACGAAAAAAACTGTTTTGTCTCCTTGTTTGAGGGATTGGCATCAAAGTGCACCATATTAGTATGAATGTTCCTTCTTATCACTTGGTTCTCAGCACGCATCCAAGGGCCAAAGTTGGATACCTCTGTTTGAGTTTGCAAAACTGGACAAGCTTGTTGAATGTAACGACCCGACTCAATATTATTAAGGATAATTGCAAATATTTTATGGGGTTCGATAATTGAATTATTTTTTTTCTGTTAAATTTTATGGACGAAGTAGGATTAAAATTTAAAGGTGAGATATATTTTAAGATAGGTTTCTAAATAGTGTTTATTATTTCTTCCCTTATTCCGTACGTGTATTCTTAGACTCCCCGTTTGAATAAAACTCTACATAAAACCATTTTTGGTAAACTCGGCCGATTGCATCGTATCACCTTTCACGCCTAAAAACATTTTCCTATTGTCATCCATTTAAGAATCCTAAACCATACCAAATGCTATATTACCCACGGCTCCACCCCCATGCACGCTGCCTTCCATTAATCACTCATGCACATACACTTCATGCACAGCTCCTTGCACGTACGCCTCTTCCCCTCGATTTGCATACCGATCCACTTAGTGTTTGTATCCTCGTAGGATTAGGTCTCCTAAGTTCAGCCAACTTCCTCCTCCCCATTGCCTATAAAAGCCACCCGAGACCTGAGAAACACACAACTAGCCTCACCATAGAGCAAACACATTGAGCCACAGCCAGCCACCCCATGCACGCTGCCCTCCACATCACGCACGCAGAGAACCTTCGTTCAGCACTCCCCAAACCGCCAGCCCTCTGCCCAACCCGAGTACAACCCCGTCCCTCTCAGCCCCTTTAAAACAACGCAAGAACCCCAAATCGTGAGCCCACTGCCCAGCCAAACGAAAACAAGCAATATATATATAAGAAGCGGGCATCCCCTGTTTTTCACCCCCCAAAACAGAGCACGTTCACCCCCAGCGTGAGCCACTGCACTCCACCCTCACTGAGAGCTCCTCCACGTAGAGAGCCCACAAAAACCGCAGTCAAGGGCTGTTCGGCATCCCCATTCCGTCGCAAGCCTCTCACGGCTTCAAAGTAGGTTCTTCCTCTCCCTCACGTCGTGTCTCTTCCCTCTCGTTCATCTCGTCTCTCACACTCTTCATCTCTCTCACTCATCGTCTCTCTCTCTCACAGCTGCATAGTGATCGCCCAGCTCGCTGTGAAGCACCACCACGCCCCTCCCACTTCCAGTCGCTGCTCAGCCCCACTAGTTGTTCTCGGCTTCGCCCCTCACGTAAGACCTACATTCCTGAATGCATGCAGCGTAGAATAAATTTGTAGTTTGGTTAGTTAATTACAAAAATGCCCTGCCCTTTTTAAGACTTACAGCTGAGAATAATCTATGTGGTGGACGTAAAGGGACATATATACATGTGTATATATATATATTTATATATATATATGCATATTGTTTTAATGTAATGAGATTAAGCGGGCATATTAGGATCTTACTTAGAGATTGGGTTGTTTTTAAAATTATCATGAAGATAAACATGTATGTTATTAGACTATATTCGGACTCTAGATTATTTTGGACTTGATAATATTTTATTAGAGCGAAGATTATTTTCTTAAGGGGGATAGGCTTGTGTTAAAATTAGAATAAGTGAATGTCAATTAATTGTCGATGAATTTAGAGAGATGATAGTGTTTTAGGGATTAGGAGAATTTTAAGTATTGAAGAATTAAAAGAGGATAATTTTAGCATTTTTACAGTTAAATATTTAAATACGGGTTCGATTGGAATATTTACAGATATTACACGCTCATTGTATAGGTGATCGATTACGTGCGAAAAATAGTGGATTAGCGCTGCAAGGTAAGTAGCATGATCATACCCTTACACGTATGTACGGTAAACGACATGTCTTTTATAAAAATATTATGCATGTACGCCCTCCATTGGAAGCCCATTTTTACGTATCCAAGACATGATAAAAATATGGAAATCTATGATTTTATGTAAGTAATTATGCATCAAGTTATTTATGAAAATTCATGATTTTTATGAAAGGAGTTATGCATTTAAAATATTTAAAAAAAAATCAAGATTTTATGTGAGAAGTCATGCATCACGACATGTTATGAAAGAATGTGATTTTAATTGAAATCTATGATATGATATGACAAGACATGACAAGAATGTATGTGATTTCTTTTGAAATCTATGATATGACAAGTATGCAAGTATGATTATAATGAAATAAGAATGATAAAATAAGAATGGTTATGGGCATATTGCATTGTCAGGTCGTACTACTGGTAGTGCACCCAGTATGTCTTCCTTATGTATGGATTCCACAACCAGCGGCCACGGGCGGAATCGGAATCTATTTAGATTCGCTAACCCTAACTCACGGGGGTCAACAGTGGGTATCGGCTTATGACAAGTGAAAGATAAGCTCATGTTCATGTTCATATTATTTACGTATGTATTTTTGACTATGCATGTTTTTCAAGAAACCTTATGTTTATTATATTTACTGTATGATGTGTGCTTATTGAGTATTCGACTCATTTTAGTTTATTTTCATGTTTTTAAACCACCCCAGGTGATAACATTTACGAGGATGAGACTGCAGGATAAGACTTGACCCCGGGAGGCGAGACAGAGGCCTAGACAGATTATGATATGATTAACTTTTATGGTTTAAGATTTAAATAAATTATTTTGATAAGCACACGAGACTTCCGCATACTCTATGTTGGATTCTAAGTATTAATTAAAATTTATTTTATTTATGGAATCTTTTGCATCTGGCTCGTTATTAAAAGGAAAAGTTTTAGTCAAGTTCAGTAGTAGCACACTGGCTCCCTGAAAATTTCTAAAATGTCTTTATTGGAGAGCGGGGTGCTACATTGAATGTGCCCTAAACTCCCACAACAATAGCAGAAGTCCGATAGATGTTCGTACTTGAAGCTGATCCAAATGGCCTGTTTTCATTTACGAACCAGTGGGAAACCTTCCGATAGTGGATTTTCAACATTTATTTCAACTTGTATGCGCATATATTTTCGAAGTAGAAGTCCTGGACTAGTAATCTTCTCAACTTGCATGAAATTCCCTAGCTTGGAGGCAATTTTTTCAGCATTCAGGTTGGTCATGAACTCAAGAGGAAGTCCATGAATTTGCACCCAGAATACAGACATCTTGAGATTAATCTCTTGCAAACAAATGTAAGTAAAAACGTATTTGTATCCAAATCTTCAATATTGAGCCCTACTGCAAAGCTCCATGCTGATTTTATCATTGCATGGAGTGCTTGTTTGTTTAGCAGCCTGGATGCACTGCAACAAAATCAATTTTTTGGGACGAAAATATTTAGGGATGAAATTTATTTCATCCTTAAAAGTCATTTTTGGGACGAAATTTAAATTTCATCCCAAAAAATTGATGACTTTAAAAAATCATTCGAATGTAAAAATATCCGTTCAAACAGTATTTTCTGTGACGAATTAAAGCGTCTCAAAAAATTTTTTCGGTTTGAACGAAAAAATATCTGTTTGAAAGGAAAATTCTTGGCGGGGAAGTATTTTATTATGGCGGGGAAATTTTAAAACCGTTTGACTGATAATTATATGTGTTCGAACGGATAATATTTGGGGCTAAAAACTGGCGGGAAGATTTCTAAACCGTTTGAATGGAATAAATTTAGTACTAACATATTCAAGTACCACATTTATACATTCGAACGTATAATATTAATCTCGTTACGTAATTCAAAATATTAAAAATATATATATCATATATACAAATTCATTAATTAATTTTATGTAATTAATTTAAAAAGATTTTAATGATTTGTTTTATATATGTTAAATAAGATTTTTAATTAAATAAATATTATCTGCCATACATCACATAATATAAATCAATAATTACTCTAGAAAAGATAAAATATTTAATATACAACTAAAGCAAATTATCAAAACACCATATATATTGTCCATAACTAATAAAAAATATATATAAATAAAAAATAGAAACTACGACTGTGATACGAGGTCTCTGCACACATTTTCGATTGCAGCTAATTGTCTCTCTACTTGTGCCAGTCGAGGTCTAAGCATGACCTGAGTTGCATTATTGGCATTAATCTGTGTACGTACGTCATTAACCTCTATACGTAACTCATATATGCTAGCCATAATCTCTGTACGCAACTCAGTCATGGCAGTATGCACTGCAATCGATCACCGCTAATGTGTGTATGCTGATCTTAGCACGCAGTATGTCGGCCATCTCCTCTCGAGTAGATGTGCGTGATGTCTCGGCCTGTGTAGATGCCTCACCAGCTGATACTCCGGTATCTCTCGGCTGGGCATATCTCTGAATATCAGCCTTGTCGTCAGGAACAAGTCCACGTAAACGAAATCTCGAGTGTCCCGTGCTCCGTGAGAAGGTGATTCTGTTGATCGGTCCCACCGGCTAGCTTGAATGCTCGGCAACTCCTTGCACAACCCCGGAATGTAGCAAAAATCGAGTGATCAGGATCCCGAACGGTAGTATATTTGTCGTAATGTACCGAGCCTCTGATAAGATCCTTTCAAAAATATACCCCACGAGGTCGATTGGAATGCCACCAGCGACCCGGATCATAAATCACGCTCGATCCATGCCAACCTCGGTCTTGTGCTGTCGAGGGTCAATATTGTTGGCGATGATCAAATTCATGATCTTGAAGAAAGAAGATAAATCTGCCTGCTTAATGCTCTTCATCCCATTGTACACTAGAGCATCTGGCCCAACAATCAAGTCTCTGACCTCGTGATCAGCAAGTGTATCGATCTCATCTGTGTAAACTGGTGGATCGTCCTGAGACATCTCTGCATCACCTGAAGGATCAGACTCTCTAGGCTACAGGTTCAGATAGGCATCGACCAGCCTAGGAATATCGAGAAATGCAGCGAGTCCGTCCACTGAAAATATAACAGGTGCTCCTCGGACACAGATCCTGTATATGATCAGCTTATAATGTCAACTTCCAAGCGCAGAAGCTATTAAAGTAATACAAGGGTAAATCCCAAGATCGAATTCACAGGGACAATGAGAATTAAGTGAACTTTTCAGATTTGCAAGATAACGTTTATGGTGGCAAGAAATTTCGAAAAGATACGAAAGTATTTAAACTAAAATGTCTAACAATGAACACAAGAGAAATATGAAATGGGAAATAAATTTCAAAGGTTATCCACTAACTATATCAGTACCAAAATGGGGGCTATTTACTAAGGAAGTATGGGCTGAATTAAGAGTAAAAGTATTGGCTATTTTGGAAGTTCAAGCACGAGTAAATCTGAAAATAAGTGTGCATCTATGTTTCTAAAATTGCCAAGAACCAAGGGATTTAGAGGAAATGTATAGAAATTGAGTTAAACTTGTAAGAAACAATAAAACAACCACTTGGGATGCAATTTTCACCCACTGTTTTGGTGATGGATTTACTTCTCTTTTTCATCTTCTCTCAACCATTCTCTCATTCCTAGAAATCATGGTTGGATGATATAACAATGGACCACAGATTTCATCTTAATAAAACTACTTGACAGATTATATATCAATTGTGAAATAGTGAAAGAAAACCATCAAAGTCTTGCTACTTGTTCAAGAATCAATTGTGCCTTTACGTCTACAACTAAGCAAAACCAAGAACAAAGAACTTCAATCCTTTCTAAATGCAAACTGAAATATAATCCAACAAATTAAACATCAAAACCACATAGCATTAGAAGCAAATCCAACCCAAAACAGTCATGGGTTACTCCTTGAATCCCAAGCAAAAAGTCTAGCCTAGCATCACTAAATTAATAAATATGCCCAAAAGGATGAACCCTAACATTTTTAGTTGCTCTGTAAAATAAAATTGCATAACAAAAAAAATGTTCTGAGCAGTCACCCAAAATAAGAAATGCTCCCCGCCAACGTTAAGAAGAGGGCCCTAAAAATAATGTTGTTCCCCCTTTTTCAACTGGCCGACCCTTCCCAAAACGTAAAGTTGCAGGAAAAATAATAATTAAAATCCAAAACTATCCTGCTACTTAAACCGTAGTAAACTAATGCCAGAAAAAATAAAAACATTTCTTTCCACTGGAATGCCCACTGCAATACGTGGCCTTCTCCCGTGTGAATTGCTGCTGCTTGATTTTGCCTTTTTGCTCTGCACTCCCACATCCTGCGCCAGTTCATTAGCACCAGTGGAAATGAGGCCTCTTCCGCGTGGATTGCTCCTGCATGCTGCTCTTGTGAGTTTGCTGCTGCGTGAGTCTACTTCTTGCCCTGCACTCCCACATCCTGCTGCGTGCGTCTCTACCATCTGTGTGCCTATGCACTTTCATCAAGTGCCTATTTCTGATTTCACAGCATGTAGCCCATGTACATGCGAGAATCACACTCTGCTCCACTTCACTGCTTGAGGCCACGTTCTGCAACTGCTTAAACTGCTTCTGCTCTTCAACATCTCAAATGCCGTAGCCTTCCAACCCATCTCTTTTCAGCACACAATAGTTGGTCCCCTCTAGGTTGTGTAATCAATTATGAGTTTCCAAGAATGCCCCTTTGTTGCAATGTCTATCTATTTTCAAAAAGGGATGTCAGCAGCTAAGAATTTCTTTCTAGAAAATTAAATGCTCTGCAACACATAGGAGTAAAATTGGGGTATTTATTCTGGTGTGAAACAATTGCAATATAAATCTTTTTTAAGTGCAAAAAAATATCAAAATTTATCAGTTGACCCAAGTATCATAATTACTACATAATTAAGTGCTTAAATCATTTTTAGTTAAACAATTTATTCACCTAAGCAACTTAATCATGCAGTTTTAACACTTTATCAGTATACCCCTCCATCATCTGGGCTGGCACCACCGAGCTCTTTATAGAACTTAGCCTAGAGACCTACCGAGCTCTTGACCAGAGATGTGTGGGTTGCGTTAACTGAGTTGGGTGCATTTTTTAAAGATTTATGTGCTAGAACGTTGAATGTAGACGTTTTGGACTGAATGGAACGAGAAATTACACTAATATTGTGTAAGTTAGAGAGTATTTACCCACCGTCATTCTTCGACATAATGGTTCACTTAACTGTTCATTTGCCACGGGAGGCTTAACTTGCAGGACCAGTCCAGTATAGGTGGATGTATCCCATTGAATGGTTTCTTGAAAAATTGAAACGCACAGTGGGTAATAAGGCCCGTCCAGAATGATCAATTGCAGAAACATATATTGATGATGAGTGGCATACATTCTGTTCCAAATACTTCCATGGTGTTGACACAAGGTTTGATCGGCCGGAAAGAAACTTGGATGTTCATCAAGCAAGACAACGGAACGGATTTTCTGTATTTTCCCAAGAAGTAAGTCTACTTGGCGCTCAGAGTGGTTATGATTTCTGTGAAATGAGTTGGAGAAAGCTCAGTGGTACGTGCTAAATAATTGCCCAGAGATAGAGAGCCACTTGAAGTAATTTCAACTTAATTGTTAATTTATTATAAATAATTTACTTGCTAAACAATTATACTTATATACTTATATACTTATTGTTGGTAATTTTTAATTTCAGTAATCATATTAACGTGCTCAAAGAACTGGGAGTAAATGATATAGACCAAAGATATGAACAGGAGTTCCCGAAATGGTTCGAACAACAGGTAATGACATTAATACAGATAATTTTGCACTAATATATTTAAAATAGAGGGGAATAATTGAACGGTTGAATGTTTATACTTTATTTAATATGTAGGTTGTACAAATGCATGTGAGTAATCCGAACGATATATCATACGAACTATATGCATTGGCGTGTGGCCCCTCTAGACACGCTACTCGATATTCTGCATGTATTTCTCGAGGAAGTAGGTATCACACAATTGGTCGAGAACTTTATAGAAAAATATAAAATAGTGGTGTCCTTGTCGAAGGGAGTCATGATGGAGATAATGTTGATTTTTATGGAGTTATCGTAGATATAATTGGACTGAGATATCTGGGGGAGCTTGTGGTTTATATATTTAAGCATGATTGGTGGGATTTAAGCAATGCTCGAAGGGGAAAATGTCAGGATGAATATTTTCTGAGTATTAATACATCTAAAAAATGGTATGAAGATGATCCTTTTATTTTGGCTTCCCAAGCATCTCAAGTATTCTATTTAGACGATCCTCTGTTAGGAAATCAATGGCAAGTAGTACAAAAGTTTTCTCCTAGAAATATTTATGACGTTATCCCTGAGGTGGAGGGACAAGAAAAAAGGTGGAGGGACAAGAAAAAGAAGATGATCCCTCTACTCAAGAAGCATACCAAGAGAGTCAATGTGCCTTAAACTTATTTGTGGATTTGAGCCAGTATGAGATAATCCCATTACATAGGGAAGATATTGAGGCTGAAATAGTTGAGGCGACAGTTGATCAAAGTGTTGAGTCATCTGAAGTATCTACAAATGATGAGACCGAATCTATAGATGAAACTGATACAGATGATTGACCGATTTTGTGTTCACATTATACAGTATCTTGCAATTATGCCACCAAAGAGGAAGGAAGTTCGCATCCCATCTCCACCTGTTCCTAACTCTCCGTCTGACTCACTATTAGAGACTGACCCTACAGAACAAGGTAAATAGCTAATACTCATTTTTTCAATTAAGATATATGATAATTGATATGGGGTAAATAAATAATATTATTTTATAAAGATAATAGTACAATCTCATCATGAAAGAGGCACTACTAGAGGCAGGACGTTGGAGAAATATCATAAAGTAAGTAAGATTAAGGCTAACATTCTTGACGAACATATCGGAGGAGAGGGACAACAAGCAGCTTGGCTTGCATCGCATGTGAGTGCTCTTACACGGACTTATGCACCTTTGCCTACAAGTTCATGGCATAAAGTCCCGCAAGATGTGAAAGAGCTTATAAAGAAGCGTTGTTTGGCATGGAAAATTTAAATAATAAATTTATATTGATATTATTTAATTTTCTAAATGATAATATCTTTATGTATATATTTTTCCAAGAATGACTTCAAATTAAATTTTGGTCGGAGAGAGGAGCATAGGACTGTCGAAGAGTTGATGTGTAATGCATTCCGCAAGTATAAGGCGAGGTGTCACCAGCATTACAAGAAGTACAAGAACAAGGAAGATGCACGCCAGCATCCTTTTCAGGATGTTCGACCTGAAGAATAGCAAAAACTTTGCGACATGTTTAAGGATCCATCATATAAGGTAAAGTAAATGAATTCTTTGTGTCAAATTTTTAATTTTCACTTACTAACTTTTACAACTTCTATGCAGGAGCAAAGTTCTATAAACAGAACGAATAGATCAAAGTTGAAGATTCATCATCATGCAGGCTCAAGGTCTTTCCATCACCTCTCTCAGAAATTGGTAATGTATTTTTTTTTCTCTATATAGTTTGTTTTTAATATTGACTTTATATCTTAATAATGTCTCTTGTAAAAAGAGTCAGACACCAATTATGATCTGACAAAATTATATGCTGCATCACATACTAATAGTAATGGAGAGTGGACTCATCCTGATGCTCGTGAGATTTATGTAAGTATTATAATTTCTTTAAATTAAACATATTTCAATTATTGTGTCAATATTAATTTTATATGTTGTGTGTAGGATAAAATGGTTGCCCTTCGTGTTGAGCTGCATCAGATTAGAATTCATCAACAAGTGATGTTGAAATTTTTACACAAGTTCTGGGTCAACGTTCTGGATATTTGAGGGATTTGGGTCGCTGTGTAAAGCCTTCAGGCTCTTCATCAACGTCAAGCACTACTGCCATTGCGTTAGAGAATGCAAATTCTAGAATCGAAGAATTGATTGCAAAACAGCATGAGTTAGAGGCTCAATTGACGAAACAAGCAGACATGGAGATGCGCATGAAACAGCAAGAAGATCAACAAAGAGAGATGCAACTCCAAATGCAAGAACAACAAAGACAAATGCAGCTTCAAATGCAGATGCTTATGCAACAATTCAGGTCTCCAAGCAATTAATTTTCTTTAGAAGTGTTTTTGCATATTGAACAATTATATATCATGTAATGATAATTTTGTCAGTATTATTAGTATTTTATTTATTTAGTTCTGACTTATTAGATTAGGTTTATTTATATTGAACAATTTGTAATGTATTTTTGAAATATATTTGGTTTTAAATTACCATTGTCCATGAAAATAATAATAACCGTTCGAACTTTCATCAAACGCTCAAACATAAATAAATCGGACATAACCGTTCGAACATCACATGTTAGAGTTCGAACGGTATAAAATTTTTGTGACGTTCGAACGTAATGCAATATTTGCGTTCGATCGACCAGCCATGAAGTACCCGTTCGAACAGTCCATACTTGTTTGAACGTTATTTTAGACGTTCGAATGACTTTCGAAGACGAATTTAAATCGTCCCAGAAAAAAAATTCCGTTCAAATGCGATCGAACGGTCCAGCTTAATTTTGTCCCAAAAGATATTTTTTGGGACGAATTTGTGATTTTCGTCCCAAAATACCTTTTGGGACACTTTTATAGGGACGAACATGGGACACTTTTTTTTCATCCCAAAAAATTTTTTGGGACGAAATACCAGGATTTTGGGATGAAAATTTTCGTCCCAAAATCCCTTTTTTGTTGTAGTGATGAGACTATACGACCAATCAACACATGAGTAGAGAGCTGCAAGGCAATTAGTTCGTTTTCTAGTTCCAGATTCAGGTCACTCCAGTTTGGGGTTGGGTTTAGGTTGATGGGAGGTCGCACTTGAGAAGGTTCCATGGTGTTTTACAAAAGAAGGAATGATTTGTGAGAGTGGTGAACCGTGTAGGGGAATGGTTCGGTTCTTTTTAGAAGCCGTGGGAATTGTGATGACTAAGTGCACAATGTCAGGCAAGAGTTAATGCAAAAAGAGTTGTGCTGAATGAAGATTAAGGTTGACGGATTGGATAGAAATGAAAGAGATGATCATCCAATTAGAACGGGTTTAACTCACTAGGGAGATGGGGAGACCTCACTTTCGGAGATGGCTTCTCAAATTTTGGTGCTTTATTACTTTCAATTGATGTCTATCGACAATTTATGATTACTAGTTACTAAATGCAGATGTACTTCAATATAATTTTGATTTATACAGTTGTCTAAAAATTTTACTAAGATTCAGCGAAAGAAACTTATATTTTATTATTCTTCATATTATAAAAGCTTTTATTTTCTTGAAAATAATAATATTCATACAATTATACAACTTATTTTACGATCAATTCATGTGACATTATCAATTAATAAAAATATATAAATGTTAACTTTTTATTTAAATTCCACATTTTTCATAATCTCGTTGCAAAATGGTTGTGGCAAAAATGTGAAAGACCGTTAAAAAGGTTGCAACCGAAACCATATGTGCTAAAAGAACTCCTTGAAAAGAACGACTTCAGGCCTCAGGTTACCAATGTATGCATAATTCCTAGATTTTGTGCCTGCTCAAGTCAAACCTCAGAATGGGTAAGTTAGCCAGTCCAGCATTTAAAATGTTCAACCCAAAATCTAGTCAATTAGTAATTATCATATGAAGACACTAAATGAGATTTTTTGTTCATTGATAGCCTAGAAAATTTAGCAACCAACAAAGCCCAAGTTGTTGATAAAATAGGTTGAATTTCTCAATCTATCTCAATTTGCTAGTCTAGCTACTTCTTTTTTCTCCTCTCTTTTTTCTTTCAAGAAAAATAAAAAAGAAAGTTACTATGAATTATGGGGTTACAAGATTCATTATAAATCCACCCTCTACTACCAACTCATTTGAAGTTCATTTTGTGTACAAATATCTGCTATGAAACCTCCAAAACTGGCATTTACAAAGTGTAAACTCACATAGAGAAACCTCTAGGATGATCTCCTTTTGTTCAATAATCCTTAAGTTAACCCTTCTCTTGGAAAAGTATGCATGCCATAACAGAGCTGTCCAAGTTTATATGGTGCTATTTTTGCTTTTGAAGAGCTGAATTCAATTATCAAGGGTACAACAAATTGTATCCTGGAAGATCTTGTATTCTGTTAACGTCTTCTAAAGATAGCTCTCTTTCCAGCTGTGTCCTTGTTATAAGGGAACCCACGTAAATCATGCACAGCCGTGATTTCTTCTCTGTCAATATCTTTGTATAGCGCCTCTGTTTTTTGCTGTAAATTCCTTAAATAGCTCCTGTCCTGTTTATGGTTGTACATTCCTTTAATAGCTGCTGTCTTGTATTATATATAGATGAATTGTAATACAAAATAATATACAAGATTATTACCAAATCACTTGCGTAATCCTTATATGGTATCAGAAGGTTCTTCTCCTACGAGAACAGAAACATCTTCCGACTCCATGTCGTCCACTAAAAATTCCTCAGTGCCCAACTCTGCATCTACCCTTCCTCTTATTACTATAAACACTTCCAGCCAATTACCCTACAAACTCACATCCTCAAATTATCCTTCCTAACGTGCAAATTTCCTCACCATTCTCATCGGCTATGATCTGATGAAATACTTGGATGGCACCCTTCGGTGTCCTCCTCCACCTACTGCGGATTCTTCTCCTTCTGCTGTGGCACTCCATGCACACTGGTGCCGACAGGACCAGTTACTGCTAAATGCTATCTTTGCTTCTGTTTCTGAAGTAGTTATGCCTCTCATTGCTATGACCACTACAAGTCGTGATGCCTGGCAGCATCTAGCACGTTTGTTTGCTAGCAAATCACGGGCACAGATTATGCAATTGAAGGAAGATCTCACCCTTATTCAACTGGGTACCCGTACGGTGTTTTAGTTTCTTCATGTAGTTAAGGTAATTGCTGATGAACTCTCATTGCTTGATGCACCAGTTTCGGATGATGATTTGACGTTATATGTGCTTAATGGTCTTGGCTCTGAGTTTCGAGATATGGTAGCTCCTATTCGCAAGAGAGAAATTGCCTTGTCTTTTGCAGAATTGCATGATCTATTAATTGGTCATGAACACTATATCAAACGCATGGATGGAAATACTTCAACGCTGGTTGTCACTGCTAATTCCTCTCAACGGAAGCCATTCAATCCTCGGTTCAAAAATAACAAAAATCTATCCAAACAAAATTTCAACAACAAAGCTCCCTCTCAGAAGTCATCTATTGTGTGCCAAATATGTGATAAGCCTGGTCAAACTGCCAAGCAATGTGCCAAAATGCAGTCTCGACCTGCTGCCAACTGCACTACTTCTTCGGCTCCATCAAATGGCAAATGGCTTCTCGATTCCGCTGCTTCTCATAATATTACATCTGATTTGGCTAATCTCTCTATTCACTCTGAATATGATGGACAAGATGAGGTTATTCTTAGAGATGGTACAGGTTTGCAAGTTGCTAACATCGGTTCTACTTCCATTTCCTCACCTTCTCGGTCTCTTACTTTAAAAGAAACCTTGCATGTGCCTCTTATTCACACAAATCTTATCTCTGTTCACAAGTTTACCCATGATAACAACGTTATTGTTGAATTTCACCCCTCTTTTTATCTTGTGAAGGATCGGATGACGGGAGTAGTGCTCATGCGCAGCAAGTGTGAAGGTGGAGTTTATCCGATGGACCTCAGTTCTTCCTTACCTCAAGTCCATACCGTCACCTTGGCTAGAACCCATGCTTCATTTGATAGTTGGCATCATCGGCTGGGTCACCCTACTCTAAAACTTCTATCATCACTTTTTCACAGTTTTAATTTACCTGTGTCCTCCCCAAAGTCTCTATTGTCATGTATTTCGTGTCATTGCAATAAGTCACATAAATTGCCATTTATTGTCACTTCTCTTACGAGCCATGCTCCTCTTGAATATTTGTATGCCGATGTTTGGGGACCATCCCCGATTCCTTCTGTTGATGGCTACCAATATTATGTACTTTTTGTTGATCATTTTACAAAGTATTGCTGGTTCTATCCTATGAAAAATAAATCGGATGTGTCATCTATTTTTGTTCAATTCACAACTATGGTTGAAAATCAATTCTCCGGAAAAATTAAAAATTTCTATTCCGACAATGGCGGTGAATTTATCAAACTTAGACCTTTTTTGGCTGCTCGTGGCATTAGCCATTTTACCACTGCACCACATACTCCCCAGCAAAACGGTACTGTCAAGCGTCGCCATCGACACATTGTCGAAACGGGTATGACTCTTTTACATCATGCCTCCACTCCCTCTACTTACTGGTCATATGCCTTGGCCATAGCAGTTTATCTTATTAATCATCTTCCAACTCTCTTACTCTCGAGTCGAAGTCCCTTTGAAGTATTGTTTGGACGAATTCCTGACTATCACAAGTTACGTACCTTTGGTTGTGAGTGCTACCCTTGGCTTGTTCCTTATCACACAAATAAATTTCAATCCAAGTCCAAACCTTGTGTCTTTCTCAGTTATTCTCTCACTCAACATGCTTTCAAATGTCTAGACCTTCACACGGGTAAGCTCTATCACTCTCGTCATGTTACATTTAATGAAAATAATTTCCCATTTACAAAGACCCTTCCTTCTGCTCCTATGGCTCCTGCTCCACCGTGCCCTGCTGGTTCCTCTCCTTCTTCAATTCCTCCGGTTTACATTGCTCCCTCGGATGATCTCCCTGTCACACCTGCTACGCCTGCTATTACAGCAACTGTCAATCCGTCTCCTACACCAGGTATGACTTCATCTGCTCATGCTAGTAATTCCTCCAGTTCTGAATCCCCCTAGCCCATAGCACCTGCACCTCCTACCCACACTCATCCGATGGTTACAAGGGCTCAGAATATTATTTTCTGTCCTAAGCAACTTTCAGTTACTACAAAGCATCCTCTTGCATCACCATTGGAACCAACTTGTGTATCCCAGGCACTCAAGGATCCCCGCTGGCGTAAGGCCCTGGCAGATGAATTTACTGCCTTAGTTTCACATGGCACATGGAATCTTGTACCTAAGTCCTCTGCTTCCAATCTAATTGGTTGTAAATGGGTCTTTCGGATTAAGCGTCATCCTGATGGTACAGTGGATCGGTTTAAGGCTTGTCTCGTCACCAAAGGCTTCAACCAGCATCCAGGTGTCGATTATACCGAGACCTTCAGTCCCATTATAAAACCGACTACCATTCGCCTTACTCTATCTCTGGCTTTATCCAACAATTGGCCACTCAAGCAAATTGACATTAATAACGCGTTTCTTCATGCACAACCGTGATTTCTTCTCTGTCAATATCTTTGTATAGCGCCTCTGTTTTTGGCTGTATATTCCTTAAATAGCTCCTGTCCTGTTTATGGTTGTACATTCCTTTAATAGCTGTTGTCTTGTATTATATATAGATGAATTGTCATACAAAATAATATACAAGATTATTACCAAATCACTTGCGTAATCCTTATACTTGTTACCTGTAATACCTCCTGAACAAGTGGGAAAAAAAATTAGTAGTACACCGGAGTGCCAGTCAAAAACAAACACATCAATCTAGTTGAAGTGTTCTGGGGTGTCAGTTATGGTAATTATTGGAGCTTATAAATTCATTGACCAAACAAGACTAGAAGAGAAGTTGCTAGGAACAAAAACAAAAGCAAGAACTTAAAAGAATATATTAACTGGGCAAAAGGGCCAGCACATGTTTGCAGCAGGAAGCTAAATTTATTGTTCCCAGACTACAAATCTAAGGAGCAGTATCTATATGTTTGCTATGACTTTGAACTTCTTGAAGAGAGAGAGGGAGAGGGAGGGAGGGGGAGAGAGAGAGGTTCTAAATTAAATTCCATGTAGGAAGCATGCATTGCAAGCCATTGAGCATCCATCATTTCGAAAGCAATACAAAATAATTCATCAAAGGCTCCTTCATCCTCTGTCATTGAGAATATGCAAATCATGAGCAATTGAAAGTCAGAATAAAAAACTAGGAAGTAGAGTTTTTCCATTTTCTGGGGTAGATTTACCTCCTAATAATTTAATGAAATTGATCCCTAGAAGGCATCGTGGTTTAACTGCAAAAGAGACCAAAAATTGATCATAAAACAATGCTTGAATCTTTTATTTTCCCATGATCTTATAGTCACAAAAAAATGAGTGTACTCAAACTTGATGTATCTGTATATTGCTATTAAAGGAAATAGGAAGGTAAAATTCTGTTCGCATTTTGGCTGCCACAATAATTGAAAGCATTAAAGATGCCTTAAAATAGTCATATGCAATGCAAGTCTTATGGTACTTGTTTGGCATCATTACAACCAGGATCTAGACATCAAGATGCTTATTACATCTCCAGCAAACCCACATGAGTTTTAAAGCCACTTCCAGTATTGATCATGAAGATGGAAGTCACAGCCTTTCTTGAAATACAAGATGAACTATTAAATTGATTCAAACATCCCAATGGCATGGCTGTGTGTAATTAAAGTGGCACTTCTTGGTCCTAGTTAAAAACATGGTAGGGTTGACCCATTTTCATGTTGATTACATAATGAAGATACCTAATATCTATCTCTTCATATGCTGATTACATGGAATGATTAATTTATAAAACACTTCATTCCTCCTTTCACGACTCTCAAGCCACTTCATTTGGTTAACGGTTGATTTGTCAACAATAGATTGAAAAGGGACCAGCTAACATGTACAGTAGCTACCATTAAAGTGATATAACCCCACCTAAAGTCAGTTGATGGATTGGGACCCTGCCACCCCATATCTTTCCATTGGTTAGAAATTAAACCTTTGAGAGCAATATTTGGAAAGGCAACATGCCACAATGTTTTGAGTGCTTCCTATTAATAACAAAGGATAAGCATATTACTGACATATTGCTATAGTAATAACTGGTCCTTTCCTCCACAATCCAAGATGCCAGGGCTTCTACGTTCTGCACAAGCATGATACAGTTAGAATCCAATACTTGCCAAAGAAGGCTCCTGCAAACAAACACAGACAAGAAGGAAAATGAGCCTTACTGGAGCCAACATTCTCCTTAGACGCCTTGTCATATCTATAACTGCCTCCGAAGGAGGCAAAGAAGTACGAGGGCCGGTGTCCTCCTCCCAGATGGCGTCTCTGATCAAACTAGCTCTAGCCTGTGCTAGCCGCCCCAAAGTAAAGTCCAAGGCTGTCGCAACCTCAGGCAGGGGCGCAAGCCGGCTACCTTCAACATGGGCCCCAAACAGCTCACTAACAAGCTCATCTTGAAAAGCCCAAGCCACATTTATACCATACTCTAAAAGAATCGGTCAATGACATAATTGGTGCTACATTGTAATTAAAAATTAAAAAACACAAGAGTTTATCATTCTCAAGCAATGTGAGATCCCAACACCACCTATACCCAGCACTTAGTATGAGTATCACAATCTCTTCCACTTAAATTCATGGCGCCCTTGTCGGAACATTCCATCATAAATTTCTGGTTGTGATAGTTTTTTTTTTATCTCATTTGTAATGCCCCAATGAGGGTTTAATCACACCTAGGCCCATATAGAGTCGTTATAATATTATTATAATCCTATTGGAGTCGTTATATATAAATAGTAAGAATTTATCTCTACTAAGCAACATGAGATCACATACGTCACTTGCACTCACAACTCAATATCATACTTTAAAAGGACTAGTCAAATGTATATTAAAGCTTTATTGGAATTATTATAAATATTAAGAACTTCTCTCTTAAACAATGTGGAACCCTATATACCACATATACTCACCACTTAATATGAGAAATCACAATCTCGTTCCTTAAATGGTCATTCTACCATAGGTGGTATGACTCAAGTCCAATATTTCTAGTTGGAATTGATTTTGGTAGTACTATTTGTAATATCCCAAGGGAGGTCAAGCCATATATGGGTCTATTCTCCAAAATGACTAATTGTTGAAACACATGCATGCATATATATAATGGCCAAACAAAAACAAACGAGAAGATTATCTGCAAATCTATTTATGTTCGGTTTAGTTGAGATTATTCAAACTAAACTAAACCAAATTATTAATATATATAGTTACTAACAATTTATTTGTATGAATATTATCACATGACTGGATAGGCCTCAATGATGGACGTTATAGATGGGATTTTGATAATTTTGTAGCGAGGAAAGCCAGCATCCATCAATAATTGCTTCCATTCAAGCTCAGTCCTCTCCTTTCCACCGGTGGTGTGTGCCATCATAACCAAGTCGAATACCATTCGTGTATCTTGATACAAGTCATCATTTTCTTTCTCAAGAACAATATCTACAATTATAACCTTTCCACTCTTTGGTGGTATTGCTTTCTTGCAATTCTTCAGAATTTTGATGCAATGTTCGTCGCTCCAATCATGTAGCACACACTGCACCAACATTACATATAAATTACTTTTACGTAGAAGTGATACTACTTACAAGACAGTGTGTAAACATATTGTTTATTGTTAGACTTATTTCAATTGTAAAAGAAGTTAAAACAACAATATTATTTTAAAAAAAAAATCTACATGGAAACTTTACATCATATACCTCTGTTTAATTAACATGAGATTTGTCATTTTTGCTCTTCTATCTTAATTTTTAAATATCTGTGTGTTTAAATAGAATGATAAAATTGACAAATCACACGTTGATCATTAGATGGAGGTGTTTAGTGTAAGGCTTCCTTGTAGCATTTCTCTTCTTTTTATGTATGCTGAAATAATAGGGTTTCACTTCAATGGTGTATGTGTTTTGTGCGTCAATAATAGTTTTTTTTTTTTTTTTAAAGAAAATTTCTAATTGCAAACTTGTTTATTGACACACCTAACACACCACTAAATACTAATGTAGTGTGGAAGCCTTCCAATTCGACGAACATTAAAATTAAGTAATGATGATTTGATGTTTGTTTCGATTGTAATGGGGCATAGCAAGTGTAATGGTCATGATAGACCAGCTTATATATAAGTTAAGAACACATCCAAAGAGGAGGGAACCGGCAAAAAGACATCTAAATACATACCTTAATGAAAATTGCATCAGCACTAGGAATGGCCTCAAACATGTTCCCTCCAACATGGGAGACCCCTTGGCGGAGTGGTGCAGCGGCAACAACATGTGGGAGATCAAAGTTAATAGCTTTGATATGTTGATGTGATTTAACGATCTTAGCTATCATTTCTCCCGTCCCACCTCCTACGTCCACCAATGATCCAATGGAATTAAACCCATCTTTGTACTCCGTAAGGACTACCCCCATCATGATCTTGGTCGTACATGCCATGGCATCGTTGAAGATCTTGTTGAATTCAGGATTTTTTGCTGCAAAGTCCCAGATCTCACAACCATGTGCTTTCTGAAACGCAATGCCACCTTCTTGGACACATTGGCTCAAGCAATGCCATGGCGCCAATTGCCATGGGTTGTTCTGCATTATCACCATTGGCACTAGGCTCAGCTCAGCATCATGCAAAAGCCATCTCGACGTCTCGGTCGATCCGTAGAGTGTGTCGCTGCCGTCTGGCAAATGATGTTCAGTGAAGATCTTTTTGTGGACAAGCAACCTCAAGATTCGTGCGAGGTAAGGGATATCCGGAGAAGTAGGAGAATCAATCTCAGAGGCTATTTGGTTCAAAGTAACTGGAACGCCATGAGAGTGTATAATGTCAGCAAGGCGAAGGTCCACAGCACATTTCAATGCCATGGAGTCGGCAAAGGCGAATAAGAGTCGCCAAATTGCAGCCTGGCCTCTCTCGAATATTGGCATAATCTCTTCGTTTCGTTCCATTCTCTTCTCTGATCTCACACACAAATGAATTAGATGATAATTAGTATGTGTGAAGTGAAAGCATGAAAGGTTTCTATTTAAAAACAAATACGTTATTGGTTGTTGGAATGTCATGATCATAATTCTACAAAAACATTATTTGGAGATTTGAATGGTTCGCCGAATTAAAGTAATTTAAAAATGGAGATATTCTCTTTAGATAATATTAAAATAATTTGTGTATATATTTAATTGATAGCGTTTACTTAAGTTTGAAATAATTAATCCACATTAATTATATACGTCGGCCTGCGCTGGCCTACGTATACAATTTCCATTGACCAAATAAAGCAAGGTAATGAAGCATAAAAATCAACTACTTTTGTGGTGCTAGGAGCCCGCGCGCAACTCTAGGGCTATAAATAAATCAGTGTATTCGATAGTTGGTTTGGGTATTAAATTCTAATTCAACTCGACTCGTAAAAGAAAAATATTTGCCCATAAAAATAAATATCCACTTGACAATTCTATTCGACTCGATTAAGATTCGTTAAGACCCACTCGTTTATGTTCGAATCGACTCGTTAACTTGACTTGATTAAAGTTCATCATATATTGATAAATATATATACATATATGTATATATGTATTAACTAATAATATAAGCGTAGCACTTTTATAATTAAATATATAATAGTAACTTAATTTCTTATGTATATATATTGAATATACTTTATAGTTATATTTTATAATTTGTTCAATAATTACTCAATAAGATTTAATAATTTTATATATTAGTATGTGGGAACCACATATAAAATAGATATATACTATCATATTATGTGTATGTATTAATAATATATGTAGGTATATAATATATTATTATTATAGATAAATATCAAGTAGTTAGATATTGATTATTTATAAATTTTTACAATTTTATAATTCAATAAAAGTTCTACTTGTTAGTTTTAGAAATTCAATATTAGGTTTTTTATTTTTTTATTTATCTAATTGATTAATTATTAAATCTTAGTCAAAAAATTAATAAAAAAACAGCTCAAGCTTAGCTCGGCTCGAGCTCGTCTCACAAGTTGAGAGTTTAGCTTTCAGAGTCGAGCTTGAACAAATAAAAAATAAAAATCTTGAGCTCGGTCTTGAGCTCAACCTTGAGTATTTTGAGTTGAGCTGAGTTCGAAAAGCTAAAAAGAGGCTCGGTTCGACTCGATTACAGCCCTACGTGTAAGGCTAGCCCCACTGCAAACCTTGACTTGTTGCCATGATCAACATGGGGAGGAGGTAAGATAAGGCAAGCGACTTCCCTAGACCTTGAGCAGCGGTGTTAATGACGTATATAGGTTTCAGGTGAGAATCTCTTATATTCGTATGAAAAATTCTACTCATCATTTTTACACTATATATGATTTTTTTCTTTATAAATATGTGGTGTATAAATGATGAGTAAAAAAATTCATTTAATTTAGTAAGAATAAAACAAAAAATAAAATAAAAAATCAAGTGGTGTACTGTGCTATAGGATGAACATGTCCCTCGCCATCGAGTGGTGGTGAAAATAACAAGAAATCAACGTATTATGAAATTCATGGGAACTGATCTAGCCACTTGCATTCAAAATAATATAATATTATGAGACCTCAATTATCAGTTCTTTTTTTTAATTTTCTAATAAATTTTTATTGCTCGCATCCAGAAGGTATGGCACATCAATTGCTTTTGGTCAATGGAGACATTTCTTCAATTTGAGCTTTTATTAATTAGTACACATGATAATGCACAATTCAACACGTAAGAATTACAAATTTCCATTTGAGGATATGAAAATAATTGAAATTTATTGAACAAAAAATTATTAGATATTATGGTGAAAACTTTTTAATATGGCTTAATTATTAGAATGGAAATCCTAATTAAATATAGCCTTTCAAAAAAAAATATATAGGGGTTAATTAAAATAGAATCTTATACATATTTTAAGCTATTGTTGATAATTAATAATTAATGATATGTCTTCCCTCATGCCTTGACAGTACATCTTACCATGTTAGATGGAGGACGTCCACGTGGCTGACTCTTTTTTACTGCATTGTAACGCATGGTTACTGCTATTTAATTTACTAATTGAAGGGTGACTTTTAAGTTCAGTTGTGCGTCGGTGGAATATAAAAAGTCTTATTCAATTTAATTTTAAGACCATCTGATTCTTTGAAATATATAAAAGTTCTTTTCTTTTTTTCATGCTCTTGATAAAATATTTAAGTTATAAGTTTGTTAGGTATTATTTTAATTTTATTAATTAAAAAAAATTTATAAAATAATTTTATAAACTGAACTTGAAATATTTTTTCCTATATTTATTTATAGCTGCTTTCTGTTTATAATTTTATTGTTGCCATTTTTTGTCGTCCTTTTTTTTTATTTTTTTGAAAATCCTATAAAAACTGTTTTGTGAAGTGCGCAGAGGTGCTGCCGAGATCTTTTTTCTGAGACACCATGTGAGCATAACCGCGTGGTGCGGCGCGCACCAACACTGTGGATAGCACCACCGCGAGGTGCTGCACGCACCAAGCATGGTGTAGCCCCACTTCAGTGGTGCTGCCCGCACCGTGGTGGCGCTGTAAGCACTGTTGAGGTGCTGTGCGCACCAGTACCGGTGTTGTGCCCACCAAGAAGGTGGTGCTGCATCACCAAACTGCCTGGAAAATTTTTTCAGGTGGAGGATGCTAGTATGGTAGCTTGTGGTGGTCTCTGGTGTAGGCTGCATTTTCTGGTGTGTTAAGCTACTGTTCACGTAAACAGCAGCCATCTGGAGTAAGAAGATGACTTTTAAAGTCATCTGGGCTATTTGTTTTGGCTGGGTTGGGCCTTTCGGCTCACTGTTTTTTTTAACAAAAAATAATTAGATTTGGGCCGAATAGGCCATTCTATTAAAAAACAAAATTTGGTCTGGACAATTTTCATAACCTAATACTATTTGAGCCTAATTTTTTTGAACACAAAATAAAATAGAAGAAAATAAAAGTGGCATCTATGAAATTCGAACCAAAACCACCGATTAAACAAAAGCAGCGCACACCACTGGATTGCGATTTTCTTTTGATTTAGGCATGCTACACATTAGAGTCCGTTTAGAGAAAACTATAGTACTTTGCATTAATTATCTATGTTGGTGCAGTACTTTGCACACCTCTTACCACCTATTTACTATTTCGTTTATTTTTTTAATTTTTTTGAATTTTTTTTTACTTAATGATTAGAGAAGACTATTAATGAAATTATATTTTTTTTAAAATTTTTTTTATAATAATTAAGGATGTTAAAAAAAATAAAAATAAAATAAAAAATTCAAGTACACTATAAAATAGTAAAAAGATGGTAGGAAGATAGTAAATCTATTATTATCCTGAGAAATGATAGAAAATGATTGAGGAAAATGATTGGACCAATAGTCATGGACAAATTTCTGCCTTATCTCTCTATAAATATGATATCATCAATTGAAAATGTTGAAAGAGAAATACTAACTGTACCTAAAAAAATTATAAAAAATTTAATTCTTCATGTGTCAGCTATTTATATACTAAAAATTATGAAACTTGAAAATTAAAATTTGAATTTAAAAAGAAAATGATAAAATGAATCTTATACGTAAAATTGTAAATAAAATTATAAGTACATGTAACACTACTTTGTGTGTAAAGCAAGTGTCTTTATTAAGAAAAATATGTGATTCTCACATGTTCAAGAAACACACGTCAATTTTTAAAATAGGTTTTTTTAAAAAAAAACTTCTAAAAAATCTTTCAATTTTATAACTTCATTTAACAACCAGATAAAAGAAACTTGACTGTAGATAAGCAAGGAATATACTTAGTGCATGTTTGGGATTGTGGTAAGAAATATAACTTATAGTTTTAGGGCTTATAGCTTATAACTTAAGTAATAAGTTCTACTATTAAAAATTTATTTACTGTTTGGTAACCATATATTTAAAACACTTTCAAATATGTTACGTTCTTTTGGAAATAAATTAAAAAAGTACTTTCTAAGGTAGAAATAACGATTATTTAAATTTTAAAAATTATGACATATCCTTGAAAGTTTAAAAGTTGTAATTATCTTAAAATTGTATGGATATTTTTGTCTATTGACAGTCTTTTTAAAATTCGAATTACATTCTGTATTATCCAGAAAAACTTTTTGAGATTAAAAGTGGTTAAATATGTAACATCCAAACATGCTAATTTTTTCATTAAAGATCTTTTACGACTATTTAAGCATTTTTTAAAACTCTTACCACATGGAAATTTTGTAACTTGGCAAAATGCCAACTATTTTTTGTATTAAGAACACTCCCTATAAAAATTTGGTAATTCCTCTCTTTCTCTGAGTGGAGGCCCCCACCCCTGTCCTAGTGCAAGGCTAATGATTTTTTTCCATTTCTTTGTAGATTGTTTTCGATGGAAGGAAATTTGGAAAACCTGTACGAGAGATTGTCTCTCACAAAGCAGGAATAAGATGTCATATTGGTGGATACACAGAAGCTGGATGATGTGATTATCAGAGGAGGGAAGTGTTTGATTCAAAAGTTGCTAACGGTGAGGTACTACAACAAAGAGGCCTTCAAGATGACGATGATGAGGGCTTGGAGACTAGTGGAACAATTATGGTTTAGGGAGATGAATGCCTCCCTACTTTTAGCAGAGTTCCATGATGCGAAAGACAAGGAGAGGGTTATATGGGAGGGTCCCTGAGCTTTTGATAAAAGCTTGGTGATGGTGAAGGAAATCGAAACTACTCAGCAAGTGCATTAGATTTAGCTCATAGTGGTGTTGTTCTAGGTAAGAATCTATGGCCTCCCTTTGATATCTAGAAATGAGTACATTGGAAATCTTATTGGGGGTTCTATTGGTAGAGTGGTTGAGGTGGATATTGATTAGGGGGAGATGAACAAGGGGGAGTATATGCAAGTGAGAGTAGAAATCGAAGTAGGGAAGCCTCTACTTAGGGGAAAAAAGATTAATATAGGGATGGGTAAAACATGTTGGGTTCATTTTGCTTACGAGAGACTTCCTAATTTTTGTTATTGTTGTGGTAAGTTGGGTCATAGCCATCAAGAGTGTAGGAGCTGGGTAGAAAATCACAAGATCTTTAAGGAATGGGTTTACCTTATGGGTAGTGGATGAGAGCTGAAAGAGGTGGGAGCGTTGGGATATTAATCAGAAAGGGGAAAGGAAAGTTACTAAAGTTATTGAAGATAGTAGGGATATGAAGAGGGGAGAAAAGGAGACTAGAGGTCTGGCAGGTGGGAATATGGAAATTGAAACTCACCCTGACTTACCCTCTAGGTTGGCTGAGATGAGAGACTTGGCTACTGGGAGTAAGGAAAATGAAATATGCCAGTGAGATTCCCTCAGAGCTGGCTAAGGGTAAAGAAGAAGTGCAAAGGCTCTTTGTGTGTCCTGAACTGATTTCCACCATGCAGTCTGGTACATAGGAAGTAGTGGAAGAAGATGTTGAAACTGGGGAGGGAAAAAAAGGAAAAGGGAAAGAAATCTGTACTAAGAAGCCTCTAGCCTCGCTAATTCACAAAATAAGGAATAAATGGGGAAAAAGATGGAGGATAATACAAGGAAAAGAGGGTCAAGTTGCTAAGTTGTCAATAGCTGAGTTGCTACAGCTGAGGAAAAGGAAGGGGAGGCTGAGAAGAAAGATGATCTTGTAAGGGCGCGTAGACATATTCAGGTGGAGAATGCAAGAAGTGGGATCCGAGATGGGATGTCAAAACTGATATCGGCAGAAACTGGTTGCCAGCCCTGCCAGAAGTCATGAAAACGTTGAGCTCGAATGCACGAGGGCTTAGAAACCCACGGGGTATTCGAACACTTCGAGACTTAGTCAAGAAGGAAGATCCATATATTTTGTTTCTACTAGAAACAAGATTGACAATAAGAGCTACGGAAGGGTGTAGGGTGAGACTTGGCTTTTCAAACTGTTTGGTTGTAGATAGTGTGGGGAATATTATGGAGAGCAAATGTGGACTTGAAAATTGTAAACTACTCTAGGTCATATATTCATGCTAGGATTGTGTGGGGTGGGAACCAGCAAACTGAGGGCTACTTCACAGGGGTGTATGACAATCCTGAAACAAGTTTAAAGGGAGTTACATGGAGGTTGATAAAGAATCTATGTAGTGGAGATGGAAAGGTATGGCTAGTGTGTAGGGATTTTAATGAAATACTCACGTAAAATGAAGAGAAGGGTGGGAAGAGAAGACTTGAATCACAAGTTGATGATTTTAGAGAGATCTTGGACACTTGTGCATTAAAAGATCTGGGTTATATTGGATCTCCTTTCACCTGGTGCAATAATAGGGAGGGAAGAGCAAGAATTTGGGAGAGATTTGATAGGTTCTTTGCAAACTCAAAGTGGATCCAGTTGTATCCTCATGCTACCAAAATTCAGGGTGCTACTGCTTATTCAGACCATTTCCCCATATGGAAGGAGCCTCACAAGGGTGTAGAAACTAGAGGAGGCAAGAGGATGTTTAGGTTTGAAGTGATATGGTTAGGAGAAACTGAATGTGATGACATTGTTAAGGATAGTTGGAAACATACTTCAACTGGGGATAAGATGGGAGAAGTGATGGATAAGTAGGTGTGGAATAAAAGAAAATTTGGTAATGTCTAGTACCAAGTGGCTCGAGCACAGAGAAGACTACAATGTTTGCAAGGGAGGAATCACAGGGGGAGCTCTAATGAGGATCTGAAAAAGGCAAGGGAAGACAGGTACAAATCTGTTTGGAGAGAGAGGAAGTGATGTGGAGGCAAAGGTCAAAAGCTTTATGGCTAAAAGAGGGGGGTAAAAACTCAAGATATTTTCACATGAAGGCCTCGCAGAGAAGAAGAAAGAATAAGATTGTGAGGCTGTAAGATGAACAAGGGAACTGGCAGGAGGGTGAGTGTGGCGCCCCCGACTTCCATGTACGGACCAGCACGGAAATCGAGACACCCGGGATGATGACAACCGGTCACACATCCCAACGACAAGTGTCAGTGTGTGCAACAAATAAACAGTGCACCAAAAAAACACAGCGGAAGGTAATAAAGTCTACTAGTATCAGAATTTTAATTAATACAGAAATCCAAAATACGAATACCTTAAAACAAAGCCAAAGTCCTAGAAATAAAACACAAGTCTGAAAATAAAACTACAGCTCGAGTGATCCCAGATCACTCCTCCGGCGGAGCCAGATCCTCAGGCTCGGCATCTGCATCATCAACAAAATCTGCAGTACCATTAAATGGTACCGCAGGTAAGTTATAACCTAACCATGTCCAGAGATAAAACCATACTCTAACAATTAACCATGCATGCCCAATGATGCAATATGAAAAAGTGCAACACACGCCAAAAATCTCATTGGCTCAAAATCATTCCCAGTAAAATCCATTTCCACCATTTTTCCAGAAAATGGTACACAAAAACATTTCCATCATTTTCCCAGAAAATGATACACAAAATCAACTCACGCTATTTTCCCAGAAAACAGCTCTTTTCCAGTTAATCCAATTAACCATATGCACCATGGCCTCCCCTATGGACCATCCGCACGTCCTGGCTATGGTGGAAAGCCACGAAGTGTAAATCGGAGAGGGTGTTCGATGGGGCGGCTCCGGCGACGGATCGGAGCTGGGGTTGGGTCGATTAGGACTGAAATGGGCCGGTGGTGATGTGGCTAGGAGCTGGTGGCCGGAGGTGGCCGGATGGCGGCGGAACGGGTGAAGGAACGCCGCGGCTTCGCGCGGCTACTGGCGGCTAACGACGGCGCGGCCGGGGCTGGGATTTGGAGGGGTGGCTCGCCGGCGCACGGGGAAGCCGGTGGTACCGGCGGTGTCGACCACCGCCGGCCGGCGGCGGTGCAGGGGCAGCGGACCCGATTTGAGTGAGGGAGAGGAGAGAGAGAGAGAGATCCGGGTCGGGCTGGGCTGGGGGAAACCGGGAGAAAAAGAAGAAGAAAAAGAAGAAAGAGAAAAAGAAAGAGAAAAAGAAAAAGAAGAAAAAGGAGATCCAACCTTTTTCAACTTGGGTTTTCGAAAGTGATCCACGAAAACAATTTTAAAACCACTAAATAAATAAAATAATTCAAACTCAATGAAATGCTCAATTAAAACAGTAAAAATATTAAAATCCAAAAACAAGCCCATTTAAATAAAACAATAACTATTTTTAAAACAGTTAAAATAAATAAATCAATTTAACTCAAAATTAGCTAAACTGAAATATTAAACTCTGACAAAAACATCCTTTAAAATAAAGAGGAATTAAATTACAGATTACTAATTAAAATAAATCGAACGCAGTGAAATGCTTTAATTAAAAAAAAAAATTTTAAAACACATAAACAACCCAACTTAAATTAAAGACCAATTTAAATTCACCACAATAATTAAAATAAGAAAACCCAATAAAATTATTTTCACAACTTAAAAAAAAAAATATTATAAAATAATATTTAAAAACTCCCAAAATTTTAAAACAAGATAATTAATCATAAAATAAATTAAATAAATTCTTCATTAAAATACACTAAAATCCAGGATGTTACAATCTCCCCCCCTTAAAATAAATTTAGTCCTCGAAATTGTAGGGTCAGACATCAATGCTAAAGACAGGCATGAGATGCGACTAACGGTAGGCTTAAGAGACATACCGCCGATCAAACAAACGATTACAGATATCGTTCCATCATGTCTACTTCTCTTTTCCAAGAGAAATCTTAAGCCAGAAGATCATCCCAAACTACCTTCTCCAAAAGTATCGACTTAGATCTTAACCTTTACTCCTTCCAATTTACAATCGGTATTAAGGCAACCTCCTAAGTAAGGTCAGGTTGAGGTTCGATGCGTCTTGGGTCGACAAAGCGCACCTCTCGCTGACCAAACCTTTCTTGAGAGCACATGGAACAAATCAAGAACATTTCCAAAATACTCTGGCAAAGTAGTCCTGTAAGCAACAGCCTCATTCATCACCAAAATCTGAAAACGTCCCACAAATCTAGGGCTAAGTTTTCCTCTTTTACCAAAACGCTTAACGCCTTTCATGGGAGAGACTTTGAGATAATCCAATCACCTTCCTCAAAAGACAAGTCTTTCTCCTTGAATCCACATAATCTTTTTGACAACTTTGCGCTTCCGCCATAACATCTCTTATAATAACTCGGACCAAATAATATACTCTCAGCAATTTCATCCCAACACAAAGGCGGTCTGCACATTCTCCCAAATGCACATCATGATTATCATTCCTAGAGCGGCCAGATAAACCAAGATCTCAATATCCACAAAACCTTAACACAACACCTAAGGAATTCCAATGATTACTAGTTCCAATTGATAATCTGAACTAACCTCTATTGGTTCCTACAGTAAAACTTCCAAACCTTCGCTGAATACTACACTTTAGTAACCTAATGGCCACTTCCAAAAATTAACCATCAATAACGAAATTGCATACACAATAATTAATCTCCAATTACAGGTATTCCTCAAAAATTCCAAGTCATCACTAATTCCTCAAACTTAGCACGAAATTTGAACTCCTTATTACAACCAAAGTATCATGCTCCTACTCCGCACTCTGATATTCGCCACATACCGAAAATTCATGTCCTTCTAAAATAACACCATTAAGTACAGGGTAGTTCCATACCTACTAACCAAGAAACTCTTACCACAATTGGTGGAAGTACCCTCCTCCAAAATCATGAATTATCACACATTACTCAAATAATTCCCGCTACTTTAAACAAGATCAATATCCAAAAAGAATACATCCACGATCAATGACAGAAAACCAATATTAATCAACTTCAGCATCGCAATTGAAAACAAGTAACACTACCACAAAGTGTACTCGTCTCCTCTTAAGATAAGGAACTAAACCATCACTCCACCAAAATTATTGCACAACATCCAAGGATCTTAATATTTTATTAACTCATATACTTGATTATGCTATCCACCGTTGATGCCTAAGCTTCACCTTCCAAAATTCATCAATTAAGCCAAATAACAATGTCCTTAACTCACCAAACTTGACGTTCCATTTCCAAAGGAAAGTATAGTCTCAAAAATTTAAATTCCTATGTGACCTCAAGTCACAATTAATTCCTTTAGGTAATCACAATAATTAATGTCAATCATCATTCCATCGAGTAACTTGCTTCAACTGTACTCTTCGATCAACTCACCAAAACTCTTGAACTTAATACTGTCGTAACGACTCCTTAACAATACCTACCAGAACTACTTCTTCCAAGCCAAGAATGAGATTAGAACCTGTACTCTCCGAAATTCCTACAAACTCACAACTGCTACACATCGATCTCGTGCATCCTTAGCTAGAATCCATATTCCTCCAACGTGCAAGTTATCTATCACTACCATTTCCATCATCTGGACCTATATCCTCGAAATCAACAAAAATCATTTCTTAAATCAACACCTTCTTAATCCTTAAAATTGATATGGATCAAATCTTAAATCTACTATTGTAACCTCACGCTAAAAACAATCATTTTCTCAGATTCGATCCAAATCTACAATTCTTAGAAAATACACGAGTTAAATCATTACCTTCCATCTCCAAAGAAATATTCTCATTAGAAAAAATTCCTATATTAATAATTGATCTCTGATCAACCTCAATTTAATGATCACAGACTAAACAGTCTCCAAAATAAAACAAGCTAGCACACCAAACTCGAGGAATTAAAAACTTAAATATTATTACAAATCAATCATTCAAACCTATAATTCTAAAACCTTAAACCAAAAAGAATCGTTTCCTGGAATCTTCAAATTCGATGACCTTAAATCTAAAGCACTCACCTTACAAACTTTGCAAAATTCTAAAACCCCAAATAATACCAAAGCGCTTAACAGAGTCGGCACAAATCTAAAACTTCTAATTTAATTAATCCCTCAAGTGCTTGTTGAACCTACCACCTTAGATCCTATAAACTTATTTCCTAGAAACTATAGGACCTCAAACCTTAGATAACTTCTCATAAGTCTATCCTCGAAGTTCGTTGAACTTATGACCTCTTACTCCCTAGACTCGACAATTAATCCTATGGAACTTAAGACCTCAAGTATCCTAGGCGAACTAAAACTATTCCCACCTTAGCTGCAACTTGAGTTCCTACTCCATAGAGTTCACTTAGACCATGTCGTTCCCTTCGAGTCTCGATATTAAAACATACCAATTGCTAAGAGTTCAGGCCTACTACACTAAATGCTCAAGCCTAATAATGACATTCACAGTCGTACATTCTTCCTGTCATAGCGTAGCCCTTAACCCACTTTTTAACTCAAACCGATTAAAATCTAATTATGAACAAAAATAATAATAATAAATTAAAACACAACAAAATGCCATAAAATAAAATAAAATATCAACCAACCAAGTAAAACAATATACAATAAATTAAAACAATTTAAAGTAACATACCTCAAACAACATAAAATCAAAACAAAACAAAATCTCACAAATAAAATAAAATTCCATAAATAAAATAACATGCGATAAATGAATAAAACAATGAAGAAATACACAATAAATAATTAAAACAAATAAAATAAGCGACCATAAAATAAAACAATTAAAGTAAAATAACATTCAACCAAATAGATGAAACCAATAAAAATAACAACAAATATAATAAATTAAAACCATTAAAATAACATATTTCAAACCAAAATAATTTTAAATCACAATTTTTTAAAACTTTCTGGTACTTCACCTAAGGGACATGTGGCTTTACCCAGAGTCAAACCGCTCTGATACCACCTGTGGCGCCCCCGACTTCCATGTACGGACCAGCACGGAAATCGAGACACCCGGGATGATGACAACCGGTCACACATCCCAACGACAAGTGTCAGTGTGTGCAACAAATAAACAGTGCACCAAAAAAACACAGCGGAAGGTAATAAAGTCTACTAGTACCAGAATTTTAATTAATACAGAAATCCAAAATACGAATACCTTAAAACAAAGCCAAAGTCCTAGAAATAAAACACAAGTCTGAAAATAAAACTACAGCTCGAGTGATCCCAGATCACTCCTCCGGCGGAGCCAGATCCTCAGGCTCGGCATCTGCATCATCAACAAAATCTGCAGTACCATTAAATGGTACCGCAGGTAAGTTATAACCTAACCATGTCCAGAGATAAAACCATACTCTAACAATTAACCATGCATGCCCAATGATGCAATATGAAAAAGTGCAACACACGCCAAAAATCTCATTGGCTCAAAATCATTCCCAGTAAAATCCATTTCCACCATTTTTCCAGAAAATGGTACACAAAAACATTTCCATCATTTTCCCAGAAAATGATACACAAAATTAACTCACGCTATTTTCCCAGAAAACAGCTCTTTTCCAGTTAATCCAATTAACCATATGCACCATGGCCTCCCCTATGGACCATCCGCACGTCCTGGCTACTTTATGAGAGATGCCCAGTTCCGCACCCGGTGCGTTCGTGGCCAGGTCATCCTCTAGCCCCCGCCAGCAGAAGGGCCACGGAGTCGGCACGTCCAACGTCCGATCCCGTTGTCGCCCGGCGACAACCCAGGGGACGTCACTCAGTATATTGCGCTCCCGAGTGACCAGAGGAGCTCCACCGAGATAACACCCCATCTCGGCTTGGGGTCGTGATACACACGCACCCACAAATCCAGTCAACACATGAAAACCCAGTTTTCATAAAAGTCACATGAACATGAATGCAATACACGAAAACCCAGTTTTCTATTTACAAACATGCCATGTGTGCAATATGCAATGAACCAGATCAATCCTCACAACCAATGATCAACTCCCAAAATCACAATCAACCAAAATATCCAATATCCAAATCCAAAACCACAACATAACCGAACTCCAACAAATATCCAATCACAATTAATCACACACAACAAGTACTCCGATCAATCCAACCACCCCCGAACTCCTCGGACTCAGTCCGGAAACCAACCAGGATACATAAATAAATAAAAGCAGTTAATTGCATAAATATAATTAAATCTCAAAGAAATGTTTAGGAAATACTTACAGCGCTTTAAAACAATTTTACGAAAGTTCCGAGGCACAAGGAATCGCCAAAACAGCAAAACCCCACAGTGTAAAAACACTGACCGAAATGCAGTGAAATGGGAATTTTTCACGGTTTCAAACGGAGACTTGAAATTGATCGGATAGGGCCTTTGGAAGGTGGTGAATCTAATGGTAGTGGTGGTTGGCCATGGGTGGCGGCCGAAACGGTGGTGGAAAGCCACGAAGTGTAAATCGGAGAGGGTGTTCGATGGGGCGGCTCCGGCGATGGATCGGAGCCGGGGTTGGGTCGATTAGGATGGAAATGGGCCGGTGGTGATGTGGCTAGGAGCTGGTGGCCGGAGGTGGCGGAACGGGTGAAGGAACGCCGCGGCTTCGCGCGGCTACTGGCGGCTAACGACGGCGCGGCCGGGGCTGGGATTTGGAGGGGTGGCTCGCCGGCGCACGGGGAAGCCGGTGGTACCGGCGGTGTCGACCACCGCCGGCCGGCGGCGGTGCAGGGGCAGCGGACCCGATTTGAGTGAGGGAGAGGAGAGAGAGAGAGAGATCCGGGTCGGGCTGGGCTGGGGGAAACCGGGAGAAAAAGAAGAAGAAAAAGAAGAAAAGAAAAAGAAAGAGAAAAAGAAAAAGAAGAAGAAGAAAAAGGAGATCCAACCTTTTTCAACTTGGGTTTTCGAAAGTGATCCACGAAAATAATTTTAAAACCACTAAATAAATAAAATAATTCAAACTCAATGAAATGCTCAATTAAAACAGTAAAAATATTAAAATCCAAAAACAAGCCCATTTAAATAAAACAATAACTATTTTTAAAACAGTTAAAATAAATAAATCAATTTAACTCAAAATTAGCTAAACTGAAATATTAAACTCTGACAAAAACATCCTTTAAAATAAAGAGGAATTAAATTACAGATTACTAATTAAAATAAATCGAACGCAGTGAAATGCTTTAATTAAAAAATAATAATTTTAAAACACATAAACAACCCAACTTAAATTAAAGACCAATTTAAATTCACCACAATAATTAAAATAAGAAAACCCAATAAAATTATTTTCACAACTTAAAAAAAAAAATATTATAAAATAATATTTAAAAACTCCCAAAATTTTAAAACAAGATAATTAATCATAAAATAAATTAAATAAATCCTTCATTAAAATACACTAAAATCCAGGATGTTACAGTGAGGGGAAGGATAAACTTATTGTTAACTATTTTCAGGAGTTGTTCACCACCTTCAATCCTAGTGGAAACACAGACTTCCTGGAAAGTTTAACATGCAGGGTTGCAAAAGAGATGAATGAAGAGCTATGTATGGAGTATACTGAGAGAGAAGTGGATGAGGCACTTGCTCAGATGCACCCCACAAAAGGCCCTGGTCGAGATGGGATGGCACTTATATTTTTTAAAACATACTGGAGTACCATTGGCAAGTCCACTACAGAAGCAGTTTTACAAGCACTGAATTAAAGTGACTTTCCACTTTCTTTAAACCACACTTTTACTACCCTTATTCCTAAGAAACAAGACTCTATCAAAATTGCTGAGTATAGACCAATTAGCCTATGCAATGTACTTTATAAGCGTGTTTCAAAGGTAGTTGCAAATTGGCTTAAGAGATTTTTATCCTTTCTTATTTCTGATTCACAAAGCACCTTTGTGCCTGAAAGGCTTATTTCAGATAATGTATTAGTTGCATATGAACTCATACATTATCTGAAGCAGAAGAGGAAAGGGAATAAAAGGCTACGTGTCTCTTAAGTTAGATATGAGTAAAGCCTATGATAGAGTGGAATGGAGCTTTGTAGAAAAGGGAATGGTGAAGATGGGGCTTGAGGAAAGGTTCATCAAGCTAATTATGAAGTGTGTCAAGTTTATCTCTTTTTCTGTTTTAATAAATGGTGTACCAAAGGGTCCAATTGTACCTAGTAAAGGATTGAGGCAGGGGGATCCTCTATCCTCCTACCTGTTTTTATTGTGTACTGAGGGATTGATGGCTCTCCTTAAAACTGCTAATAAGGAAGTTTGATGGGATAAAACTATGCTGAGGGGCTCCTTACATTAATCATATTTTATTTGTAGATGATAGTGTATTTTTTTATAAGGCTAATATGCAAGAAAACAGAAAGGTGCACAGGCTTCTCGACACTAATTTATGCGCTGTGCAAGACGGGCAAGGCCAGTATAGGTGGAAGAATGGGAACGAGTACGTGCGCCAATGGAGGAATGACATGATTTCTGGCTAGGGTGTCTTGATTTGGGCCAACAGAGCTATGGTGCTTTCATCGACCAAGAAATGCCAATTGGAAGTCAAATTAAATACTATACTTGGATCAAGTGCACCTTCCCTAGCTGTGACACTGGTGCAACCATTCATTTCAAGTTCAAAGGATGCAACTCTTCTTTATAAGCCTATCATTGTAGTTGTTCCTAGCGTCGCAGATGAGAGAGCTATTAACACTAAAAATGTCCTTAATCCATGGGAGAGGAATAAAACTCACAACCTTTGCCTCAATTCCACCATTTTTTTCTCCTCCTTGATCTTAGCCATCATAACATACCTTGTCGAGGATCCTCGTTTCCTTGAGATCTCTTCGAGTCCGATCGATGTTACTTAGATAAAATTTGCGTTGCCCTATGTGATGTGCATGGTCTCAGACCTAGGTCATTTGATGGCCCTCAGTGTAAAGTAATGGAAGATATTCGAGGACACTTCTTTGGTCCTCCATTTAAATTGAATCTGGAATTTGAAAAGGCCAACGATTCAGAACCTTGTGGGAAAGATATGCGTGGTCTCACTCGTTACTATATGTGTGGTGGCCAGCATGATTCAGAGCCTTGTGGGAAAGATATGGCTAACACAGAAACATAGAGCTCAAGCAGTAACAGATTGGATTTAAGAGTGTTGAATGCTCTCCATGCATCATCAAAAGGAGTTGTTGAATGGCAAAATAAAAAAAATTTGGGTAAGAAATCTTTGGTACCTTATTTGTTTGAATTATTGCCATTTAGAGGGGTTTGTGCGCCCTTTGATAGAGTATGGGAAAGAAATCTTGTTGGTGGTACTGTTGGTGTCATGGTCTTAGCGATAGATTTGACTAAGAGAGTAAGGGGATTGGCTAAAATTCTTGATGATAGCCACTTTAGAAAATTGGAGTCAATGCTAGGAGTTTCCTCCTTTAAGAAACTATTTCATTCTCAAGTTTTTGGCTTTAGAAATAATTTGAATATTGCCAATTTTGCATCTGAAGAGATCAGGAATTCAACCAACTTAAAAGGAATCATGCAAACCATCTTTTCCCTGGATAATGCTTTGAACCTTGGAACTACAAGAGGTTCTGCAAGTGGATTTTGATGGGATAGTCTCTTTAAACTCACTGATACACGAGATCGAAATAAGAAGATGAATCTCATGCATTATCCTTGTAAGGTGCTTGCTAAAAAGTTGCTAGAACTTCTTGATTTCACAAAAGAGCTTGAGAGTCTGGAGGCTTCAACAAAGATACAATTGAAATATTTGGCAGAAGAAATGAAGGCCGTTACTAAGGGGCTAGAGAAATTTGTACAAGAATTTTCTGCCTCAGAAAATGAGGATCGTGTTTCCACGAAATCTTGCAAGATTTTAAAGGAGTTTCTTAGCTGTGTTGAAGTTGAAGTGAGGTCTTTGGCTTCACTTTATTCTAGTGTGGGTAGAAATACATATGCATTGGCTCATTATTTTGGGGACGGTTCAGCCCATTGTACATTTAAGCAAGTTGTATCTACTCTGCTCAACTTTGTGAGGGTGTTTGTACGAGCACCCGAAGACAACTACATTGACTTCAATAATGGATAATTGGAAGTGTTGAGCGTTACAACACCTTATGGGCAAGGTGCTTTAAGACGAGGGTTTAATTCAGTGAAGGGACAAGTGAAGTGAAGATAAGTTGAACAAGAAATGGCACTGTCTAATTTAGTGAAGGGGTTAAGCGAAATGGGGACGTTTGAGGAACTGAAGATTGAAGAAGTTGTGCAACTGGGAGCAATAAGCATTTAGTGTTAGTGAGGGTCAGTAGTTATGTTGTGTTCAGAAGTTAAACACCAAACGGTGCATCTTGATGACTGTGACTTTTCTTCTAGTTAGTCCGGGTTAGTTTAGGAAAAGTTGGAGTTAGTTACAAATCTGTAGTGGAGGTCTCGAATATAGTCAGAATGCAGAATCAGAAATGGGATATCCTTTGTCTTATTGAATGTTCTGGATTATCTTGGAGGTTGTGTTACCTCAAATAGATCTTATCTTTCAATGAAGTTTCATATTTCTGTGTAATAGCATCCATGGTTATCTGTTCAGTATTCCTACATATTAGCATCAATTATTACTCTGTTTTCTGGGTTGGTATTTTTTGCTTCATAACATAATGGGACTTCTACTGCCGACATTACAACCTCTCCCTAAGGAGCAACTAAAGGAAAACACTCCTAAAATCCTTATTTACAACCCCTCGGGAACACCTAGTGCATCTGTTTTCCATTTACCTCTATCACCTTGATAGAATCATCAGGATTTGAGACTTTAGCTTCTCTCACTAACTTAACATTCGAAGATATCTCCTTGGGATCACTCGAAGTTGTTACTCTATTAATAGGTGACTATTGGAGGCGTTGTAGACACTGCAAAGAATTTGTCTAAACCAGGCCTATTGATACAAACATCATTAGCAAGAGTCCAATTGAGAACAAATTTTTCCAAAAGGTTAATTTAATAGCAAATAAAGGTATATACTCAAACTTCTTCTTATCACGGAATTCTTCTCTCTGTCCTTCCTAGTGGGAGGCTAAGGTGAAGTGGGGGGGGGGGGACCACACTTTTTCCTAACGAAATCGAGGTGGGACAAGGGTGCATACGTAGTAGGAGGGTGGTTACGTAGTAGTGAGGCAGAAGTGCATGGTGGGGCACGGAGGAGCAGAATTCATTGAGCTACTGGACACGAAGGAATCTACAGAGTAGTCTCAACGGTGAAGGTGAAGAAGAGCCTTCCATGATGAATGACCTAGAAGAACAATGGGGGAGGTTTTGTCTGACGGAGGAGGAAAAGGAAGCTATAGCCATTGATGATGCTGTCAATGAGGAAATATGGTTCAAATGTGATTGTAGCCTAGTAGGAAAGTTGTGTTTGGGAAGCTATATCGGCAACGTGGTTCTTGAGGATTTCAATGAAGAAAGTCTGGAGAGTTAGTAAACCTGCTAAGTTCGTTGAACTAGGTGGTAATATGTTCACCATAACGTTGGCTAACCAAGCAGACAAACAGCGTGTTTGGAGTAGAAGACCATGGCTATTTGATTCACATCTGCTAGCCTTGAAGCTATTCGATGAATACTGTAACACCCTGCTCCTTTCTTCCTTCTGATGAAAGCAATTACGTCTGATGCGACTGTCCCCTCCTTCTCTCTAGCCACTATGAGCCTCGTTATGCATGCCAGACCTCGATAGCATGTTTTAACAGATACTATGTGATTTCTAAAGTTAGGTTTGCGTTTTAAAGTTATGAGTATTTTAAATGAGATTCTCTCATCGCAATTTGACTAAGTAATATTTTAAATAACTCAGTTATAATATCTTTGAAGAGGTCTAAAAATATTACAATTGTGGGAAATCATTTTATTAAATGATTTCAGTTATTTAAAATATTACGTGATTTAAATTATGTTGAGAATTTTAATTAATTTAATGGTTTTATTCTCTTAAATATATTAAGTAAGACTTCATCATTTTATTAATGATGAAAGAATATTATTTTAAATAATATTCTATCTTAATTTCACTCAGTACTTTTAATTAAATTAACGTTTATGTATTTTAAATCGGTGTTTGAGGTCCACCGTTAGATCGTTTTGTAGATCCCTAGATGTTGGGTTTTAGGATAAAACCCCAGCCCCTCTCTCTTTCTCCCTCACTTTTCTCCCAGCTCTCTCTCTCTCTCTCTCCTCCCTCTCCTTCGGCTTGCACTACATGACTCCCTCTCACCGATCCATTCCATCTCACAGCCTGGTGCCGTCGTGCACCGGCAAGCCTCGCCGCTGCCACCACTAGCTCCACCTCCCTCCGGCAAGCTCCCTCATCCCGATTTCACTCTCTCACGCTCCCTCTTTCTCTCTCTTGACAATGCATAGCCTGAAAGGGCTTGATGCTTCCTCCACACATGGCTCTTCCCTCTCTCAAGCTCTGTTCTCCTCCCCTCCACCACCGTACGCTGCCACCCACGGTATGTGACCGCCATCTCTAGCTTCCTCCAGCCACCATTGACCCATCCCAGCCGCCCTTGGCCTTGATCTTCTACCTATGCATGCACACTCTCCCTCACTCTTTCACGGGCCTTCACTCACCCACGATCAAGATCCACCAATGTGGACCATCGTACCATCACCACCGAGCCTCCACAAGTCCACCAGCAGCCTCCCTTAGCCTAGCCTTAAGTCCAAACCACCACTTTATTTGGTGGACAACCATTACCCACGGTGAATAGCCACTATACGTGGCTGACCGCCACTGTACACCACTAGATTCGCCCCTTGCCGCCACCATAAGGCCACCATGAGCCCTTCCAAGACCACACCTAGCTATCCAAATGCCCAAACAGCTGCCGTATGCGGTTTAGCCGCCACGTACGACCCTTCCGACGTCATCGACTATGACGGTTAGTGGATAACGCATAGGTCATCCTGTCGACGGTATAACTCTCTATCATTCGTTATTTATGTTAGATGCTAGTTGGTTGGTTAGGTTGTGGACTGTATTGTTAATATTATGGAGTTGCTGGGTAGTAGGATGTTGGGATGTGCTGTGACGTGAAATGTTGGGCGTAGATGGGAAGTGTACTGTGTAGTGTTGTGGACTGTGCTGTGATGTGTGGTCATGGGTTATGTGCTGTAGTAAAGATATGGTCTGTAGTCTGAGGTGATGAGTGTCATTGTGTAGTCAGCTTATGGCCGGGAGTATGTGCGAAGTGGCTGAAAAGTATCAGAGTAGCGCAGTGAAAACATGACTGGGCAACGTCATAAAGTGACATGATGAGTTAGGAGTTGGCATATAGGTGATATAGCGGAATGTCAGGTGACGTGACAAGGTCACGGTGTAGCTTGGGAATGGTTTAGAGCTATATAGCGTGACGTAAGGTGTAATTATGAATGGAGTCCTATCATGTTAAGTGTTGGGATGAACTGTCAAGAAGTACGGGTAGCATGAAGAATCGTGCAAGCCGGTTAAGAGAAGGTTGCTATCGGAGTATGGTGCTTGCCCATATGAGCTTATGACCAATGTATTATATGTTGGTCTTAGGTGATAAAGAGATAAAGTACATGTGTGATCTGGTTACATGGTGCTTAAGCCTCGGAGTGGCTTAGAGTCGTGTGACGTGTATAGATGATCATGAGAATTTAGAGTGAGCTAAGATACATGAAGGTATTGATGAATGTACTGTCTAAAATTGGGATGTGTGACTTACTCGGTTTGAGTCATGCGTTGAAATGTGGTTAATGAGAAGAATGAGACAGAGGTCTTAGTGTTTTAATCTTAAGGTGAATCATGGGTTCACCTTAGTGAGTAAGTACTTGAAGTAGAACGTTGAGGTTAAAAGAGATAGTGTAACATCCTGGATTTTAGTGTATTTTTAATGAAGGATTTATTTAATTTATTTAGTGATTGATTATCTTGTTTTAAAATTTTTTGAGTTTTTAAATATTATTTTATAATATTTTAAGTTGTGAAAATTAATTTTTATCGTGTTTTCTTAATGTTATTTACTATTTTGCATTTAAAGTGATTTTTAATTTAAATTGGTTTTTTTTTTGGGTTTTAAAATAATGATTGTTTTATTTAAATCTTTCACTGCGTTTGGATTATTTTATTTATCTTGTAGTTTTAAAATCCTCTTCGTTGGATTTTTCAAGACCCAAGATGAAAAGACTGGATCTCACTTTTTTCCTCCTCTTTTTTTCTTCTCTTTCCTTTTCTCTTCTTTTTCCCCTTTCTATCCCGCGGATCCCCTCCCCCAGCCCGATACCTCTCTCTCCTCCCCCCCCGTGTTTCGGCTTTACCCTCGCCGTCACCGTTGCCGGCTGCCGTGGTCGACACCGCCGGTGCCGTTCGGTTCCCCATCGACCGGCGACCTTGCCCCACCATTTTCAGGCCGGCTAACGCCACCGTTAACCGCCAGTAGCCGCGCGAAGTCGCGGGCTTCTCTTCCCTGTTCCGCCGCCGTGCGGCCACCTTCGGCCACCAGCTCTTAACCACATCACCACCGGCCCATTTCCGTCCTAACCGACCCAACCCCGCCCCGATCCGTCGTCGGAGCCACCCCAACGAACACCAAACTCGAACCGAGTTTTCCGGCCTTCCACCGCCGTTTCGACCGCCACCCACGGCCAACCATCACTACCATTAGCTTCACCACCCTCAATAGGCCCTACCCTACCGTTCCCAAGTCTTCGTTTGACCTCGTGTGAAATTTGAGTTTCATTGTATTTCGGCCACATTGTTTTTACACTGTGGAGTTGCTGCTTTGGTGACTTCCAATGCTTCGGATCCTCCTAAAAATATTTTTATAGCGCTGTAATTATTTCCTAAACAATTCTTTTGAGATTTAAATATATTTTTGTAATATTTATTTATACTGTATTTTGGTTGGTCCGGACTGACTCCGAGGAGTTCAGGGGTGGATGGATTAAGAACAGAGTAATTGTTTGATTGGTTATTGTGTTGTGATTTGGGTGTTGAAAATTGTATTGTGATCTGGTTGGTTGTGATCTAGTTATCGTTGGGAATTGTATTGTGATCTGGTTGGTTGTGATCTGGTTATTGTTGGGAATTGTATTGTGATCTTGTTGGTTGTAATATTGAGGTTATGTTTGGTTCATGGCATATGCACGCATGTTCATGTTTGTAAATTGAAAACGGGGATTTCGTGTAATGCATTCATGATCATGTGGCTATTTTGAAAACTGGGTTTTCATGTGTTGACTGGATTTATGGATGCGTGTGTATCACGACCTCAAGCCGAGATAGGGCATTATTTCGGTGGAGCTCCTCTGGTCACTCGGGAGCGGAATATACTGAGTGACGTCCCCTGGGTTGTCGTCGGGCGACAACGGGATCGGACGTTGGACGTGCCGACTCCGTGGCCCTTCTGCTGGCGGGGGCTAGAGGATGACCTGGCCACGAACGCATTGGGTGCGGAACTAGGCATCGCTCGTAAAGCAGCCAAGACGTGCGGATGGTCCATAGGGGAGGCCATGGTGCATATGGTTAATTGGATTAATTAGAAAAATGACTGTTTCCCGGGAAAATAGCATGAGTATGTTTTTGTGTATCATTTTCTGGGAAAATGATGGATAGTGATTTTTGGGCCAGTTTCTGGAAAAATGGTGGAAATGTTTTTATTGAAAATATTTTTGGGCCAAAAGAGATTTTTGACGTGTGTTGCATATTGCATCATATGCATGCATGGTTAGTTGCCTAAATATGTTTTTATCTCAGATTTTGGTTAGGTTATAACTTACCTGTGGTACCATTTAATGGTACTGCAGATTTTGTTGATGATGATCAGATGCAGAGCCTGAGGATCTGGCTCCATCGGGGGAGTGATCTGGGATCACTCATGCTATGTTTATTTTTCAGCTTTGTATTATATTTTATTTGGACATTTGGTTATGTTTTTAAACGCTTTATATTTGGATATTTGTATTAAACTAAAATTTCTGGTACTAGTTGACTTAAATACTATCCGCTGTGTATTTTATTTGTGCACTGTTTATTTGTTGCACACACTTGACACTTATCATTGGGATGCGTGACCGAGTTGTCATCATCCTGACGTCACGATTCCCGAGGCTTTTTATACGTGGGAGTCGGGGCGTCACAGGTGGTATCAGAGCAGTTCGGCTCTGAGTAAAGCCACATGTCCCATAGGCACAGTACCAAAAACTTTTAAAGCTGTGATTTGAAATTGTTTTGTTTAAAGTATGTTATTTTTATTGGTTTCATTTAATTTATTGTTTGTCATTTTATTTTAATTGTTTTATTTTATGGTCGGTTATTTTATTGGTCTTAATTATTTATTGTGTACTTCTTTATTGTTTTATTCATTTTGTCGTATGTTATTTTATTTATGGAATTTTATTTTATTTGAGAGATTTTTGTTTTGTGTTGGTTTTATTTTGTTTGAGGCATGCTACTTCAATCGTTTTAATTTATTGTATGTTGTTATACTTGGTTGGTTTTATTCTATTTTATTTCATGGCATTTAGTTGTATTTTAATTTATTCTGCTATAATTATAATTTAATCGGTTGGAGTTAAAAAGGGGGTTAAGGGTTACGCTATGGCAGGAAGATGGTACGACCGTGAATGTCATTGTTAGGCTTGAACATGTAGTGTAGTAGGCCTGAACTCTTAGCAATTGGTTTGTTTTAATATCGAGACTCGAAGGGAACGGCGTGGTCTAGGTGAATCCTATGGAGTAGGAACTCAAGTCGCAGCCGAGGTGGGAATAACTTTAGTTCGCTTAGGATACTTGAGGTCTTAAGTACCATAGAATTATGTATTGAGCCTATGGAGTAGGAGGTTGTAAGTTCAACGAATCTTAAGGATAGATTTATGAGAAGTTATATAAGGTTTGGGCCCTATAGTTCTTAGGAAATAAGTTTATGGGATTGAAGGTGGTAGGTTCAACAAGCAATTGAGGGACTAATTAAATTAGAAGTTTTAAATTTTGTTGACTCGGTTAAGCACTTGGGTATCATTTGTGGTTTTAGAATTTTGCAAGTTTTATAAGGTGAGTGTTTTAGATTTAAGGTCATCGATATTGAGGATTTTGGAAGAATGATTCTTATCTGGTTTAAGGTTTTAGAATTGTAGATTTGAAGGACTGATTTATAATAGGATTTGAGTTCTTAGTTTGGTAGACTTGGTACGCTAGCTTGATCTATTCTGGAGATTGATTAGTCTATAATCATTGAAGTGTGGTTGATTAGAGTTGAGTTATTGATATGAGAAATCTGTTCAAGGGAAAATTTCTTTGAAGATGGAAGGTAAGGATCTAGTTCATGAATTTTAAGGATAATAGATGGTATGGACCTAGGAAAAGATTATTGTTGTTCTTCGAGGATATAGGTCTAGATGATGGAAATGATAATGATGAACCACTTGCACGTTTGGAGGATTTTTGGTTTCGGCTAAGGGTGCATGAGATCAATGCGTAGTAGTGGTGAGTGTGTATGGATTTTGGAGAGTACATGTCCTAATCGCATTTTTGTTGGAAGAAGTGGTTTCGGTAGGTGTTAAAGAGGAGATGACATGGCAGTAGTAGGCTCAAGAGACCTTAGCCTTGAGTTTTTGAGGAGTTGATTGAAGTGTATAGTCGAAGCAGGATACTCGATGGAATGATGATTGGCAATAATTATTCTGATTACCTAAAGGAATTAATTGTGACTTTAGGTCACCTAGGAATTTAAATTTTTGAGGCCATACTTCCTTTTGAAAAATTGAGTGTCCAGTTGGGAGAATTAAGGATATTGTTATTTGATTTAAAGAAAGATTGATGGGTTGCCATATTTGGTTTATGATAAATCTTGGAAGTTGGAACTTAGGCATCAACGGTGGATAGCATAATCAAGTATGAGAGTTAATAAAGCATTTGGATCCTTGGATGTTGTGCAATAGTTTTTGGTGGATTGAAGGGTTGACCAGTATGACTTTCCTTGAGGTTTTTTAGTGATGTGATATTGAATGAGCTAGTTGTGCTAGTACTAGTTTATGAGAGTAGAAGTAGGTGGGCGAGTTACCAAGAAGGTTTCGGCGATGTTTTGGTGAAGTCAAGGGTAGTTCTTGATGAGTTAGTCACCGCTAGATTAGATGATATTTAGAATTTAGTTGTGAAACGTTCGGGTTTAGTTTGTCGAGTAGAAGTTTATAGGTGCTCTTACTGGTTGATTGGAATGGATTTGAGCCTTTTAAGGTAAGTTCCTTATCTTGAGTTGAACGGGTGTTTTTGGAGTGATGTTACTGGTTTCCAATTTGGAACATGTGTGATAATTCATGATTTTGGAAAAGGGCATTTTCTACCATTTGTGGTAAGAGTTTCTTGGCTAGTAGGCATGGAGCTACCTTGTACTCAATGGTGTTATTTTATGAGGACATAAATTTTCAGTATGTGGTGATTATCAGAGTGTGCAGCAGGAGCATGTTGCTTTGGTTGTAATTAGGAGTTTAAAATTTTGTGTTGATTTTGAGGAATTAGTGGTGACTAGAAATTTTGAGAAAATACGGTATAACCATCAATTTCGTTATTGATGATTAACTTTGGAAGTGACCATTAGGTTACCAAAGTGTAGTATAAAATGAAGGGTTGGAAGTTATACCATAGGAGTCGTTTGAGGTTAGTGCAGATTATCGAATGAAGCTTTTAATCATTGGGTTTCCTTGAGTGTTGTACTAAGTTTTGTGGATATGGAGATCTTGGATTACGTGGCCGCTTTAGGAGTAAGAGACAAGATGTGCCATTGGGAGATTAGTGCGAGTACGTGGAATTGCCTCTAGGACTAAACTTGGGAAAGAATTACTCATGCTTGTTTGAAAGTTTTGATGGTATGGTTCTCTCAAGTGGGTTCGGGGTTGTATCTTGAATCCTGCTTTGGCGCTGATGTTTGACCTTACCAATTTTGAGGACGAAATTTTATTTAAGGGGAGGAGATTGTAACATCCTGGATTTTAGTGTATTTTTAATGAAGGATTTATTTAATTAATTAGTGATTGATTATCTTGTTTTAAAATTTTGTGAGTTTTTAAATATTATTTTATAATATTTTAAGTTGTGAAAATTAATTTTTATGATGTTTTCTTAATGTTATTTACTGTTTTGCATTTAAAGTGATTTTTAATTTAAATTGGTTTGTTTTTGGGTTTTAAAATAATTATTGTTTTATTTAAATCTTTCACTGCGTTTGGATTATTTTATTTATCTTGTAGTTTTAAAATCCTCTTCGTTGGATTTTTCGAGACCCAAGATGAAAAGACTGGATCTCACTTTTTCCCTCCTCTTTTTCTCTTCTCTTTCCTTTTCTCTTCTTTTTCCCCTTTCTATCCCGCGGATCCCCTCCCCCAGCCCGATACCTCTCTCTCCTCCCCCCCCGTGTTTCAGCTTTACCCTCGCCGTCGCCGTTGTCGGCTGCCGTGGTCGACACCGCCGGTGCCATTTGGCTCCCCATCGACCGGCGACCTTGCCCCACCATTTTCAGGCCGGCTAACGCCACCGTTGACCGCCAGTAGCCGCGCGAAGTCGCGGGCTTCTCTTCACTATTCCGCCGCCGTGCGGCTACCTCCGGCCACCAGCTCTTAACCACATCACCACCGGCCCATTTCTGTCCTAACCGACCCAACCCCGGCCCCGATCCGTCGCCGGAGCCACCCCAACGAACACCAAACCCGAACCGAGTTTTCCGGCCTTCCACCGCCGTTTTGGCTGCCACCCATGGCCAACCATCACTACCATTAGCTTCACCACCCTTAATAGGCCCTACCCTACCGTTCCCAAGTCTTCGTTTGACCTCGTGTGAAATTTGGGTTTCACTGTATTTCGGCCACAGTGTTTTTACACTGTGGAGTTGCTGCTTTGGTGACTTCCAGTTTTTCGGATCCTCCTAAAAATATTTTTATAGCGCTGTAAGTATTTCCTAAACAATTCTTTTGAGATTTAAATATATTTTTATAATATTTATTTATATTGTATTCTGGTTGGTCCGGACTGAGTCCGAGGAGTTTGGGGGTGGATGGATTGAGAACGGAGTAATTGTTTGATTGGTTATTGTGTTGTGATTTGGGTGTTGAAAATTGTATTGTGATTTGGTTGGTTATGATCTGGTTATCGTTGGGAATTGTATTGTGATATGGTTGGTTATGATCTGGTATTGTTGGGAATTGTATTGTGATCTGGTTGGTTGTGATATTGAGGTTATGTTTGGTTCATGGCATATGCACGCATGTTCATGTTTGTAAATTGAAAACGAGATTTTCGTGTAATGCATTCATGATCATGTGGCTATTTTGAAAACTGGGCTTTCATATGTTGACTAGATTTATGGGTGCGTGTGTATTACAACCCCAAGCCGAGAGGGGGTATTATCTCGGTGGAGCTCCTCTGGTCACTCGAGAGTGGAATATACTGAGTGACGTCCCCTAAGTTGTCGCCGGGCGACAACGGGATCGGATGTTGGACGTGCCGACTCCGTGGCCCTTCTGCTGGCGGGGGCTAGAGGATGACCTGGCCACAAACGCACCGGGTGCAGAACTGGGCATCGCTCGTAAAGTAGCCAGGACGTGCGGATGGTCCATAGGGGAGGCCATGGTGCATATGGTTAATTGGATTAATTGGAAAAATGGCTGTTTTCTGGAAAAATAGCGTGAGTATGTTTTTGTGTATCATTTTCTGGGAAAATGATGGATAGTGATTTTTGGGCCATTTTCTGGAAAAATGGTGGAAATGTTTTTATTGGAAATATTTTTGGGCCAAAAGAGATTTTTGGCGTGTGTTGCATATTGCATCATATGCATGCATGGTTAGTTGCCTAAATATGTTTTTATCTCAGATTTTGGTTAGGTTATAACTTACCTGTGGTACCATTTAATGGTACTGCAGATTTTGTTGATGATGATGCAGATGCAGAGCCTGAGGATCTAGCTCCACCGGAGGAGTGATCTGGGATCACTCATGCTATGTTTATTTTTCAGCTTTGTATTATATTTTATTAGGACATTTGGTTATGTTTTTAAACGCTTTGTATTTGGATATTTGTATTAAACTAAAATTTTTGGTACTAGTTGACTTAAATACTATCCGCTGTCTATTTTATTTGTGCACTGTTTATTTGTTGCACACACTTGACACTTGTCGTTGGGATGCATGACTGAGTTGTCATCATCCTGACGTCACGATTCTCCAGACTTTTTGTACGTGGGAGTCGGGGCGTCACAGATAGTGACCGTAAATGAGTCCCCAAAAGTTTATCATAGTAAGGGACATGAAAGAGCATGAGATAGAAGGAGAGTGTTCTAAGTAAAGCGTAGTTCTATTTCTAGTTCAGTTGCTTATGTACTAGATAGAGAATGACGTTAAGGTTATGTGTATGCATGTAGGTTGCCATCTGACATGCGCATGAATGGACTACATGGTATGAAAGTAGTATGGAATCTAGGTAAGTGTTATGTTCATGCTCTCTTAGAGTTTTCCAAAAAGATAAGAAGAAGAAAAAAAAACGCTTTTCCTTTTGAAAACGAAGAAAAGAAATATTTTTCCTTTTGAAAAGGCAAACGTTTTACGAAAAAGCATGAAAAGCATAACATTTTTAAAGTATAAGTATGTACGACCCTCTTTGGCAGCTCTTTTTCATGCAACTAAAGTAGTAATTGTACACATATGAATGGATGACTATACGTTGTATCTATTGTACATATTTTCCATGAAAAGACATGTCATGAAAGATGTTTTTCGGGCTCTCACCCCAAACGACGTTTTCTCATAAAATAATGTTTTCTTATGAAATGACTGTTAAATGAAAGAAAAGAAATGAATGAAAGCTCATGTTCATGCACATGAAATGAATGAAAGCTCCAGCTCTTTAGAGCTGACATGAAATGTACGAATGAAAAGTAAAGAAAGGCATGAAAGCATGAATGTATGAAAATACGTAATGGCCATATGAATGAAAGGGGTACCTAATGAATGAATGAATGGGTAGATTGCAATGCTGGGTAATAGTATCTGATAATGTACTTAGTGATGCACCCTGACAGAATGGGATTCCAACCCGTGGGTCAGGTTGGGATTGACAGGGCTTTCAAATGTTACTTTTAGGATCTATTCTATAACATTCCAGATTTTAGTGTATTTGTAAAGAAGGTTTATTTTAATTATTTATTGTGTAATTCTCTTGTTTTAATATTTTAGAGGTTTTATTTTATTATTTTATTGGACTTTCCTATTTTTATTAATTATTATTTTTGGAGTTTTAGAATATTATATTAGAATATTTTAAATTGTAAAAAATTATTTTATTGGGCTTTCTTATTGTTAATTATTGTTTTAGATTTAAATTGACCTTTAATTTAAATTGGTTTGTTTGTAGGTTTTAAAATTTCTATTGTTTTATTAAAACATTTCACTGCGTTTGATTAATTTTAATTAGTGATCTGTAATTTAATTCTCTTTATTTTAAAGGATGTTTTTGTCTGAGTTTAATATTTTACTTTAGTTAATTTTGAGTTAAATTGATTTATTTATTTTAACTATTTTTAAAATAGTTATTATTTTATTTGAATATTTCACTGCGTTTGGATTATTTTATTTATTTAGTAGTTTTAAAATCGTCTTCGTTGGATCACTTTCGAAACCCACGTTGAAAAGTCTGGATCTCCTTTTTCTTCTTCCTCTTTTTCTTTTTCCCTTTTTCTTTTCTTCTTTTTCTTCTTTTTCCCCCAGCCCCGATCGGATCTCTCTCTCTCTCTCTCCTCACCCACGCGTGCTACGGACTTACCGCCGCAGCGCCGCCGTCGACCGGCGATGGTCGACACCGCCGGTGCCATTCGACTCCCCGTTGACCGGCGACCCTACCGTACCATTTTCAGGCTGGCTAACGCCGCCGTTAGCCGTCAGTAGCCATGCGAAGCCGCAGTGGTTTTTGCACCGTTCCGCCGCCGTCCGGCCACCTCCGGCCACCAGCTCCTAGCCACATCACCACCGGCCCATTTCCGTCCTAACCGACCCAACCCCGGCCCCGATCCGTCGCCGGAGCCGCCCCAACGAGCATCAAATCCGAACCAACTTTTTCGGCCTTCCACCGCCGTTTCGGCCGCCACCCACGGCCAACCATCACCACCATTAGATTCCCCACCTCCTATAGGCCCTACCCTATCAATTTCAAGTCTTCGTTTGACCCTGTGTATTTTTGGGTTCACTGTGAATTTCGGCCACAGTGTTTTTGCACTGTGACAGTTGCTGTTTTGGTGCTTCCAGTTCCTCCGTGATCCTCCATAAATTATTTTAAAGCGCTGTAAGTATTTCCTAAACAACTCTTTGAGATTTAATTATATTTTTGCAATTAACTGCTTTATTTTATATATATGTATCCTGGTTGGTTCCGAACTGAGTCCGAGGAGTTCGGGGGTGGATGGATTGATCGGAGTATATTGTTGTGTGATTTTTGGGAGATTGAATTTATTGTTGGATTTGATTATGTTGTGAATTGGAGTTGGTTATTGGATATTCTGGCTGTGATCTGGTTAATTGTTGGAATTGTGTTTTGATCTGGATTTGGTTGTATTGTGATTTTAGGAGTTGATCATTGATTATATTGTTTCATTTCATGTTGCACGCATGACATGTTTGTAAACTGAAAAACTGGGTTTTTCGTGTGTTGCATGCATGATCATGTGATTATTTTGAAAACTGGGTTTCATGAGAATTGGATTTATGGGTGCGTGTGTATCACGACCCCAAGCTGAGATGGGGCATTATCTCGGTGGAGCTCCTCTGGTCACTCGGGAGCGTAAGATACTGAGTGACGTCCCCTGGGTTGTCGCCGGGCGACAACGGGATCGGACGTTGGACGTGCTGACTCCGTAGCCCTTCTGCTGGCGGGGGCTAGAGGATGACCTGGCCACGAACGCACTGGGTGCGGAACTGGGCATCGCTCTTAAAGTAGCCAGGACGTGCGGATGGTCCATAGGGGAGGCCATGGTGCATATGGTTAATTGGATAAATGGAAATTGCTGTTTTCTGGGAAAATAGCGTGAGTATGTTTTTGTGTATCATTTTCTGGAAAAATGATGAATAAATATTTTTGTGTGCCATTTTCTGAGAAAATGGTAGAAATTATTTTACTGGAAATGAATTTTGAGCCAATGAGATTTTTGGCGTGCGTTGCACTATTTCATTTGCATCATGGGCATGCATGGTTAGTTGTTTAGATATGGTTATATCTTTGGACTTGGTTAGGTTATAACTTACCTGCGGTACCATTTCATGGTACTGCAGACTTTGTTGATGATGCAGATGCCGAGCCTGAGGATCTGGCTCCGCCGGAGGAGTGATCTGGGATCACTCGAGTTGTAGCTTTTATTTCAGACTTGTATTTTATTTTCTGGGACTTGGCTTTGTTTTTAAGGTATTTGGTATTTTGGATTTCTGTATTAATTAAAAATTCTGGTACTAGTAGATTTTATTACCTTCCGCTGTGTTTTTATTTGTGCACTGTTTATTTGTTACACACACTGACACTTGTTGTTGGGATACGTGACCGGTTGTCATCATCTCGGGTGTCTCGATTTCCGTGTTGGTCCGTACATGAAAGTCGGGGGCGCCACATATTCTCTTCAACTCAGCCAAGTACAGAAGCAATGGAAGAATGTTTGAAACATATAGAACCTCGAGTTACAAGCGAAGTAAATGGCAAACTGCTCAGGCCATTCTGTAAGGTGGAGATTGAGGAAGCTATTAAGAGCATGGCACCTTTGAAGTCACCAGGTCCCAATGGTTTTGGAGCTTGTTTCTTCCAAAACAATTGGGGAACAATTAGATATTATGTGTGCGCAGCTGTGCTTGACCACCTAAATGGTAACACTCCTTTTCAACCTGTTAATTTCACTTATATTACTCTAATCCCCAAGAAGAAAGATCCCAAAGTAGTTATTGAGTTCAGGCCCATTAGTCTTTGCAATGTATTCTATAAAATTGTTTCCAAAGTGCTAGTTAACAGGTTCAAAGGAATACTGTTAAAAATCATCTTAGGCAATCAAAGTGCCTTCATACTTGGAAGAATTATTACTGACAACATCATGATTGCTTACGAGGTCTTGCATACCATGAAAGTGGGGAAGAAGGGGAAAAAAGGGAATATGGCCATTAAACTTGATATGTCAAAAGCTTATGATAGAATATGGTGGCCTTTTGTGAAACAGTTATGAAAAAGCTTGGCTTCTGTGATGAATCGACAAAACTAGTTATGAGTTGCATCACATTAGTTTCATACTCTGTGCTAATCAAGGGAAAGCCAGGAGCAAAAAATTTTCCTTTGAGGGGCCTAAGACAAAGGGATCCCTATCCCCTTATTTATTCATAATGTGTGCTGAAGAACTAAGCTCACTACTTAATCATTTAGATTCGATAGGAATACTAAAGGGGTCACAGTTGTGAAGGGGGGCATATAGTAAATCATTTGCTCTTTGCAGATGATTGCATCTTATTTGGGAGAGCTTGTGTGGAGGAATGGAGGAGATTGTAAGATTTCCTGCTAAGGTATGAAAGAGAATCTGGACAATTTCTGAATAAAGATAAGACAGAAGTTTTCTTTAGTTCAAATACAGCTTTGGTAGACAGGGATTTAATCCTAAGTGAAGGGGGGTCCTTGGTACAAGGCAGTTATGAAAAATACCTAGGTTTACGCACCATGGTTGGTAAATCTAAGTATAACACTTTTAGATGTCTCAAAGAGAGAGTGTGTCAGAAAATTAATAACAAGAATAATTGCTTCCTGTTGGGGGCAGACAAGGAGATTTTGATCAAAGCAATACTACAAGCCATCCCTTCTTACACAATGAGTGTGTTTAAGCTGCCCAAAAAATTTTGTAAGGAGATCAATGTGATGCTTTCTAAATTCTGGTGGGGTAATCAGCAGAAAAGCAATGGGATTCAATGGAGGAGTCATATTATAAAAAAACTTTAAAAATCATAAAAAAAAACCTTGATGGTTTCCCAATCATGTAAAATTGGTATTCCTTGTCCAACCTCACTTAAATATGGGCCAAACTCATTGCCTTTATCTTGCAGCACCTCAAACGTCGCATAATATTTGAAAGCCGCACTCAACATTAGATATGTTGAGCTCCACATAGTTGGAACATCAAGACAAAGAAGCCCACCACCTAAAATATTTGGTTTCTCTGCGCATGACATGAACTTATAAAGTGTTGCAGGGGAAGATTTCACATATTTAGTTGCATTTCAAATCTTCAGAATTGATTTATCAATTTCTTTCAATCTATCATGGACAATGAGATTCAAAATATCAAAATATGTGCACAACATCTTATATACATAAGTTCATTACCTAATACCATACAATCCCTAAGTTTGACAATTTTCCTCAAATAATTGATGGCCATAGTATTAGAGGATGCGTTGTCAACTGTGATTGTAAATATCTTCTTTATGCCCCATCCAAGTACGGATGACTCAATCTTTTTTTCAATTGTTATCCTTTTGTGATCAAAAACTTTGTTAAAATCTATAATTCTCTTATGCAAAGATCCAATCATCATCAATAAAATGGTCTGTTATGCACATATAGTTAAGATTTTGAATTGATGTCCACATGTCAGTAGTGATGCAAATCTTATAATCAGATGCCATGAACATGTTCTTCAACTTTTCTTTTTATAACATGTACATCTTCATACAATTTCGCATAACAATAATGCGAGAGGGGATTGGAAATCTAGGATTCAACTACAATTTGAGATAAATTATGTTACATGTACACCAATATATTTAGATTAAAAAACTAAATCTATGCCTATATATCAACGTCATAAAATTAAACATAGAAAATATTTGTAAAGAAATTAATGTATTATGAAAGCAAAGCTGGACATCACACTTTAGCTAATAAAAACTGGTAAATGCCAAAGCAGGACAACCCAATTTCCGTGTGGTATATATGCTCTTATTTATTTGATATTACAATTTAAGATCATGTACAAAGAGAGCTACAAAGACATTTATGTCATGGGGATACCTCATGTTTGGTTAGCAAACATTGTCCCAAATAACTTTGAATATGCCACCAAACACATTTGTTTCCAAAGTTGCAATTTGGACAACTGTAAGTATGAGATTGGAGGTTCTCTTTGAAATGGGATTTTATCCGTGAACTTGGGTCTCTGTACATTTAACCATGTTTGAACCTTTGGAAATAGTGACCAAATTACATGGACTGCACTGTGTAAAGTTAACTGGGCCTACCCAGAAGAAGGTAGAACTGCTAGTGGTTCTATACAAAATCTGTGCAAGAAAATTGTATCAAAGTAACAAGGCCATTATTTCTTGCCTTTTCTTTTAATATTAAGGAATCTAACAACTATTGTGGCGCCCCCAAATTCCGCTTGGGATCAAACGGATATTTGAAGTATCGAGACATACAACACAAAGTTACCTGCCTCAGTTCATGACATATAAGATGCACTGTTTCTAACATGCATCTAGCATTATGCAATATTAGCAGCGGATACTTTTTTTTTTCTTTAGCAATAATATGCACCAAACTGAAATATCCCAAATACTTAAAACATACTTCATATATAATGACATACTAATCAATTGAGATCACAACACTAGTCTAAAATAGCTGCGATCAAAAGAGTGCTGGAGATTGAACTCCACAAATACAAGTAGTAATCTGAGGTAACTACTGTACTATCATCTACGTCGCACCATTACTTAGTCAACCATTTCCAAGTGATCGATTCTCGGTTCTCCTTCAGATCCTGTAATAAGATCTACCATTTAAGGAGAATGTTAGTTGGGACTATCACAGTGAGATTTGATTACAAATCTAAGCAAGTTAACAAAAAAAAAAAAAAAACCTTCACACAAGTTAATGATGCATGCATGGCAGTAAAAGCATGAATGTATAATCAAAATCATAAGTAATCATAGCATAACTTTTTTTTGATAATAGCGAATCTCATTCTATTAAAAAGAGAGGACATACAAGATGACTTAAAAATAAGTCACTTACAAGCGTTAGTAGTATCTCAGTACACTTTCGTGACTGGTATGGTCTAGTCTAAACAAAGCATCTCTACAGACCTACGTCTAAGAGATAGCACACCTCTGTCCAGGACAAAGGTTACAGACCCCACAAAGCAAAACTCCATACCCGAATAAACGGGATATGGAGGAGGAATACCTGCCAATTCCGCCTACGCTGAGGGGGAGGAAACACCATTCGGACCCAGTCCGAATGGGCACAACATTTATGGGTTTTTTTTTTCTAGAACTAAAAACAAGATAAAGAAAATACACTAAGCAACACTGTAAACGGAAAATCAGTGCACAAAATATTGGAGAGAAATCGATGATCGAGTTGTGAGGATCCAGAGACGCCGGTTCTGAAGCCGCCGTGAGTTGCAGCGTCGGAGGGTCCTAGGTGATGCGTGAGGTCCACGTGCCCGCGAGCTCTGAACTCTTCGTCCCGCGTGTGCGGGCTACGCGCCACTCCGGTGGAGGCCGCATTAAGTGGTTTTACAGATCAGCCACAGGGGAGACTCCTGGAAGAGCGCGTGTAGGAGGATGGGGGCTGGAGAAGCTCGGATCAGCTACTCCCTTTATACGCTGAAAACTAAAAAAAAAAAAAAACAACAAACAAAATGAAATCGTCGGAGACAAAGGGCCGACGTTAGAGAGGGAGGAGAGGAGAGGGAAGAGGGAACCAAAGCTCCCCCTCCCCCCGCTGTGGTCAGACGAGCAAACTTCTAGAGAGAGAGGGTCTGGTTTTAGAGAGAGAGGGTCTCGTAAACCACGAAGCATTCATAATCATAGCATAACTTGACATACGACATAACATATCTGACATAAATTAAACTAAAGCATGAACTAAACTTGACTTGCATAAACTGAATTGGACTTAAATTAAGACTTGACTTAACAAGAACTTGATCTGAAACATGAATTTAAACTGACTTCTTTACTTAATATGAACTTGGACTTGAATTCTAAAACTTAACTTGACATGAAGTTGAACTAGAACTAAAACTTAACTTTGCATGAACTTAAATTGACTTCTTTACTTAACATGAATTTGGACTTGAATTCTGAAACTTAACTTGACATGAATTTGAACTTGAACTGAAACTTAACTTTGCATGAATTTGAATTGACTTCTTTACTTAACATGAACTTGGACTTAAATTCTGACAATCAAAATGATTTCGCCAGTAGTTTCGCCAGGAATAGTGAACAATCATAATGATTCCGCCCAACATATTTCGTCAGAGATACTCAGACAATCAAAATGATTCCATCATGAGTATTTTAAATCACGTACCCTTGCAATCAAAATGATTACACTATAAGTAACTAGTAATACTTTGACAATAAGAATGATTATGTCAGGAGTATCTGCATAACTGAACTTGAACTGAATTTTGACAATCAAAATGATTTTCTTAGAAGTAACTTACATGAAGTACAAATGGAATGCTCAAACAATCATAGTGATTACATCGTGAGCATCCTATACATAACAAACTTGAAAGTAACTCAAAAGATATTACTTACTTAATATAGAAACATTTTGTAACATGGCATAACATGTAACAGACCACATACTTAACATGACATGCTTGCAACAGTGAATATTACATCACATGGCATACATGTAACATATATCATACTTAAAAAGATGTACTTGTAGTAAAACGTGACAGAATATCTTACGTAATAGATGCATAATTCATGACAGAATAAATTATGTATGGTAGATGAATATGTAATGACTTAGCATGGCACATAAGATAACATACATATATACACTATAGTTCCTTTACTTGTCACCCCTACACATTAAACTGATAGTAAGTTAAAAGCTAACAGTAAGTTAAAAGCTAACTTACCTTTGTCTTCGCGTTTCTAGACAAACATCAAGTGCGATCATGAGAAACTAAAAGTAGTGATTTCTAAAAGTTAGAACTTAATCACTAACAATTAGAAATATGAAAAAATATCAACTTAGAGTAAAATTACCATTTACCCTCTACATGTGGGAAAATGATCATTTTACCTCTAATTTAAGGATATTGCATCCTAACTCTAAAAATCACAAAAATTTACATACCTCATGTAAATTTTGTAGTAAGTTTAAATATCAATTCAGAAAAATTTAAAACTATACACAACCATTAAAACTCTATAGGGCCAAAACTTACATAGGCTATTTCCCTTAATTTTTGTTGCAATTCTTTCAAATTTCAAAATTCATGATTAAACCAAAAATTTTCTTCTAATATACTCATAACATATTTCTAAGAATAATCATGTTTTTAATCATAAACAAAAGTCGTCAAAATCACTAAAACCATACTTGAACTTTTTGGTTTTTCTTCGAAGTTCAAAACAAATTTTTTTTGTTTCTAACTTGTTTTGATCAATCTGTTGATCCAAGACTTAAAAAAATATGATCTTCAAACCAAAAAATCACATGGTTTTAAAATGTGTCCTAAAATAGGTCTAAACTTTAAACTCAAGATCACATAGTTAAAAATCAATCAAAACATGAATTTAGCCAAGAACATCATCACTTTGGCCTAACCGAATATCTCTTTACATAAAATTTCATATCTTTGAAACTAACATAAAATATCTTCAAAAAAACATTTTAACATATATATAAGAGGCTTAGGATCCTCAAATAAAATATCAAAGCCATTGGAATAAGATTAAACCATAAAAGATTTAAACTTTCTCAAAACAAAAACTGTTTTTCCTCTTCCAGTTTCTAAGATTCTAGATCTAAGACACTCTTTCACCAAAACTTTTAATCATGAACAAATCTTCAATGAACATTAATAAACACATGCTAAAAACACTCCATAAAATATTTGGACCAAGATATGTCCATTAGCTTGGTAAAAAATTTCAAAACATAACATACTCTCCAGTTTCACGCCCAGAATGACCTTTCCATGGTTAAAAATATTTTTTACCAATTAAATGAACATGTAATGAGACTAATAACATATACACAAAAAATAAACTCAAAGGTGAACAAATTTTATAAAGATTCATCGTGCAAAAATAATTACAAAGGGTAAAAAATCTCTATACGAAAAGACCCAGAAATATGCCCGAGAGAGTTCTTTTGAATTTCTCTCTAAGAAGGGGGTGAAGAGTGATGAAAGGGAGTGAAATGTGCCTTGTACGACTTTAGACTTCTGGAGAGGGAAGTTATGGGCATGAATGACCCTTGATTGGAGGTGGCTAAATAACATAAAGTGGAGAATAGTGAGGGGTAAGGACTGCCTGCAGTAGCTTTGAGGTATGGAGGTTGATGAGGTGGATTTATCCTTCACATCAAGGTACTATTGGGTGTAGCCAATGGCAATGGACAGCCTGCCATGTGGGGGAGGAAAATTCTTCAAGAAACTTTGCCAAGGTGGCCAAATTCGTGGGCCTTGGTAGGCCTCAACCAAGTAGGCTTCAATTTGGGGTTTAAAGGGGGTTTTGTTAGGGTTTGAGATGCTATTAATCCCAAATCTAATTTTTCTTGGCCCAATCAAAATTCCAAGGTTTAAAAGGTTGGATAATGATGTCGTAACAAGAATTTGAGAAACTAATAGATTGTGGAAGTGATTTAATCAAATAATTAAACACAATGCTATAAGTCGAATAAAAAAGGGTTTGGAGGCCAACTTTAGGTTTGGTTTTCGATCAAGATTTTGGAGTTTCGATTAGATTCCAACCATTTAGGGTTTCACTAGGGTTGAAACCCTCTTTGGTCTAACACAATTTGGTTGATCTGATAAAAAATAGGATTTTGCTTAGGTGGCATGATCTCGCACCTTGATTTCCTTCACAAATCTATCTAATGGTTTCTCTTTATGCCAAGTGTCTAATACTATTCACTATGTGTGGCTAAAATCTTGCCAAGTGTCTAAATAAAATTTTTCTAACCTAATTTGAACATTCCACACTGTGATTTTGAAAACACTACACTTGGTGTACTTATCGAGGTTACTATTCACTCCAAAAAATGCATAATAAACTTAGTACTGAAAAATCCTAAATATTCATATTAACCTATAATGAAAATTGTTTACCGAATTTCAACCCCGAAGTGCCCCTAAAAATGATTTCACAATTTTGAGCAGGTGTTTCGTCTGAAAATATGAAAATAGACTTATTGCGCCATAAAATACTAAATAACCAACAGAGTCTAATGGCACAGACTATAATGCATTCTAATACTTATAACTACCTCAAATAATTAGAATCTCACTTTTAGCACCATAATGAGTGATAATACTGACTATGTTGACAAATTAAGACCTATGCGACTGGTCGATTCGTGAAAACTTATGGAGTTTTCACGAGATTTCTAAAGTCAATAGAAATTCCACCATTGAATTTCTAGTGGGCTGTTACAACTAACAAACTATATATATATATATATATATATATATATATATATATCAATCTGTAAGTCTTCTTGGTTTACACATACAGTAAGGAAAAGTACTTTCAAGTAATGTCGTTGATGATATAGGTACGGTTCATCATAATGGGGAATCTCATGTGTACTGGATATAGCATCCATAGATGCTTTGACTTGAAGGGATCTTCCCTTGGCCGCACAATAGATAAGTCTGAGACAGAGATTGATGAAACCACTATCCTTAAAGACCTCGATCTAAACTTTATATTATGACTGCAAAAGTCATGGTTTAAGAGTTTTGCAGGTGAATATGGTTTAATTTCCTTCAGTCTATACTTGCTTTCTTCAACTCCCATCATGCCAAACAAGTACCATTACCACCACGTGGAGCTGTGTTTTCATTTTCTTAATTTTTCCTATCTAAATGTACCTTTGTTTTTGCAGGCAAATTGATAGGGACTGCAAGTTTCTTGAGAAGGAGAGAATTATGGATCATACAGGGTCAAACCCAACCCAACTAAATATGTCCTGAGTAGATAGAACCCAAGCTTACGGCACAAACACAAAAAACCCAAGATGCACTCATGCCTTGAGTGTATAGAATGATTGTATTGAAAGGAATGTTTAATATATAAATCCATTATCATGATATTATCTGACCATTAGGTCGGTCGTGGATTACTTTTCTCATTCTAATTACTGCCACTTTTCTAATGACTGCCAAATTTTGCATGTATCAATACCGCAAAAAACAGATTAAGACCCACTACGAAGAATTCCAAACAGAGACATCGAGTAAGTGTGACAATCAAGTTTGTGTGATGGATATTACCTAGAACAAACAAATCCAAAAATCATAAACTAAAAATCACAACAATCAAACCCTGAACCTTCAGAAACCAAAATTCACAACTATCCTTACCTTCAAAACACCGAGTAATTGCAACTTGTGAGAGAGAGCGAAAGCGAGTGAGAGCAGCGAAGAAAGAGTGAGGTGAGACACAGAGAGTCGAGAGAGTAAGAGGGCTTTTGAGTTTTGATTCTTCAGAAAGTCGAATATAGAAAATGACACTGTTCATAAAACGGGTAACGGGTAATGCCTGGAAAAAAACAAGCCAAACGGGTCTGTCAATCCCAGTATCGAGTCTATGTTCAAACGGATCTGGTTTTTGGGTCAGGTTAGAAAAATCACTGGGGTCGGGCCCATGCTTTTTTTGTTCAGCCCTAATGATACATACATATATAATTGAAAGGATGGCTCCAAAAAAAGTCCGCTCAGTTAGCTTAGAGAGAGAACCTCTTCCTTCTCCCTAGAAAACTCCATTTCAGTGAGAACCGTTGCTGGAGCTCTCACCCTCCTCTCCTTCTCCTTTCCATTTCTGTATTGTGTATACACTTTCAAAGTAGTGTTTTTTCCCTCCTCCCTCCACTGGTTCAATTTTGGTTAGATCTGCTGCTCTTTGCCAGCCATCTACCTACACACACCCCACCACCCTATCCTGTAGCCGTCGATCTACTGGGATGGAGCAGAGTTGCGCCAAAAATCTCGACGTGAGGCCCTCATGAGCAGCTTGTTTTTGCCTGTGTTCCTCACGCGCCGCTGCACACTAATGCCTCCAACGGTTACACGTGTCGTACCAGTAGCTTCATCTCACTGAGATCTTCCAGATCTAGGCCACCCCGTCTCCATCCCATCGGCATGTGCTTTCCACTATGTTATCGCTTTTCCTAACCTGTGATCTCGAAGAAGGGACTGCGGATCTCTCAAAAAATCATCTCAAGACAACAAATAGCAGTATACCCGCCACTCTCACCGCTTTTAACGGAGGTTCCACCACCACCAGCGGTGGTTCCATTGTTCACAATTTTTTAGCAAACAACTTATTACTGTCTTTTAAGACGACATCCTCTTTGTAGGACATGAGTGAAGATCAAGAAATTGGTCACAAAAATCCTTTTTTTTTTCTTTTTTATCCACCACTTTGCATTGTTGTTATTGTTCTGTGGTGTTTGTTGGGGAACCCCACCCCGTCCTCATGTATCATCTTTTCTAATCAAGTTTACTTGCTTGCTTAGGAAAAAAAACAAAAACAAAAAGAATAATAAAGGATGGGTCCAATACTCCAATTGCATAATAATGCTTGTGAATTAAATACTCCAATAAGTGTAGCATAGTAATGCTTGTGAATTACTTTATTCTACAGTACTACTACTTGGAAATGGCCTAGCCTGGCCATAAATAAGAGAAACATCCATAAATCGTTGAAGTACATATATATATAATGGCGCCCAAACAAAAACAAACGAAAAGATGATCTACAAATCTATTTATGTTCGGTTTAGTTGAGATTATTCAAACCATGCATATATACATATATATATATATATATATATTTGTATAAACTAAACCAAATTATTAATATACAGCCATACATATATATATGTAGTTACTAATTATAATTTCTTTGTATGAATATTATCGCATGACTGGATAGGCCTCAATGATGGACGGTATAGATGGGATTTTGATAATATTGTAGCGAGGAAAGCCAGCATCCATCAACAATTGCTTCCATTCAAGCTCAGTTCTCTCCTTTCCGCCAGTGGTGTGTGCCATCATAATCAAGTCGGCTACCATTCGTGTATCTTGATACAAGTCATCATTTTCTTTGTCAAGAACAATATCTACAATTATAACCTTTCCACTCTTTGGTGGTATTGCTTTCTTGCAATTCTTCAGAATTTTGATGCAATGTTCGTCACTCCAATTGTGTAGCACACTCTGCACCAACATTAGATATAATTAATAAATTATTTTCACGTAGAAGTTTTACTACTTACTAGTCGGTGTGTAAACAAATTGTTTATTGCTAGACTTATTACAATTGGAACTAAAGTTAAAACAACATCAATATTATTTTTTTAAAAAAATCTACATGAAAACTTTACACCATACACCTCTATCTAATTAACATGAGATTTGTCATTTTTGCCATTCTATTTTAATTTTTAAATATCTGTACTTAAATAGAAGGATAAAACTGACAAATCACATGTTAGTTAGATGAATGTGTATGGTGTAAGGCTGCTTTATAACATTTCTTTTCTTTTTATGTTTGCTGATATAATAGGATTTCACTTCAGTATTGTATGTATTTTGTGTGTCAATAAATAAGCTTACAAATAGATTCTTTTTGTTTAGGAAAACGAAAACTTTTAATTGCAAGCTTTGTTATTGACACACCTAACACCACAGCCGGCTCAAGGGGTAGCCTAAGGCCTAGCCTGACCACCGCCTAAGGCCCCCCACCTTGAGTAGGCCCTCAAAAGAGAAAAAAAAAATATTATGACCCTAAAAAATAAACTATAGAAAAAATATTGGTTAGCATAAAATCAATCTTAAATGATAAAATTTGATAAAATAAAAAAAGGAGTAAAAATAGAAGTTTTACTAAAAAAATCTTTCTCAAAATGTACAAAATTTTCAGACAATAGTGAAATTGGAATAGAAGTAGCAAATATATATATATATATATATATATATATATATATATATATAATGATATATTACTCTTGATTATTTTATAAAATATACTGTCTATTTTGATATCGATGGCCTTATTTGTTTTCATAATGAAGTATTAAAGACGTATATATATGAATAAGGGATAATACTCTACTTATAGAAAAATTATATTCTATTTCAAATTGTTATAGTACTAATAGATATTATTATTCAAAATAATATTAATATTTATTTTGCATTTCAGAAAATTTTAATATTTAATATTTAATATTTAAATATTATTTATCATTTTAAAATTAAATGGTCATGTACTTAACACACCACGCACTAATGTAGTGTGGAAGCCATCCAATTCGACAAACATTAGAAAGTAATGATGTTTTGATGTTTGTTTCGATTGTAATGGGACATAGCAAGTGTTATGGTCATGATCGATATACAAGCTTATATATATATATATATATCAAAATGACCTCTAAATACATACCTTTATGAAAATTGCATCAGCACTAGGAATGGCCTCAAACATGTTCCCTCCAACATGGGAGACCCCTTGGCGGAGTGGTGCAGCGGCAACAACATGTGGGAGATCAAAGTTAACAGCTTTGATATGTTGATGTGATTTAATGATCTTAGCTATCATTTCTCCCGTCCCACCTCCTACGTCCACCAATGATCCAATGGAATTAAACCCATCTTTGTACTCCGTAAGGACTGCCCCCATCACGATCTTGGTTATACATGCCATGGCATCGTTGAAGATCTTGTTGAATTCAGGATTTTTTGCTGCAAGGTCCCACACCTCACAACCATTTGCTTTCTGAAACGCAATGCCACCTTCTTTGACACATTGGCTCAAGCAATGCCATGGCGCCAATTGCCATGGGTTGTTCTCCATTATCACCATTGGCACTAGGCTCAGCTCAGCATCATGCAAAATCCATCTCGATGTCTCAGTCGATCCGTAGAGTGTGTCGCTGCGGTCTGGCAAATGATGTTCAGTGAAGATCTTTTTGTGCACAAGCGACCTCATGATACGTGCAAGGTAAGGGATATCAGGAGAAGTAGGAGAATCAATCTCAGAGGCTATTTGGTTCAAAGTAACTGGAACGCCATGAGAGTGTATAATGTCAGCAAGGCGAAGGTCCACAGCACATTTCAATGCCATGGAGTCGGCAAAGGCAAATAAGAGTTGCCAAATTGCAGCCTGGCCTTTCTCCAGTATTGGCATAATCTCTTCGTTTCGTTCCATTCTCTTCTCTGATCTCACACACAAATGAATTAGAAGATAATTAGTATGTGTGAAGTGAAAGCATGAAGGTTTCTATTTAAAAACAAATACGTTAATGGTTGTTGGAATGTCATGATAATTCTACAAAAACATTATTTGGAGATATTTTCTTTGGATAATATTAAAATAATTTGTGTACATATTTAATTAAGATCGATTACTTTGTACTTGCAATAGATATGTTTGTTTTTTCTTTCAATTAATTTGTTTTGAAGTTTAGCGGCCTGATTCATTATTTAATTGCGTTTACTACTGTTTGAAATAATTAATCCACATACACTTAGCTGGCCTACGTACGCGTATACGTAATTATATACATATATAATTACCATTGACCAAATAAAGCAAAGTAATGAAACATAAAAATCAACTACTTTTGTGGTCTAAACTGTAATCCATCATTTTTCACATCTATTATATTGCTTTCATTTTTTGTTTCCTTATTGTTAATTAAAAAAAAAAAAGTTTGTGTTTTAGACGTTTGTCTATAGAGGTTGAGTCATCTTTTTCTATAAAAGAGTGATGTTTAGTCTTTGTTTAGGTAGAAAGTGTTATCTATAGAAACGTTTGTCTGTAGAGAGTCACAGCAATAGTGAATAACAGACCAGTCACAAATGGAAATAGTGCACTGACTGAGCTCCAAATGTATTATTTTAATTTATGATATCATGTTTAATATGAGGACATTTTAGAATGTATCTGGTTATTGATATAAGTTTATCTGATAAGTGAATGATAACAGCTACTCTTAAAAATAAATAAAAAATAAAAAGATCTTGCGCTCAAGGCTAGCCCCACCACAAACCTTGACTTGCTGCCATGATGGACATGGGGAGGTATGATAAGGCAAGCGGTTTTCCTAGACCTTGAGCGGCAGTGTTAATGACATATATAGGTTTCAGGTGAGAACTTCATATATTTGTATGAAAAATTCTATTCATAATTTTAATACCATACATTACATATGATTTTTTTTTCTATTAAATATATGGTGTATGAATGATGAGTAAAAAAATTTCTTTAATTTCGTAAGCATAAAATAAAAAAATAAAAATCAAGTGTGACGTACATCAACGTAATTATGAAAGTCCTCGGTCAATCTTGGTGCGTACATCATGATGAGGATATCTACAAAATTATGAATAGACTTGAAAATGGGTAATCTGAGACTTTTGAAATTACTATATTAATATGAATTAATAAAGTAAATAGATTTTATAAAAATAAAATAATAAATTGATGTAGCATGTTCCAGCTCATCTGATTACAAATCACTTTTTATTATAAAGCAAAATTAATGTATTAAATTTAACCAAATAAATTTGTGAGTACTATTTTTATAAAATCTTTTCGTTAACTTAATATTTCTCTAATGACCTTCCCTTTGGAGTCACGAAAACAAGTTTTTTTTTTTTTTTTTTTTGAGCAATGATACATATCATGATAGCATGATACAACATTTTTTACTGTTCTTCTACAAATGGAGGGAGGTTATACAACATATATAACACTTCAAGCTAATTTCTTCCTGTGTGCTTTAAAGGGTATATATTGGGTCAATTTACTCAGAATCTGGGCAAGATTTTTCTTTGCCTCATTCATGGGTACAGATCATCTAGCCACTTGCATTCAAAATAATATAATATTATGACACATCCATTGCTTTTGGTCAATGGAGATATTTCTTCAATTTGAGCTTTTATTAATTAGTATACATGATAATGCACAATTCAACACATAAGAATTACAATTATCCATTTGATGACATGAAAATAATTGAAATTTATTGAAGTATGTCTCCCTCGTGCCTTGGCAAATCTTAACAAAATACAAATTAAATCTCTGCATCGATGCCGTTGCTTTGATTTCCAGTTTTTTTATCTTTGTTTTTCAAGGAAAATTTGAGTGCAATAAGAATGTGGGAGACTCAGGCAAGAATTTGTAATGGACAACCAATTGACAAGGAAAGATATTCATGGTCTATGGACAACCATTTCTTAGACTAGTGCGCAAAATCTGAAATCGATTCTATTTAAATATTTGGAAAACTTATTTGTGATTTCCACAAGAAAGCTCTTATAAAATGATTATTTTTTATAAAATAAGTTTATTCTTATCACAAATTGTAATCTCGTCACTTATAACTCGTCATAAATACTCATTTATATATATATATATATATATATATATATATATACATAAAATTTAATCCTGAGTGAGTCTTATTTTAGGGAAATGGTTGAGTGACCAACGTAAAATAAGGAAAAATAGCACAACATCATGTTAAAATATGGCAAAAGTAATTTACGATTCATGTTTTTTTTTTTCTTGAGCTCTAGGATGGAGAGAGATAAACATATAAAATAGATCTCACAACATTTATTGAGCATTTAATTGTATTCGAGAAGTTCAATTGAGCAGTTTATAAATGTTGTGAGACCCACTTTATGTATCTATCTCTCACTAACAAGCCTAAAGTTTGTACTAAAACTCTAGGAGATCATCTAAATCATATTTTTGTTAGCATTCGTACGTAGAAGACAAACAAATTAAATAAACCTGTATTTTTTTCATAAAGCGTTGCACCATCAACATTCAACTTAAGATAGCCTATAGGAGGAGAGTTCCAAGACACCATTTTTCTGATGTTGTTCTGTGAGACATCAAAAACCTAAAGTTTTTTGAACTCTAACTTCAAAGATAGAGCAATATTAACCACTATATGTGTTCAGAATAGGAGATTCTCATAAATGAACTTGTTTCTTCTATGCCAAGTAGCCTAAGCAATTGCAATAAAAGTAGCCAAGTCCTCCTCTTACCCTCTTTTCCGAGCCATATTAGCCAAATCCCAAAAACTCAAACCAGAAATTGCATTCCTGAAACACTTGAGATGGTCTGCATACATTTGCCTCACATCAGGACAATAAAAAACATCATGAGCAGCATCCTCTCAAAAAACTACTGCAGGAGTACATTTTCAAAGTTATTGGGATGGACCTGCTAGCATTATTTACTACTGCAGGAGTACATTTTCACATCAACGTGGTAGCATAAATGGAGGACCGGGTAGTGCACGCAAAAAACTGATGCTCTTTATTTTATTTTTGTTCAAAGTTGTTGGCATGGACCTGCTAGCATTATTGTTTGCTGCAGGTGTGAAATTTCGCATCAACTACAAGTAGCATTAGTGGATGATCTGGTGGGGTGGAAATGAATGGCTGTTCTTTAATTATTTTTATTTTCAAAGTTGTTGGGATGTACCTGCTAGCATTATTTACTGCTGCAGGAAAGAAAATAATACATCAACATGACTCATTAATGGAAGACCGGGCAGGGTGCAAAAAACTGATGTTCTTTATTTACTGCTGTAGGAGTGGAATGTGTCAAACTTGATGTACCTCACAAAGAACTTCATATTATCCTACGTAGACAACATAAAGGCATAATAAATTTCACCCAGTTGCACCCACGGATACCGCTACTACACCCAAAACATTTATGAACTCTTTTGGTCCATTCAAGGCTCAAGTAATTCGGCCATCAGGTCTCAAATATTGTTTCATTACAGATATTTATAAAATTCATGCATTATATAGGATTATAGCCATATCTTCTACTAGGCTTTGCTTCATCCACCATATTTTTGGACACAAAATTATTTGATCAACTGCAGCAACTTGGAGAGCAGTAATTTCAGTGGCAACAACAGCAATTTGGACTCAACTCTGGGTCCAATCTCTAGACCAAAACCAACACTTTCCCTTCTCAAGTCCAAGCTCTTTTAACACAAACCAATGTTCAATTTGAACCTCTTTCCAGTCCTCAAATGTAATCCATAACTACATTGAAGAGTTGAAAACCATGGCGGAGCCAACCAAACTTGATGTACTTCATATTAATAGTAATCTCGAAAACTACAATTATCCAAATAGATCACTTCAATCCAGAACATTCTATATACCTAATAGATCACAAGAAATTAGGTATATTTTTAATATTGTAAAATATACCTAATAGATCACACAAAAAGGGAGTCAATTTAATTACAACACTAATAAACTTAAGCTGTTCAAACTAAGCTAATCAATTAAACCATGTCAATAAAACATGTCCAAATGATGCATCAAATGCCACTCAGTAAGCTGTTCAGCCTAAGCTAAAACCATGTCAATAAAACAACAAGTAAGCTATGCTCCAAATGCAACTCAGTCCATAAAACATGAATCCTAGGGTAATTTAGGCATAACCAACATCAACATGTCCTGCATATTACATAGGAACAATCCTAAGGAAAATAAGACAACCAAACTAATAAAAACACATAAAACTCCGAAGCCAACCTCATAGGTGATGTCATCCCCCATATCCAATCAAGTCTGTGCTCCGGGGTGATGCATAAGAACATGTCCTGCATATTTTCTTGAAGAAAATACATTGATGCTTTGTTATATTGTTCTGCAGGCAGCCGTGGGGTCAACTCCTCCTACAACTTCATACATTGAGCCATCTTGCTAAATGACGCGTCCGATCCACTTGAGCCTTCACCTTTGCTACACTTTCTACTAGCACCCTCACCAAACATCTTCAACTCCAACTCAGACATAGCGGCGGTGCTGGCGGCCATCACTTCAAGAGTTCTACTCAATTCTGAGGAAATGCTACCCTAAACAGGCTTCCTTGCTCTACGATGAGTGATCCTTGAAGAACTCCCCTGTCTCAACCTGGCGCACTCATGTCTGGGCTGTCTATATCAATGGGTGCATCCGTAGCAGTTCCCAGTATAGGACCCTGTGCCCTTGCCTCCTCCTCAAGGCGGTCCTCCTCATCCGATGAGAGGGGTTCTTGTGTGGATGCATAATGGAGGACCTCTGTGGCAACAGACTGTCTAAAAATGGTGCGTAGGAGATTGTAGTCTGGACAACCATCCCTCTTGAATTCCCTCCACTGGCCACGCATCTAACTGTAGGACACAATTATGTTAGTACAATAATCATGCACAGCAATACAGAATTATGAGAAATGTTCTACTAATTAATAAATGAAGAAAAAATCAGTTAAGATGAGTAATATATATTACCGATATTGCCTTAGCCCAATGCTCCTCCGTGGCAGCTATAGTCTTCGTTTGTTGATTCCAACCCATTCCAGTCTAGCTCAGCAAATTAGTGAATAGTCGTAGCCTCTATCTCAGCCGAGTGATTTTCCCCTGAATTTGGTTAGCATCAATTGACTTCCTCCCAACTTGAGTCATTTTTTCTGCAAATTTGACATGGTCTCGGTTGGTGATTTTTGACCCAACCAATTTCTCCTCAAGAGTCTTTTGATAGAGAATATCTACCAACATCTCCTCCCCTCAGGACCCTCCATCAAGTGCTAAGCAATGCAAACATAAGAATCCAAAATCCGATTTCCCTAGGCTACTAATGGTTAGCAGTTAGTGCGGCCACAATTGTCCTAGATTAGCCACTCATTGTATAATAATAACTCACATATTAGCTTTATCAAGTAATCATGAACAGATTAGAAAGAGAGGCATAAGCAGTCATATTCCAATATGATAATGTAGTGAATCTGATAAAAAAAAAATACCAAAATGGTCTGGTGAAGTAACAGTCATACCTCCCTCAGTGCACGAGTGGGAGATCTCAACCAATAGCACTGTAATATAGATAAAAGAAAAAAATCAGCAATTAGTTTGATTAGTAAAAAAGTCAGGGATAAGAAATAAAACTAAGTAAATAAAAGCAGCAAGAAACCTGCTTTTAATATACTATCCCGCCTACATTTCTTCTATCATGGTGTCATCACCACAAAAAAATGCATATATTTCCAAGATTGATATAGTCAAAAGCCAGGTGCTTCCTACTATGCATTCTGCTCTACAATTCCAAAAAAAGCAATATATATTATGCAGACAAAATGTTGGGAAATTGTACATACCTGGCAATTCAAAGACTCAAATTATCCGAGGGGCATCTATTACTTGGATAAACAACTACAAAACCAACAGTACAACATCCTAACTCTATAAGGACAATATCAGAGACCTAATGTTTTAAATTGATTTTATTTTAACCTTAGACATAGCCAATCTGCAACCATCCCCTTTAGTGGGCTCTGTTTTCTGAGACTAATTGTGCCCAGTGTGCAACATCATGACAACTGCTCACCAAATGCCTAGGAATTTCTAGGATTTCACCAAGCTAATGTCTTGGAGCAGAGGACAGAATATGTTTAATAATATTCTATCAGAACCTAAAAACTACAGCAATATTTAAGTTTTTAGTCCCTAGCTTTATGTGACTGAATGTAGATTAGATTGAAAACTAAGGACTTCAAGAAAATAAAGAAACAGACTATGCAGAATGAATGTAAAGGCAGCCCAATCAGTCATTCAAAAGTTCACATTATGTCATTTTCTACTCCCAAAGAAATTACTCCAAGAAACCATCCATGTCTAATTTACTGAGCTAAAGTTAAAATTGAAATTTGAAAGCTGCAAGATCTTCTCACCGACTATGCTAGCTGATGAACCTTTTACCATAAAAAAGCTGTGTACTGAAATGCAACTCAGTACATAGTTTACAATTTTGTTTTGTTTTGGTTTATGATTGGAGTTTGAAATGGTGGGGAAAGACGAAACAAAGGTTGCAAAACAGCAAAAGGATTTGTTCCTTTACCAACTTCCCAAGTATTGCTTCTCACCCAATCATTAATACTAAGGAGCAATGCTACTTTTCTCAACCATTATCTTTTGAATGTCTCGGTCAACAGCAGAGCTTTCAGGCCAAAAATATAATTAGTTTTCTGAAACTAATTATTCCGAAGGTATTGAAAATCTTGCACTCCAAGTAAGAAAGACACCATGATCCCAAGTAATGGGGACACCATGATCTCAACCATTAATTCAGAATAATTAGTTAGCAATTTTAAATTAAATCATATTCTACACTTTTGATTTATTGGAAAAATGATTTGTATAATCTTAGGGTTGAAGTACAACATCCTAACTCTATAAAAAGAAGAAGATAACGCTGAAGGGATTTGGGAACTTGTCATGTCATGAGGGTTGGGATAGGCCAACCAGGTAGAGAAACTAATATTAGTTTCATTTCATTCAAATCAATGACTCCAATTTCTGCTAACAAGTACCAACAAAAAAGCCAAATCATGCTACCTACACATGGCAAACTAATATTACTTTGATTTCATTCAAATCAAACTAAAATTGATGCTAATCTTCACAGTGGAGGGGATACATGGCCAACAAAAAACAGTGTAATCATGGGTAGTCAAACTTGTAATGAGATCTCTGATAATAGTCTATCTCAAACAAAATAGACTTTAATGTTTGGCCTCCCAACAGTTATAAAAATATATTCAAGTATTTCTAAAGTGTTGTTTAATAATATTAGTTCTACAAATACACGCAAGCAGTTCCCACTCCTATTCCGTAAACCGTCTGACATAGGAAGTTTGCTACCAAATTAACAGACTAGAAGGTAAAGTGTGATTGTTACCTTGAAGGAGCGTGTTCTCGGCCTCGTGATGAAGGATCTGCTCAATACTCTTAGGGGGTGTTGTGATCGACGGGTAATGCAAGAAGAGCAGCTGCGTATTGTGCCTTTGGCCATGGCTGAATCCCCCTAAATTTGGGAATAACCTAACTCACGGGTTCATAGTAACGATGTCTCGTCTAGTGGCTATCCCGAATCTCCCGTAGCTGAGACATTTGGCAGAGATAGGACGTAGCCCTCAGGAGGGTATATCAATGGACAACCATTTCAATCAAACTTGAGAGAGAGGGAGAGACGGTTTCTTCATATCGATGCAGAGAGAAAGAGAGAGGGGTTCAACAGAGAGAGGTACAATCACTGGACATAGGGGTTCAACTTTCACTGTCGATGGACTCCGTCGATTGCACACTGGACTCTTGATTGCTTGGACGGGTAAGCTGGTGGACTGGTAAGCTGGTAAGACCAGTGTTCTGAATACCGTACCGAATAACGTATTACTCAAACTACAGTTTGAAACGAAATATTTTGATATTGGTATCGTTTCGTGTATCATTTCGAAATAATATTTTGATATATAAATAAATTATACATATAAATTATATTTTAAAATAATAATTTATATATAAATAAATTATATATAAATACATAGATATATAAATTATAAATAGCCTAGTCTGAATTAAGGGTCAAAAAATGAACTTATAGTTTGAAAATATGAAAAAAAAAAAAATAAAGCCGAAATATCGACCGGTACAGACCACTACACAAGTCGGTACAGGCCGAAATATCGGCTGATACAGTCGATACGACCGGTATTTCAGCCAGTACATAACATATGGTGTACCTGTACCGGGCCGGTACGAAAAATACCGACCGTACCGGCCGGTACGGTACAATATTCACAACAATGCGTAAGATTATTAAAAATGTTGAAAGAGAAATACTAACTGTACTTTTAAAAAATTTATCAAAAATTTAATTCCTCATGTGTTGGCTATTTATATACTAAAGAATATTATGAAACTTGAAAATTAAAATTTGAATTTAAAAAAAATGATAAAATGAATAAAATTATAAATAAAACTACAAATACATGTAACACGACTTTATGTGAAAAGCAAGTGTCTTTATTAAGAAAAATATGTGATTCCCACATGTTCAAGAAACACACGTCAATTTTTAAAATAGGTTAAAAAAAACTTTCGAAAAATCTTTCAATTTTATAGCTTCATTTAACAACCAGATAAAAGAAACTTGACGGTAGATAAGCAAGGAATATACTTGGCGTATGTTTGGGATTGTAGTGAAAAATATAATTTATAGTTTTAAGACTTATAGTTTATAACTTAAGTAATAAGTTCTACTATTAAAAAGTATTTACTGTTTGATAACCATAAATTTAAAACAGTTTCAAATATGTTACGTTTATTTGGAAATAAATTAAAAAAGTAATTTCTAAGGTAGAAATGACGATTATTTAAATTTTAAAGATAAAAACTATCTCCTTGAAAGTTTAAAAATTGTAATTATCTTAAAGTTGTATAGATATTTGGGTCTATTGACAGTCTTTTTAAAATTTGAATTACTTTCTGTATTGTCCAGAAAAGCTTATTTGAGATTAAAAGTGATTTAATATGTAATATCCAAACAATCTAATTTTTTCATTAAAGAACTTTTAAGACTATTTAAGCATTTTTTAAAACTCCTACCACATAGAAATTTTGTAACTTGGCAAAATGCCAACCATTTTTTGTATTCATCATTTTTTATTTGCATATGATGGTGTATTTTTTTGTAAGGCTAATATGCAAGAAAACAGAGCACATGCTTCTCGAAATTTATGGGAATTCCTTTGGACAGAAGATCAATCGAGGAAAAATTGCCGTTGTTTTTAGTAAGGATGTCCCTGAAGCTAATCAAAAGGAGATAATGTTATTTATTATAGGGTGTGGAAAGGGTACCCCAATATGAGAAATACTTCAAGTTGCCTCCAGTTGTAGGCCAGTATAGGTGGAAGAATTGGAACGAGTACGTACGCAAATGGAGGAACGACATGATTTTCTGGCTAGGGTGTCTTGATTTGGGCGAATGGAGCTACAATGCTTTCATTGACCAAGAAATGCCAATTGGAAGTCAAATTAAATACTATGCTTGGATCAAGTGCACCTTCCCTAATAGTGGCGCTGGTGCAACCATTCGTTTCAGGTTCAAAGGATGCAGCTCTTCTTTGTAAGCTTATCAATGTAGTTGTTCTTGGCATCGTAGATGAGAGAGCTATTAACACTAAAAATGTCCTTAATCCATGAGAGAGGAATAAAAATCACAACTTCTGCCTCAATTCCACCATTTTTTTCTCCTCCTTGATCTTAGCCATCGTAACATACCATGCTGAGGATCCTCGTTTACCTGAGATCTTCGAGTCTGATTGGTGTTACTTGGATGAAATTCGGGTTGTCTTATGTGATGTGCATGGTCTCAGACCTGGGTCGTTTGATGGCCCTTGGTGTAAAGTAATGGAAGATTTTTGAGGACACTTCTTTGGTCCTCCATTTAAACTAAATCTGGAATTTGAAAAGGACAATGATTCAGAACCTTGTGGGAAAGATATGCGTGGTCTCACATGTTACTATATGTGTGGTGGCTAGCACAATTCAGAACCTTGTGGGAAAGATATGCGTGGTCTCACTTGTTACTATGTGTGGTGGCTAGCACAATTCAGAACCTTGTGGGAAAGATATGGCTAACACAGAAACAGAGAGCTCAAGCAGTAACAGATTGGATTTAAAAGCGTTGACTGCTCTCCATGCATCATCAAAAGGAGTTGCTAAATGGATGAATAAATCTTTTGTACCTTATTTGTTTGAATTATTGCCACTTAAAAGAGTTTTTGCGCCCATTGATAGAGTACGGGAAAGAAATACTCTGGGTGATACTGTTGGTGTCGTGGTCTTAGTGATAGATTTGACAAAGAGAGTAAGTGGACTGGCTAAAATTCTTGATGATAGCCACTTTAAAAAATTGGAGTCAAGGTTGAAAGTTTCCTCCTTTAAGACCTTATTTCATTCTCAGGTTTTTGACTTTAGAAATAATTTGAATATTGCCAATTTTGCATCTGAAGAGATCAGGAATTCGGCCAAGTTGAAAAGAATCATTCAAACCATCTTTTCCCTGGGTAATGCTTTGAACCATGGAACTACAAGAGGTTCTGCAAGTGGATTTCGATGGGATAGTCTCCTTAAACTCACTGATACACGAGACCAAAATAACAATATGACTCTCATGCATTATCCTTGTAAGGTGCTTGCTGAAAAGTTGCCAGAATTTCTTGATTTCTCAAAATAGCTTGAGAGTCTAGAGACTTCAACAAAGATACAATTGAAATATTTAGTAGAGGAAATGAAGGTCGTCAGTAAGAGGCTGGAGAAATTTGTACAAGAATTGTCTACCTCAGAAAATGAGGGTCGTGTTTCCAAGAAATTTTGAAAGATTTTAAAGGAGTTTCTTAGCTGTGCTGAAGTTGAAGTGAGGTCTTCGGCTTCATTTTATTCTAGTGTGGGTAGAAATATAGATGCAATGGCTCTTTATTTTGGGGATCAAGGTTCAACCCATTGTACATTTAAGCAAGTCGTTTCTACTCTGCTCAACTTTGTGAGGATGTTTGAACAAGCACCTGACGAAAATTGCATTGACTTCATTAATGGATAATTGGAAGTGTTGAGCGTTACAACACCTTATGAGCAAGGTGCTTTAAGAGGAGGGGTTTGTTAGTAACCTAGCTAGGGAAGGGATCGTGCGAAGTGAAGATAAGTTGAACAAGAAATGGCGCCGTATCATTTAGTGAAGGGGTTAAGCAAAATGGGGACGTTTGAGGAACTGAAGATTGAAGAAGTTGTGCAACTAGGAGCAATCAGTGTTTTATAATTAAATACATCAAATCGTGCGTTTAGTGTTAGTGAGGGTCAGTAGTTATGCCATTTGAAATGTAGCATTCAGAAGTTAAACACCGAACGGTGCGTCTTGATAACTGTGATTTTTCTTCTAGTTAGTCTGGGTCAATTTAGTAAAAGTTGGAGTTAGTTACAAATCTGCAGTGGAATACTCGAATATAGTCGGAATGTAGAATCAGAAATGGGATGTCTTTTGTCTTGTTGAATGTTCTGGATTATCCTGGAGGTTGAGCTACCTCGAATAGCTCTTATCTTTCAATGAAGTTTCATATTTCTATGTAATAGCATCCATGATTACTCTGTTCAATATGCCTACATATTAGCATCTATTATTACTCTGTTTTCTGGGTTGGTAGTTTTGGCTTCATAACATAATGGGACTTCTACTGCTAACATTACAACCTCTTCCTCAGGAGCAACTGAAGGAAAACGCTCCTCAACATCCTTATCCACACCCCTCGGGAACACCTGGTGCATCCGTTTCCCGTTTACCTCTATCACCTCAATAGAATCATCGGAGGCCGAAGATGAGGAGACCGAGAGAGCTAATCTCTCAAATAAAAGAGTTTGGAAGGGAGTCGGGAAGCAAGTCAGGATTTGAATAAAAAAAAAAAGATGGATCCAGGAGCGAATCTAGGTCTTGGGTGCCCTGCACAGTAACATTCACTAGGACAACAATGTTTAGCAAAGGTGGTGGCTGGCGAGCCTCCCTCTATGGATGGTGGCAGTAGAAGGAGGTGAGGAACATCTTGTAGTGTCATTGGAATGAGCAAAACCGTGGTGAGCGCTTGGTCAATAGTAGAACCGAAGATATTACAGCTAAAGATGTGGGACTGGTTGATGTTCACCAAGGTGAGAACCACTTTTGAACTAACCAAGTGTGGGTTCTCTGTCACCCAAGCATAGACATTGTCCAAACATGATGACTCCCCTTGGTAGGGAGCACCTCGAAAGAATGCCCATCAGGAACGAGAGCCCAGGCATACCTAACTAGGAACTCGCATTGGGATGCCTCATTAGCTGGAACCCCCAATAGTCTTCAAATGCAGAAAAACTTCCAATCCCAATTTTTGACATGTGAGTACTGGGACCCCAGGTTGATGACTGAATATCCAGTATGAGAACGAAAACTACATTAGTTCCGTTGTGTCTTTTCACATCGTGAACATGAAGGAACTCAAGGATGGTCAAGTATGGGTCTCAACTTTTGCAACATCAAGGGCTTGCCTGCACACAACACAACAAGCCAACAATATTCTCTGAGCATTGTGTAGCAGCTAAGCAGGAAACAAGTCCAAATAATTTAGAACATCTTAGATGGGATGACAAAAATGCAACCTTAATCCCAACAAGGGCATCCCGATGTACAACCCAACATCCTCAACGACCCTTTCAAACGTGACTATACCGCTACGAGAGTCAGGAAGAATCAACTTGACAAAGTTCGGGACTGCAACCAATCCTTTGTGGAGTCCAACTTTGTCTGAATGGTGTCCCCAATCCAACTACTTCCCTTGAAGGTTTGCTACATGGTGGACAGAGTCTGCCCCAGCGGCGGGTCTAAAGCCATACCCAAATGGGTTCCCGTGAGTGTCGTCTAGGGACCAACGTGAATGAGAGGATTAGGAGGTGTTTGTCGCAATATTTCTGGGAGCCATGAAGAGTGTAAGGCAAGAGGAATCGAGAGAATGAGAATGGATGGAGAAGTGGAGTAACATAAAGCCTAGAGTAAAGGAAGAAGTGAAAGAGAAGAATGAGAAGGAAAGGATGGAAAAGAAGGCTCGCGGTTATGTGAAGATGAAAGGATGAGATGTGGGAAAATAAGGCCAAGGTGGAAAAACCACGTTTTGGATTAGCGTTGCACGAAGCGACGGGCGAGAGTGCATCAAACAAACCGTCGAATGGGTGAGAATGTGTCTGATGAATCGTCAACATGCACTAGTAATATTTCTTATTTCTAGGAGAGAAAGCCATGATAGGAATTCGAAAAGAAAAACTCCCGCTACCACATGTTGTGAGAATTTGTGAGATAATTGTTAGGCAGAAGTATGCACCATGAGTGAGGAAAGGTTGCCAAGTGACCAAAAAAACTTCAAGGAGTTTACACGAGGCAAGGAATGGTTGAAACTAGTTAAAAATATCTTTTGGAGATCATAGGATAATGCAAAAGGTTGGTGTGGCTAGGAGGGACCTGACAAGATTTATCTCCTGAGATTCACATTAGGAAAATGCTATTTGAACCGATAATTTTGACCGATAAAAGTAACAGATTGTTTTTTTTTTACTTAATAATTAAGGAAATGATTATTAGTAAATTGATATATTTTTTATTTTTTTAAAAATATTTAAATATATAAAAAATGATTGAAAAGAAAAAAAAAGTGCATTTGCACTTATCGGTTAGGTTTTATCAGTCCTTCATCGGATCCTCTATCAGCGTCCTTCACATTAACATAATAGGTCCCACAAAGATATCTTATCCTATGGGACACCATCATCTCCAGTGTCATATTCATGAGAAGACTTCATCCCCACGTACATAATGCAAGATTATTAGATTGATTTTGAGACTTTAGCTTCTCTCACTAATTTAACATTCGAAGATATCTCTCTGGGATCACTCAAAGTTGTTACTTTGTTCGTAGGTGACTATAGGAGGCGTTGTAGACACTGCTAAGAATTTTTCTAAACCAGGCCTATTGATAGAAACACCATTAGCAAGAGTCCAATTGAGAACAAATTGTACCAAAAGGTTAATTTAATAGCAAAGTAAAGGTATAATATAGTCAAACTTCTTATTAGGCGCACGACCAAAAAAGGGAAATCCGTGTAATCAAATAATTATAGGAAATAGCTGGGTTTGGCATTTCTAAAAGTTAACTCAAAATTTAATGTTATATTTGATTATCTATCGTTCTAAAACCTCAAGTTAATGAAAATGGTAGAATTAATCATTTATTTAATTTAATTTAATTTTTTTTTTCTAACCATACAATGTTGTACAAGCTCCAAGTTTTACTAGGATTTTGAAAAGCCCTAGCCACATTTATACCATACTCTAAAAGAACCGGTCAATGACATAATTGGAGCTACATTGTAATTAAAAACTAAAAAACACAAGAATTTATCATTCTCAAGTAATATGAGATCCCAACACCACCTATACCCATCACTCAGTATGAGTATCACAATCTCTCCCACTTAAATTCATAGCGCCTTTGTCGGAACATTCCATCACAAATTTCTAGTTGTGATATTTTTTCTATCATTTTTTTTAGATAGATTTCATTTCATTCAATAAAATTGAAGTTATAGCTGTGATTTATCAATACAGAAAAAAATCAAGACTTCAAGGCAAAATACGCATCTGCACACAAATTTCTTTATGATTGATATTGTCTTAACTTCTACAAATTCTCTCCTAACAAACCTTCTGATTTTTCTAAGAGAAGAGCACTCTGTAAATACAGAACTAAACACACTCTGTCCTCCCAAGGAGGAGGAGTACTATCTCCCATCATCCTCCCAAAGGAGGAGCAGGACTTTGCTGCTATAGACACCAAGTCTAATAGCCTATTTTTTTTTACCTAAAACAAAACAACAGAAACCTGCAAATACAAAGAAAAAACTGAAAAACAGTTCTACAAACAAAAAGGAAAACTTGGAAAGAAAAAACACTGGGAAGGGGGGCTGTAGTGGTGCATGAGGGACGCACGCCACTCTAGGAGAAAGCCCGCCTTCCAATCTTGAAAATCCCAGCGTTGATGGCCCAAGAAAAGCCATGCATGGCATAGGCAAAAGACTCTATGCAGTGGCGCGTGAATGCCACGCGTCGCTCCTTTTGGAGCCGCATTCGGTAGTTTGGAAGATCGGCAGCTGGGGAACACCATGGTGGGGTGCGTGAAGGCTTTTGGTGGCCGAAAAATCACAGATCAGCATTTCTCTCTTATTTGACCTGAAAAAAATAGACAAAACAAAACAAAACACAGAAAACAAAAGCTAAGCAAAAATGAAGGGAGGGAGGGGGGAGGAGCAATGTTTTGAATACCATTTCGGTGACCGTTTCGGTCGAGGTATTGAAACGAGATATTTCGGTATTGGTACCGTTTCGGATACCATTTCGGAATAGTCGATATATGAATAAATTATATATATATATATAAATTATATTCTAAAATAATAGTATATATATATGAATAAATTAGATATATGTATATAAATTATAAATAATCAAGTCTGAATTGAGAGGATCAAAAAATGAGCCTACAGTTTGAAGAAATGAAAAAAAAAATGTAAAGGCCGAAATATGTATATAGGCCGAAATCCGATGTATAGACCGAAATCCGATATATCGGCCGAAACAGACCGGTACAGGCCTATACGGCTGAAATTTTGATCGGTACGAAACACCATACTTGTCTGTACCAGCTACCCGGCCAGTATGGTATATTTCGAGAGAGTTTTAGAGTTTTAGACATTCTCTCTCTAGCTGACCAACCCTTTTTAGTTGTCCTATGTGATATTTTTTCTATATCATTTGTAATGCCCCAATGAGGGTTTAATCACACCTAGGCCCATATAGAGCAGTTATAATATTATTATAACCCTATTGGAGTCGTTATATATAAATAGTAAGAATTTATCTCTACTAAGCAACATGAGATCACATACGTCACTTGCACTCACAACTCAATATCATACTTTAAAATGACTAGTCCAATGTATATGAAAGCTTTATTGGAACTATTATAAATATTAAGAACTTGTCTCTCCTAAACAATGTGGAACCCTATATACCACATATACTCACCGCTCAATATGAGAAATTACAATCTTGTCTCTTAAATGGTCATTCTACCATAGGTGGCATGACTCAAGTCCAATATTTCTAGTTGGATTTGATTCTGGCACCGCTTGTAATATCCCATGGGAGGTCATGCCATATATGTGTCTATTCTCCAAAATGACTAATCAATTGTATAATTGTAGCTTATAAGAATCATTATAAAGTTCAAGAACTTTTCCCTTTTGGGAAATATCAGATCCTATATTTATCACTCAATATGACCGAGTATCACAATAAGTGAGACCTTATCAATTAAATCCGAGTATCGTTCTCTTTTCTTTTCTTTTCTTTTTTAAATGTTTTAAAAAATCTTTTGGGATGAAAAGTGTAATACCCGAACCTTACTACGTAGGTCCTTACGTTATCTTATTAATTCTTTAAGTTAAATATTTTGAGATGAAGATTATTTGTATTACTATTTTCAATTATTTCATTTTAAGGAGGGTATGTCTTAATTTTTTAAACCAAGATGAGTATGTTTTATTTTTATTTTTAAAAGTATGATTTATTAAAATGAGTCAACAATATTATTTTCAAGACTTTGAAATATTTCTCTTAAGCCCTTTTACTTTTATTTATTTAGAGAATGGCCCAATTAATCCCATCCATTGGATTGGTAGGTAAAAAAGTATTTTTAGATGGATAGATCCCCACCATCCATTTTTTATCTTGCAAAAGAAGCCTTGACTAAGACCAATTGACCATTTCTTTCTTCCATGCGTAAAGCTCCCAAGGGAAAGGGATTAAATTCCTTCTCCATGCATCCTTTGGTCAACCATCACCAAAAGAAAAAGTTGAAAGCAACTTTTCTTCTCTTCCTCATGAACCATTGGTCAATACCCCAAGGAAGGGACAAAATTTCGATCTTCCTTTATAAGATAAGCCATTTGACTTATCAATTGATTTCTCTATCATGTGAACCGATGCAATCTTCCAAGGGAAGCTTTGCAATTCTTCTCCTCCAAGCATGCTTCGGTCAAGAACCACTCCAGGCTTCCAAAGGAAGCTTTGACCCACCTACCTATCTTCCAAAGCAAGCCAACCAAAATGAGAAGAATAAGAAAAAAAAAAAAAAATTTCCCTTATTCCCCCCCATACCCGTCAACCACACCCAAGGGAGGAAACAAAATTTCACTCCCTTTTCAAGCAAGTTAGCACACCTTTCTTCATCTCCTCTCTTTTGCTCTTTAAGAAATCAAGGTTCTTTATCTCCCTCAAGCTTGCAACTCCATGGAAATGGAGGAGGAAAAATATTTTCTTCAAAACTTGGAACCAAAGCTTGATTTCATCTTCCAAAAGATGAAATATTGAAGGTAATAAATTTATGATTCACTTTCTAGCATGATCTCCATAGGAATTTCGAATTTCACCATTTCCTTACCCTTTTGTGTTTCGGTTTTGGGGTTAGGACAGTGCTATAATCTTGTCCTCATCTACACGAGTTCATCACATTTTGATCCTCTTTCTTGCCTCTTGAAAGGAGCTAAGAGTTTAAGGTAAAAAAAATTCTAATTTTACTTAGTTACTTTTAATGTGATTTTGGAAGCCTATTGAGTTGTTTTAGCTTATGTTTTGATGTATTTAATTTTCTATATTGCAAATAAGTATGTGTGCTCTATACTTAGCCCAAACCGAATATGTTAAAGTGGGTTTTCCTATGTGATTTCCTATATTTCGAATTTTGATAAGTTATTCTTAAATTTGGTTTAATCATAGGTAATGATTATAATGATTTTAATTTATGAATATATTGGTACCATGTGTCTTTTATTAATATTGGTTGGTAATCTATTTTAAGATGCTAGAGGTTTGGTTTAGAGGTTTTGTTTGGTTCTATAATTTATATCTTGCTTTAAGGGTATTAAATGAGTAAAGCATAAGCCTAAGTCTTTAAAAGTTTTAAAGTTTATTAAATGGGTAACCTTGTTATATTTTATGTTATGTTTAATTTTAAAGAGATAGCTAGCATGTTATTTATTTTCATAAGTTTCTTTAAAAATATTTGGAATAAAGATTTTAATGTTTTAGCTTAATGCCATGCTTGGTGGAAAGACGAACGGGTTAAGGGAACGTTTAATTCCAAGTTGGAATTTAAGTGAGTGTGTGAGCGTATCGATTAGTAAGGAGGATGTTAATATATCTACCTCATTTTATTGAATAGGACTAGGAGTCTACTTCCAAGTTCAAATGGACTCGCTAGTAAAGCTTAGAGGTAAGTAGATATGACCATGCTTCTTACACCATGCTTTCTTTATGAAAGAATATCTCTCTCTTGTTGCAAATGTTTCTCTAAGTAAATGAATATAGTATGTACAACCCTTCCTTGATAGCCCCTGTTACATACCCTATTGAGTATAATTGTGTGTAAATGTATAAAGTAATGCATGCATGTAGATTCTAAGTCATGAGATTTCATGCATGCTCTCTCAAGAAATTTATGATTATTCCTTATATGTAGTATAGCATGAAAACATATCTTATTCATGAAAATGCATATACATTGAATTAAGAAAGATGATGAAAATGTTTAAATGCAAAGGAAAGGAAAGGAAAGGAACGTCTCATGTCTTATGCCTCAAATGATGCTCTAAATATGTTTTAAAATGTCCCTATGAACTGATGGTTTAAATGCCCCTGAGAACTGACATTTTAAAATGTCCCTGAGAACTATCGTTTTAAAGGGATGCCGCGAACTGGCATTTTTAAAAGATGATTTGAAAGATGATGTTTAAGCTCTTTTTTTTAATGATGTTTAAGCTCTTTCTTTTTAATGATGTTTAAGCTCGCGCCTTTTAATGGTATTTAAGCTCTTTCTTTTTAAATGATATTGATACTCATGCTTTTAAACGATGTTAAGTTTTTGCTTTTAGGTGATGTTTAAGCCCATGTTTTTAAATGATATTTAAGCCATGTTTTTAATGGTATTTAAGCTTATGCCTTTGAATGATGTTTAAGTTCATGCCTTAAGATGATGTGAAAGCTTTAAATTTTAAATGATGTTTAAGCTTATACTTTTAAATGGCGTTTAAGTTCATGCTTTTCAATGAAAACTGACGTTTTAAAGGATGTTTTGAAAGATAATGTTTAAGCTCATGCCTCTCTCAATGATGTTTAAGTTCATGATTTTAATTGATATTCATTTCCTATGAATGAACTGTTAAATGAAAAGGACTGAAATGAATGAAAAGACGAAAGGACTGAAAGGAAACGAAAGTTTCAATGAATGAAAATACGTAACGGCCACATGAAAGGAAAGGGGTACCCAATGAATGAATGGGTAGATTGCAATGCCGGGTAGTAGTATCTGGTAGTGCACCCAGTGCTGCACCCTGACGGAATGGGATTCCAACCTGTGGCCACAGGCGAATCCATTGGCCATAGGGCCGCTAACCCTAGCACGCGGGGCGTAACAGTGTGCAATGGCCTATGAAAGTGAAAAGATGAAATGCATGAAAAGCATGTTATGCATGAAAAGATGTCAAGCATGAAAAGAATGTTTATGCATGAAAGCCTAGTTATTTCTAAGAATGTTTATGCATGAAATGAGACGCAAATGTTTATGTATGCATGTTTTCAAAAAGGAAAAGAATAGATGCCTAATATGTTTACTGCATGGTGTACTACTTACAGAGTATTAGACTCACTTTTGTTTTAAATGTTTTAAACGTCCAGGAAATGATAAAAAGGCTGGGGAGCAAGGCATTACTGCAAAGAGAGAGGCGGACGCTTAGTGTCGTCCCTGTTGATGAAAGGAAGTAAAAAAGAAAAGAAAAGAAAGTACGCAAAGAATAGGTATGTATATGGCGGTCTCGCCCCTTCGCGGGGCAGGGTCGTTACAAAAAGTTTGGTCCAAAAAAGCATTTATGTTGTTTAGTCTTTAGTACAATAATATGCTCCAAATATTTTCTATAAAGAGATAGATATATCTTTGGATTACACGGCATTTGGTACTTGCAGAAAATAATTCGAGTAGATTATTGACATAATAGTAAAGAATTTATTTCATTTTCGAGGCATAGGAGAGGAGAAGGAATTAAGAGCTATATTTATAGCTAGGAATAATGCTTGTGAATTAAATACTCACTACAACAAATAGTATTTTTTCCTGGGAGTGATAGTCATGCAAAAAAGTATATCCTTAGCGGTTTTTACCACCAATTTTTTTCGTGGGAGACTCGTGGCATATAATTGGTGAAGAAAGAGTTTTTTTCTACCAAACTACAAGTTCATGGGAAAAACCTTGTTTTTCCCGCAATATCTGTATTGGTTAAAATATTTTTTCTTCGTGGAAAATAAGGTATCATCTAGTATGATGTGGTGGGAAATAACATTCTTCTCCATGGGAAGAGATTATGGCAAAAAGTGTTTACTTGTAATATATCTTCGTAGAAAAAGTTGTCTTTGTGGGGAAAAGTTATATTCGATAAAATAATTTCTTGGAAAATATATATTTTCACAAGGTATTGCGTCGGAAATACTTATTTACGAAGTAATTTATCATGAGAAATAATCACTTTTGGCAAAAAAAAAAAAATATATATATATATATATTTGCCACGAGTTGCATGCATTGTTTTCCTGACAGATGCTAGGGTGGCTTGGAAAAACTTTAGCCCCTCAAATGATTTTGATTCTCATTCATTAAAGTTTTAGTATGTTATAAGTATCCCAACTACATAAAAACAATTTGCAAGGGGAATGGTTGTGTTTCTTATTGTTGCTTTGGGAATTGCCAACCCCCACCAAAAGCTGTGTTAAAGTTAAATGTGGATGGTGCAAGCTTTTCTAACATCTAAAAACCAGTGGGAAAATTTCAAGAGATGAGAAGCTTAGTGTGGTTATGGTTTACGTAAGATCAAGTATGGGAATGATCATGTTAAAGATATTGAAACTGTAGCAGTTTTGAGGGGCTTGTAGTCCATTTATCATCACAGTATACCCTTATTCTTATTGAGAGAAATTCTTTATTAACTATTGAAGTCCTCAAATCATCTTCCACAAATCTTTCTTGTCAAGGACCCCTAATTGAAGACAATAAGGGGCGGCTCAAGGTTTTCAATAGTTTTGAAGCCGTCCATGTATGCAGAGAAGCGACTGATGTCGCCTAGAAGCTTGCCCAATGTGCTAAATGTGTAGATGGATATGCTGATATGGTGGCAAGATGTCCCTAAGGTAGTAAGAAAACAAGTATTGGTTGAATCCATATTGTAGTGATTTCATTAATGGTAATATAATTCCATTTTACAAGAGCAAGGGAGAGAGGGAGGGCCTTGGGCTACTGGGCTAGGTGTGGAGGAGCAGGGGGCTCCAACGACGAACAGGTGACAGCGGCGAGGTGTGGGTGGTGGCGCAAGGCGCCCCTAGCGGCAGCGATATAGAGAAATCTGAGAAAGAAATTGCAATATAATAAAATGATGTTCTTTTAAATTGCAATACCAGTTGATTCACATTAGAGACAGAGAAGAAGATGGGAGAAAAGAGAGAGAAGACGAAGGGAGAAGAGAGAGAGGATTACCGTGTCTCCAGAAGACAGAGAGAGGTCATGTGGACTGCGGCGTGTGGAGGTGGTTGGGGAAGAGTGGATGACTTGGTGAGGTCGCGAGCTGGGAGGGATTGGCTCTAGGTGAGGTCACAGTGGGGGGAGAGGGTCGCAGTCGTAGGGGTAGAGAGAGAGAGAAACATACATCAATAAATCATTGAAGTATATATATGATGGCCAAACGAAAACAAACGAGAAGATGATTTGCAAATCTATTTATGTTCGGTTTAGATGAGATTCAAACCATACATATACATATATAATATATATATATATATATATATTTTTATAAACTAAACCGAATTATTAATATATAGCCATATATATCTATAGTTACTAATAATTTCTTTGTATGAATATTATCACATGACTGGATAGGCCTCAATGATGGACGTTATAGATGGGATTTTGATAATTTTGTAGCGAGGAAAGCCAGCATCCATCAACAATTGCTTCCATTCAAGCTCAGTCCTCTCCTTTCCGCCAGTGGTGTATGCCATCATAACCAAGTCGTATACCATTCGTGTATCTTGATACAAGTCATCATTTTCTTTCTCAAGAACAATATCTACAATTATAACCTTTCCACTTGGTGGTATTGCTTTCTTGCAATTCTTCAGAATTTTGATGCAATGTTCGTCGCTCCAATCATGTAGCACCCACTGCACCAACATTACATATTTATGTAGAAGTTATACTACTTACAAGGCGGTGTGTAAACACATTGTTTATTGCTAGACTTATTTCCATTGTAAAAGAAGTTAAAACAACAACACTATTTTTTTTAAAAAATTCTACATGAAAACTTTAGTACATCATACACATTTGTCTAATTAACATGAGAATTGTCATTTTTGCTCTTCTATCTTAATTTTTAAATATTTGTGTGTTTAAATAGAATGGTAAAATTGACAAATGACATGTTGGTTAGATGGAGGTGTGTGATGTAAGGCTTCCTTGTAGCACTTCTCTTCTTTTTATGTTCGCTGATATAATATGGTTTCACTTTAGTGGTGTATGTTTTTGTGTGTCAATAAATTAGTTTACGAATATATATATATATATATATTTTTGTATAGGAAAAAGAACATTTTTAGTTGCAAGCTTGTTTATTGACACACCTAACACGCCACTAAATACTAATGTAGTGTGGAAGCCTTCCAATTTGGCAAACATTAAAAAGTAATGATATTTTGATGTTTGTTTCGATTGTAATGGGGGCATAGCAAGTGTTACGGTCATGATATACCAGCTTAATTATATATAAGTTAAGAACTTTTCCTTTGACATCCAAAGAGGAGGGAACAAACAAAAAGACCTCTAAACACATACCTTAATGAAAATTGCATCAGCACTAGGAATGGCCTCAAACATGTTCCCTCCAACATGGGAGATCCCTTGGCGAAGTGGTGCAACGGCAACAACATGTGGGAGATCAAAGTTAGTAGCTTTCATATGTTGATGCGATTTAATGATCCTAGCTAGCATTTCTCCCGTCCCACCTCCTACGTCCACCAATGATCCAATGGAATTAAACCCATCTTTGTACTCCGTAAGGACAACCCCCATCACGATCTTGGTCGTACATGCCATGGCATCGTTGAAGATCTTGTTGAATTCAGGATTTTTTGCTGCAAAGTCCCACATCTCACAACCATGTGCCTTCTGAAACGCAAAGCCACCTTCTTTGACACATTGGCTCAAGCAATGCCATGGTGCCAATTGCCATGGGTTGATCACCGTTATCACCAATGGCACTAGGCTCAGCTCAGCATCATGCAAAATCCATCTCGATGTCTCAGTCGATCCATAGAGTGTGTCGCAGCCGTCTGGCAAATGATGTTCAGTGAAGATCTTTTTGTGGACAAGCGACCTCATGATTCGTGCGAGGTAAGGGATATCAGGAGAAGTAGGAGAATCAATCTCAGAGGCTATTTGGTTCAAAGTAATTGGAACGCCATGAGAGTGTATAATGTCAGCAAGGCGAAGGTCCACAGCACATTTCAATGCCATGGAGTCGGCAAAGGCGAATAAGAGTTGCCAAATTGCAGCCTGGCCTTTCTCCAGTATTGGCATAATCTCTTCGTTTCGTTCCATTCTCTTCTCTGATCTCACACACAAATGAATTAGAAGATAATTAGAATGTGTGAAGTGAAAGCATGAAAGGTTTCTATTTAAAAACAAATACGTTAATGGTTGTTGGAATGTCATGATAATTCTACAAAAACATTATTTGGAGATATTTTCTTTGGATAATATTAAAATAATTTGTGTACATATTTAATTAAGATCGATCATCACTTTGTACGTTGCAAAAGATATGTTTTTTTTTTCTTTCAATTAATTTGTTTTGAAGTTTAGCGGCCTGATTCATTATTTAATTGCGTTTACTACTGTTTGAAATAATTAATCCACATACACTTAGCTGGCCTACGTACACGTATACGTAATTATATACATATATAATTACCATTGACCAAATAAAGCAAAGTAATGAAACATAAAAATCAACTACTTTTGTGGTCCAAACTGTAATCCGTCATTTTTCATATCCATTATATTGCTTTCATTTTTTGTTTCCTTATTGTTAATTAAAAAAAAAAGTTCGTTTTTTGGATATTTGTCTATAGAGGTTGAGTCCTCTTTTTCTATAAAAGGGTGAGGTTTAATCTTTGTTTAGGTAGAGAGTGTTGTCTATAGAGACGTTTGTCTGTAGAGAGTCACAGTAATAGTGAATACCAGACCAGTCACAAATGAAAATAGTGTACTGACGGAGCTCCAAATGTATTATTTTGATTTATGATATCATGTTTAATATGAGGACATTCTAGAATGTATCTGGTTATTGATATAAGTTTATCTGATAAGTGAATGATAACAACTTCTCTTAAAAATAAATAAAAAATAAAAAGATCTTGCGCTCAAGGCTAGCCCCACCACAAACCTTGACTTGCTGCCATGATGGACATGGGGAGGTATGATAAGGCAAGCGGTTTTCCTAGACCTTGAGCGGCAGTGTTAATGACATATATAGGTTTCAGGTGAGAACTTCATATATTTGTATGAAAAATTCTATTCATAATTTTAATACCATACATTATATATGATTTTTTTTCTATTAAATATATGGTGTATGAATGATGAGTAGAAAAATTTCTTTAATTTCGTAAGCATAAAATAAAAAAATAAAAATCAAGTGTGACGTACATCAACGTAATTATGAAAGTCCTCGGTCAATCTTGGTGCGTACATCATGACGAGGATATCTACAAAATTATGAATAGACTTGAAAATGGGTAATCGAGACTTTTGAAATTACTATATTAATATGAATTAATAAAGTAAATAGATTTTATAAAAATAAACTGATAAATTGATGTAGCATGTTCCAGCTCATCTGATTACAAATCACTTTTTATTATAAAGTAAAATTAATGTATTAAATTTAACCAAATAAATTTGTGAGTACTATTTTTATAAAATCTTTTCGTTAACTTAATATTTCTCTAATGACCTTCCCTTTGGAGTCACGAAAACAAGTTTTTTTTTTTTTTTTTTTTTGAGCAATGATACATATCATGATAGCATGATACAACATTTTTTACTGTTCTTCTACAAATGGAGGGAGGTTATACAACATATATAACACTTCAAGCTAATTTCTTCCTGTGTGCTTTAAAGGGTATATATTGGGTCAATTTACTCAGAATCTGGGCAAGATTTTTCTTTGCCTCATTCATGGGTACAGATCATCTAGCCACTTGCATTCAAAATAATATAATATTATGACACATCCATTGCTTTTGGTCAATGGAGATATTTCTTCAATTTGAGCTTTTATTAATTAGTATACATGATAATGCACAATTCAACACATAAGAATTACAATTATCCATTTGATGATATGAAAATAATTGAAATTTATTGAAATATGTCTCCCTCGTGCCTTGACAAATCTTAACAAAATACAAATTAAATCTCTGCATCGATGCCGTTGTTTTGATTTTCAGTTTTTTTATCTTTGTTTTTCAAGGAAAATTTGAGTGCAATAAGAATGTGGGAGACTCAGGCAAGAATTTGTAATGGACAACCAATTGACAAGGAAAGATATTCATGGTCTATGGACAACCATTTCTTAGACTAGTGCGCAAAATCTGAAATCGATTCTATTTAAATATTTGAAAAACTTATTTGTGATTTCGACAAGAAAGCTCTTGTTTTTATGCCAGTTATTTGTTACAAAAATGATTATTTTTTATAAAATAAGTTTATTCTCATCACAAATTGTAATCTCGTCGCTTATAACTCGTTATAAATACTCGTTTATATATATATATATATATATATATATATATATATATATATGTAATTTAATCCTGAGTGAGTCTTATTTTAGAGAAATGGTTGAGCGACCAACGTAAAATAAGGAAAAATAGCACAAGATCATGTTTAAATATGGCAAAAGTAATTTACGATTCATGTTTTTTTTTTTTCTTAAGCTCTAGGATGGAGAGAGATGAACATATAAAATAGATCTCCCAACATTTATTGAGCATTTAATTGTATTCGAGAAGTTCAATTGAGCAGTTTATAAATGTTGTGAGACCCACTTTATGTATCTAACTATCTCTCACTAACAAGCCTAAAGTTTGTACTAAAACTCTAGGAGATCATCTAAATCATATTTTTGTTAGCATTCGTACGTAGAAGACAAACAAATTAAATAAACCTGTATTTTTTTCATAAAGCGTTGCACCATCAACATTCAACTTAAGATAGCCTATAGGAGGAGAGTTCCAAGACACCATTTTTCTGATGTTGTTCTGTGAGACATCAAAAACCTAAAGTTTTTTGAACTCTAACTTCAAAGATAGAGCAATATTAACCACTATATGTGTTCGGAATAGGAGATTCTCATATATGAACTTGTTTCTTCTATGCCAAGTAGCCTAAGCAATTGCAATAAAAGTAGCCAAGTCCTCCTCTGACCCTCTTTTCCGAGCCATATTAGCCAAATCCCAAAAACTCAAACCAGAAATTGCATTCCTGAAACACTTGAGATGGTCTGCATACATTTGCCTCACATCAGGACAATAAAAAACATCATGAGCAGCATCCTCTCTCTCTCTCCCACAAAACACACATGCATCATCATCAATAACACATCAGCTGTGATCTGTTGAGCTGAGCCATGAGCGACGGTGTATGCAAACATGTCAATGGCTTCCTCAACGCAAACCCCTTGGGTCGATTCGAGAATGACATCCGCACGTAACGTATTGCATAACGTTTGGAATGCATATACTTCCATTGGAAACATGACCAGACAATTCTCCGGTTGACCATTGAGAATTGCAATGATATAATCTCATTCGCGTATGCCGATATTATGCTGTAGCATTCACTCAACTGCTGGCATGACGGATTCCTGTTCTGTAGCAGCAATAAGAGGGGCTAGATTATTTATATCTGATGGATTATGCCTCTGCCATTGTTGGTATTCCTCCCACATTGGTGAATGGTTGCTACTTGAGGCACCCTCGGTTGCATTGTTTGCCTCCATTTGGGGCTTATCATCTGATCCGTTGTTTGCGTCCATCTGGTACTCATTCCCATCTGACCCACTTATTTCGTCCATTCTGCAGGTTGCAAAACAATTATCCCAAGTACATTCCTCCATTTGCTTGAGTAGGACATAAATTCATTTACCGGTCATAACAGTGAATATTAACAAAAGCTCATCAATTACACTCAACTTATATCAGTCAATAAGATACAGTTAACACGTACGCGCAGATAATAATTAGGAGAACCGTTTTATGATCAGAATATAATTGTGCATGCTTAGTCAAACTATCTAGTATTGTTCACATGATTGCAAAACAATGGAAGCGATAAAGTAAAAGTAATGGATGCTCTACTGTGTGGAAGAAATATTCTATTGACAAGCCCACTTATCCACATTTCACAAATGGAGATCAGTCTCCCACTTCAGTAACTAAGGTTCATAGTTCCAACCTAGACAAGGCATCTTTACCAAAGGACCAAAATGCAAAAGAATAACAACAAAAATATTTCATTTCATCTGATATCTAATGAAAAATGCATAGGTCAACGCATAATACCAAAAATGCGTAGATCATTTCCCATTTAAAAAAAAAAATCATATTTTCTTATTTGTATCTCTGTTAACCGCTAATTAGTCGATTATTACAAAATCAAGACAAATCAACAAAACCCAAAAAACATGTCAGCTCATATACCAGGTTTCATCCAGTAAGAATAAAATCTTAGCACAAATTTCACAACCCAACAACAGATAAAAGAAAAGCATAATGTAGAGAGTGAACCTAGATTTGTGAGGAAAGACATCGATCCCCTCGAAGAGTTGAACCTCTTTGGCAGAGAGAGAGAGAGAGAGAGAGAGAGAGGTGAAGAAGCAATGGTTGTACTGGATGCTCGCTTTTTTTCTCTCGGTGCTAGTTGTGACGAACTGCGTTGTTTCAAGCAAAAAACTGATGTTTTCTTATATTGTTTTCAAAGTTGTTGGCATGGACCAGCTAGCATTATTGTTTGCTGCAGGAGTGAATTTTCACATCAACTACAATTAGCATTAATGGAGGGCCGGGTAGGGTGGAAATTAATGGATGTTCCTTAATTTTTTTTTTTTTTCAAAGTTATTGGGATGGACCTGCTAGCATTATTTACTACTGCAGGAGTACATTTTCACATCAACGTGGTAGCATAAATGGAGGACCGGGTAGTGCACGCAAAAAACTGATGCTCTTTATTTTATTTTTGTTCAAAGTTGTTGGCATGGACCTGCTAGCATTATTGTTTGCTGCAGGTGTGAAATTTCACATCAACTACAAGTAGCATTAGTGGATGATCTGGTGGGGTGGAAATGAATGGCTGTTCTTTAATTATTTTTATTTTCAAAGTTGTTGGGATGTACCTGCTAGCATTATTTACTGCTGCAGGAAAGAAAATAATACATCAACATGACTCATTAATGGAAGACCGGGCAGGGTGCAAAAAACTGATGTTCTTTATTTACTGCTGTAGGAGTGGAATGTGTCAAACTTGATGTACCTCACAAAGAACTTCATATTATCCTACGTAGACAACATAAAGGCATAATAAATTTCACCCAGTTGCACCCACGGATACCGCTACTACACCCAAAACATTTATGAACTCTTTTGGTCCATTCAAGGCTCAAGTAATTCGGCCATCAGGTCTCAAATATTGTTTCATTACAGATATTTATAAAATTCATGCATTATATAGGATTATAGCCATATCTTCTACTAGGCTTTGCTTCATCCACCATATTTTTGGACACAAAATTATTTGATCAACTGCAGCAACTTGGAGAGCAGTAATTTCAGTGGCAACAACAGCAATTTGGACTCAACTCTGGGTCCGATCTCTAGACCAAAACCAACACTTTCCCTTCTCAAGTCCAAGCTCTTTTAACACAAACCAATGTTCAATTTGAACCTCTTTCCAGTCCTCAAATGTAATCCATAACTACATTGAAGAGTTGAAAACCATGGCGGAGCCAACCAAACTTGATGTACTTCATATTAATAGTAATCTCGAAAACTACAATTATCCAAATAGATCACTTCAATCCAGAACATTCTATATACCTAATAGATCACAAGAAATTAGGTATATTTTTAATATTGTAAAATATACCTAATAGATCACACAAAAAGGGAGTCAATTTAATTACAACACTAATAAACTTAAGCTGTTCAAACTAAGCTAATCAATTAAACCATGTCAATAAAACATGTCCAAATGATGCATCAAATGCCACTCAGTAAGCTGTTCAGCCTAAGCTAAAACCATGTCAATAAAACAACAAGTAAGCTATGCTCCAAATGCAACTCAGTCCATAAAACATGAATCCTAGGGTAATTTAGGCATAACCAACATCAACATGTCCTGCATATTACATAGGAACAATCCTAAGGAAAATAAGACAACCAAACTAATAAAAACACATAAAACTCCGAAGCCAACCTCATAGGTGATGTCATCCCCCATATCCAATCAAGTCTGTGCTCCGGGGTGATGCATAAGAACATGTCCTGCATATTTTCTTGAAGAAAATACATTGATGCTTTGTTATATTGTTCTGCAGGCAGCCGTGGGGTCAACTCCTCCTACAACTTCATACATTGAGCCATCTTGCTAAATGACGCGTCCGATCCACTTGAGCCTTCACCTTTGCTACACTTTCTACTAGCACCCTCACCAAACATCTTCAACTCCAACTCAGACATAGCGGCGGTGCTGGCGGCCATCACTTCAAGAGTTCTACTCAATTCTGAGGAAATGCTACCCTAAACAGGCTTCCTTGCTCTACGATGAGTGATCCTTGAAGAACTCCCCTGTCTCAACCTGGCGCACTCATGTCTGGGCTGTCTATATCAATGGGTGCATCCGTAGCAGTTCCCAGTATAGGACCCTGTGCCCTTGCCTCCTCCTCAAGGCGGTCCTCCTCATCCGATGAGAGGGGTTCTTGTGTGGATGCATAATGGAGGACCTCTGTGGCAACAGACTGTCTAAAAATGGTGCGTAGGAGATTGTAGTCTGGACAACCATCCCTCTTGAATTCCCTCCACTGGCCACGCATCTAACTGTAGGACACAATTATGTTAGTACAATAATCATGCACAGCAATACAGAATTATGAGAAATGTTCTACTAATTAATAAATGAAGAAAAAATCAGTTAAGATGAGTAATATATATTACCGATATTGCCTTAGCCCAATGCTCCTCCGTGGCAGCTATAGTCTTCGTTTGTTGATTCCAACCCATTCCAGTCTAGCTCAGCAAATTAGTGAATAGTCGTAGCCTCTATCTCAGCCGAGTGATTTTCCCCTGAATTTGGTTAGCATCAATTGACTTCCTCCCAACTTGAGTCATTTTTTCTGCAAATTTGACATGGTCTCGGTTGGTGATTTTCGACCCAACCAATTTCCCCTCAAGAGTCTTTTGATAGAGAATATCTACCAACATCTCCTCCCCTCAGGACCCTCCATCAAGTGCTAAGCAATGCAAACATAAGAATCCAAAATCCGATTTCCCTAGGCTACTAATGGTTAGCAGTTAGTGCGGCCACAATTGTCCTAGATTAGCCACTCATTGTATAATAATAACTCACATATTAGCTTTATCAAGTAATCATGAACAGATTAGAAAGAGAGGCATAAGCAGTCATATTCCAATATGATAATGTAGTGAATCTGATAAAAAAAAAATACCAAAATGGTCTGGTGAAGTAACAGTCATACCTCCCTCAGTGCACGAGTGGGAGATCTCAACCAATAGCACTGTAATATAGATAAAAGAAAAAAATCAGCAATTAGTTTGATTAGTAAAAAAGTCAGGGATAAGAAATAAAACTAAGTAAATAAAAGCAGCAAGAAACCTGCTTTTAATATACTATCCCGCCTACATTTCTTCTATCATGGTGTCATCACCACAAAAAAATGCATATATTTCCAAGATTGATATAGTCAAAAGCCAGGTGCTTCCTACTATGCATTCTGCTCTACAATTCCAAAAAAAGCAATATATATTATGCAGACAAAATGTTGGGAAATTGTACATACCTGGCAATTCAAAGACTCAAATTATCCGAGGGGCATCTATTACTTGGATAAACAACTACAAAACCAACAGTACAACATCCTAACTCTATAAGGACAATATCAGAGACCTAATGTTTTAAATTGATTTTATTTTAACCTTAGACATAGCCAATCTGCAACCATCCCCTTTAGTGGGCTCTGTTTTCTGAGACTAATTGTGCCCAGTGTGCAACATCATGACAACTGCTCACCAAATGCCTAGGAATTTCTAGGATTTCACCAAGCTAATGTCTTGGAGCAGAGGACAGAATATGTTTAATAATATTCTATCAGAACCTAAAAACTACAGCAATATTTAAGTTTTTAGTCCCTAGCTTTATGTGACTGAATGTAGATTAGATTGAAAACTAAGGACTTCAAGAAAATAAAGAAACAGACTATGCAGAATGAATGTAAAGGCAGCCCAATCAGTCATTCAAAAGTTCACATTATGTCATTTTCTACTCCCAAAGAAATTACTCCAAGAAACCATCCATGTCTAATTTACTGAGCTAAAGTTAAAATTGAAATTTGAAAGCTGCAAGATCTTCTCACCGACTATGCTAGCTGATGAACCTTTTACCATAAAAAAGCTGTGTACTGAAATGCAACTCAGTACATAGTTTACAATTTTGTTTTGTTTTGGTTTATGATTGGAGTTTGAAATGGTGGGGAAAGACGAAACAAAGGTTGCAAAACAGCAAAAGGATTTGTTCCTTTACCAACTTCCCAAGTATTGCTTCTCACCCAATCATTAATACTAAGGAGCAATGCTACTTTTCTCAACCATTATCTTTTGAATGTCTCGGTCAACAGCAGAGCTTTCAGGCCAAAAATATAATTAGTTTTCTGAAACTAATTATTCCGAAGGTATTGAAAATCTTGCACTCCAAGTAAGAAAGACACCATGATCCCAAGTAATGGGGACACCATGATCTCAACCATTAATTCAGAATAATTAGTTAGCAATTTTAAATTAAATCATATTCTACACTTTTGATTTATTGGAAAAATGATTTGTATAATCTTAGGGTTGAAGTACAACATCCTAACTCTATAAAAAGAAGAAGATAACGCTGAAGGGATTTGGGAACTTGTCATGTCATGAGGGTTGGGATAGGCCAACCAGGTAGAGAAACTAATATTAGTTTCATTTCATTCAAATCAATGACTCCAATTTCTGCTAACAAGTACCAACAAAAAAGCCAAATCATGCTACCTACACATGGCAAACTAATATTACTTTGATTTCATTCAAATCAAACTAAAATTGATGCTAATCTTCACAGTGGAGGGGATACATGGCCAACAAAAAACAGTGTAATCATGGGTAGTCAAACTTGTAATGAGATCTCTGATAATAGTCTATCTCAAACAAAATAGACTTTAATGTTTGGCCTCCCAACAGTTATAAAAATATATTCAAGTATTTCTAAAGTGTTGTTTAATAATATTAGTTCTACAAATACACGCAAGCAGTTCCCACTCCTATTCCGTAAACCGTCTGACATAGGAAGTTTGCTACCAAATTAACAGACTAGAAGGTAAAGTGTGATTGTTACCTTGAAGGAGCGTGTTCTCGGCCTCGTGATGAAGGATCTGCTCAATACTCTTAGGGGGTGTTGTGATCGACGGGTAATGCAAGAAGAGCAGCTGCGTATTGTGCCTTTGGCCATGGCTGAATCCCCCTAAATTTGGGAATAACCTAACTCACGGGTTCATAGTAACGATGTCTCGTCTAGTGGCTATCCCGAATCTCCCGTAGCTGAGACATTTGGCAGAGATAGGACGTAGCCCTCAGGAGGGTATATCAATGGACAACCATTTCAATCAAACTTGAGAGAGAGGGAGAGACGGTTTCTTCATATCGATGCAGAGAGATAGAGAGAGGGGTTCAACAGAGAGAGGTACAATCACTGGACATAGGGGTTCAACTTTCACTGTCGATGGACTCCGTCGATTGCACACTGGACTCTTGATTGCTTGGACTGGTAAGCTGGTAAGACTGTTAAAAATGTTGAAAGAGAAATACTAACTGTACTTTTAAAAAAATTATCAAAAATTTAATTCCTCGTGTGTTGGCTATTTATATACTAAAGAATATTATGAAACTTGAAAATTAAAATTTGAATTTAAAAAAAAATGATAAAATGAATGAAATTGTAAATAAAACTACAAGAATAATTCTGGGTGCAGTCCTTATTTAAGGCCTCCCCACGCAGACTTAATGAAACGGAACGTTTTACTTAATAAAATGATTCCGTTTCATCCATTTCATCTCTTGTATTCCAAATGTTCTTAGATCTTCCATAGGGGTTCCATGAACTTGAACGAAATTTGCTTCTTTTTTTCAACGTTTTTATTTTTAAGACTGAATGCACTGATGGATCCATCTCTTTTTGTCCACAAAAAGGGTTACTGAGGTGTAACAAAAGTTGTAGGCTTAGATGGACTAACTACCTCAGATCTGGAATCAAAAGAGGGAACTTCACTCCCCATGAAGAAGGGATGATAATCCATTTGCAGGCTTTTCTGGGTAACAAGTAATCTTCAAACATTACAATTTTTTTCTAGCAATTTTCTCTGTATTCTTTTATTTTCAGGAAAAAAAGAAAGAGGAACGAAAAAACTCAACTACAGACAAATTCAACTCCCTAATGTCCTTTTTTTCAATTTTTATTTGGTTTTGCAAAACATTATCTTGTCCTTTGTTTCCTTGTTCTTTTTTCCTCTCAATTACTTGTTTTGCTGGAATTGGTAGTCTGTAAATCTGAGTTTTCAAATTTGGGTTGATCAGGTGGGAAGCCAAAGCTTCCTACCTCCCACAAAGAACAAATGATGATATAAAAAAAACTATTGGAACGCCTACCTGAAGAAGAAGCTGAAGAAATTTCAATCAGCCATGGACCCCCACATGGCATCAGACTCAACCACCACTAATCATCAGGTTTCAACCAAAAGCTTTAATGAGAGAAGGAGCTTATACGCCACCAACGACCCTGCCCCATCTCTCATCAGCCTAAACCAGTCCTCAACTGTGGCGGAAGAAGCTCGAAGGTGGCCGACGGCGTTGGAGTTGGCTCTGTGAATGGAGGAATTCTGAGAATTCTATCGAGAAGGATAACCGCTGGAGGGAAAATATGATAGGGGTAATTTTGATATTTCATCATAATTTTAAAGGTAAATGACTGAAAAGCACATTCGTCCGCACGCAGTCTCTAACGAGGACTGTACGTAGCAGCGCTCAAACTATAAATACATGTAACACTACTTTATGTGAAAAGCAAGTGTGTCTTTATTAAGAAAAGTATGTGATTCTCACATGTTCAAGAAACACATGTCAATTTTTAAAATAGGTTAAAAAAAACTTCCGAAAAATCTTTCAATTTTATAGCTTCATTTAACAACCAGAAACTTGACGGTAGATAAGCAAGGAATATACTTGGTGCATGTTTGGGATTATAGTGAAAAATATAACTTATAGTTTTAAGACTTATAACTTATAACTTAAATAATAAGTTTTACTATTAAAAAGTTATTTACTATTTGATAACCATAAATTTAAAATAGTTTCAAATATATTACGTTTATTTGGAAATAAATTTAAAAAGTACTTTTTAAGGTAGAAATGACGATTATTTAAATTTTAAAGATTATGACTATCTCCTTGAAAGTTTAAAAATTGTATTTATCTTAAAGTTGTATAGATATTTTTGTCTATTGACAGCCTTTTTAAAATTCAAATTACTTTCTGTATTGTCCAGAAAAGCTTATTTGAGATTAAAAGTGGTTTAATATGTAATATCCAAACAATCTAATTTTTTCATTAAAGAACTTTTAAGACTATTTAAACATTTTTTAAAACTCCTACCTCATAGAAATTTTGTAACTTGGCAAAATGCCAACCATTTTTTGTATTAATCATCTTTTATTTACATATGATGGTGTATTTTTTTGTAAGGCTAATATGCAAGAAAACAAAGCACATGCTTCTCGAAATTTATGGGAATTCCTTTGGACAGAAGATCAAACAAGGAAAAATTGCCGTTGCTTTTAGTAAGGATGTCCCTGAAGCTAATCAGAAGGAGATAATGTTATTTCTTATAGGGTGTGGAAAGGGTACCCCAATATGAGAAATACTTCGAGTTGCCTCCAGTTTTAGGTAGATCAAAGACTCGTGCTTTCTCTAACATTAAGCACAAAGTGTGGCAAAAGCTGCAATGTTGGAAAGAGCAGATTTTATCACAAGGGGGAAGTATACTTGCTAGAGTTTTCTAAAGACACTAATTTGTGCGCCGTGAAAGACGGGGAAGGCCAGTATAGGTGGAAGAATTGGAACGAGTACATGCGCAAATGGAGGAACGACATGATTTCTGGCCAGGGTGTCTTGATTTGGGCGAACGGAGCTACAATGCTTTCATTGACCAAGAAATGCCAATTGGAAGTCAAATTAAATACTATGCATGGATCAAGTGCACCTTCCCTAATAGTGATGCTGGTGCAACCATTCGTTTCAGGTTCAAAGGATGCAGCTCTTCTCTGTAAGCTTATCAATGTAGTTGTTCTTGGCATCGTAGATGAGAGAACTATTAACACTAAAAATGTTCTTAATCCATGAGAGAGGAATAAAAATCACAACTTCTGCCTCAATTCCACCATTTGTTTCTCCTCCTTGATCTTAGCCATCGTAACATACCATGCCGAGGATCCTCGTTTACCTGGGATCTTCGAGTCCGATTGGTGTTACTTGGATGAAATTTGCATTGTCTTATGTGATGTGCATGGTCTCAGACCTGGGTCGTTTGATGGCCCTTAGTGTAAAGTAATGGAAGATTTTCGAGGACACTTCTTTGGTCCTCCATCTAAACTGAATCTGGAATTTGAAGAGGACAATGATTTAGAACCTTGTGGAAAAGATATGCGTGGTCTCACTCGTTACTATATGCGTGGCGGCCAGCACAATTCAGAACCTTGTGGGAAAGATATGGCTAACACGGAAACAGAGAGCTCAAGCAGTAACAGATTGGATTTAAGAGCGTTGACTGCTCTCCATGCATCATCAAAAGAAGTTGCTAAATGGCTGAATAAAAAAAATTTTGGTAAGAAATATTTTGTACCTTATTTGTTTGAATTATTGCCACTTAAAGGGGTTTTTGCGCCCTTTGATAGAGTACGGGAAAGAAATATTGTGGGCGGTACTGTTGGTGTCGTGGTCTTAGCGATAGATTTGACAAAGAGAGTAAGTGGACTGGCTAAAATTCTTGATGATAGCCACTTTAAAAAATTGAAGTCAAGGCTGAAAGTTTCCTCCTTTAAGACATTATTTCATTCTCAGGTTTTTGACTTTAGAAATAATTTGAATATTGCCAATTTTGCATCTGAAGAGATTAGGAATTCAGCCAAGTTGAAAAGAATCATTCAAACCATCTTTTCCCTGGGTAATGCTTTGAACCATGGAACTACAAGAGGTTCTGCAAGTGGATTTCGATGGGATAGTCTCCTTAAACTCACTGATACACGAGACCAGAATAACAAGATGACTCTCATGCATTATCCTTGCAAGGTGCTCGCTGAAAAGTTGCCAGAATTTCTTGATTTCTCAAAAGAGCTTGAGAGTCTGGAGGCTTCAACAAAGATACAATTGAAATATTTAGTAGAGGAAATGAAGGGCGTCAATAAGAGGCTTGAGAAATTTGTACAAGAATTGTCTATCTCAGAAAATGAGGGTCATGTTTCCAAGAAATTTTGAAAGATTTTAAAGGAGTTTCTTAGCTGTGCTAAAGTTGAAGTGAGGTCTTCGGCTTCATTTTATTCTAGTGTGGGTAGAAATAAAGATGCAATGGCTCTTTATTTTGGGGATCGAGGTTCAGCCCATTGTACATTTAAGCAAGTCGTATCTACTCTGCTCAACTTTGTGAGCGTGTTTGTACAAGCACCCGAAGAAAATTGCATTGACTTCATTAATGGATAATTGGAAGTGTTGAGCGTTACAACACCTTATGGGCAAGGTGCTTTAAGAGGAGGGGTTTGTTAGTAACCCAGCTAGGGAAAAGATCTTGCGAAGTGAAGATAAGTTGAACAAGAAATGGCGCCGTATCATTTAGTGAAGGGGTTGAGCAAAACAAGGACGTTTGAGGAACTAAAGATTGAAGAAGTTGTGCAACTAGGAGCAATCAGTGTTTTATAATTAAATACATCAAATGGTGCGTTTAGTGTTAGTGAGGGTCAGTAGTTATGCCATGTGAAATGTAGCATTCGGAAGTTAAACACCGAATAGTGCATCTTGATGACTGTGATTTTTCTTCTAGTTAGTCTGGGTCAATTTAGTAAAAGTTGGAGTTAGTTACAAATCTGCAGTGGAGGTCTCAAATATAGTCGGAATGTAGAATCAGAAATGGGATGTCTTTTGTCTTGTTGAATGTTTTGGATTATCCTGGAGGTTGAGCTACCTCGAATAGCTCTTATCTTTCAATGAAGTTTCATTTTTCTATGTAATAGCATCCATGATTACTCTGTTCAATATGCCTACATATTAGCATCTATTATTACTCTGTTTTCTGGGTTGGTAGTTTTGGCTTCATAACATAATGGGACTTCTACTGCTAACATTACAATCTCTTCCTCAGGAGCAACTGAAGGAAAACGCTCCTCAACATCCTTATCCACACCCCCTCGGGAACACCTGGTGCATCCGTTTCCCGTTTACCTCTATCACCTCAATAGAATCATCAGAGGCCGAAGATGAGGAGACCGAGGGAGCTAATCTCTCAAATAAAAGAGTTTGGAAGGGAGTTGGGAAGCAAGTCAGGATTTGAATAAAAAAAAAAAGATGGATCCAGGAGCGAATCTAGGTCTTCAGTGCCCTCCACAGTAACATTCACTAGGACAACAACGTTTAGCAAAGGTGGTGGCTGGCGGGCCTTCCTTTTCGGATGGTGGCAGTAGAAGGAGGTGAGGAACATCATGCAGTGTCATTGGAATGAGCAAAACCATGGTGAGCGCCTAGTCAACAGTAGAAATGAAGATATTACAGCTGAAGATGTGGGACTGGTTGATGTTCACCAAGGTGAGAACCACTTTTGAACTAACCAAGTGTGGGTTCTCCGTCACCCAAGCATAGACATTGTCCAAACATGACGACTCCCCCTAGTAGGGAGCACCTCGAAAGAATGCCCATTAGGAACGAGAGCCCAGGCATACCTAACTAGGAACTCGCATTGGGATGCCTCACTAGCTGGAACCCCCAATAGTCTTCAGACGCAGAAAAACTTCCAATCCCAATTTTTGACATGTGAGTACTGGGACCCCAGGTTGATGACTGAATATCCAGTATGAGAACGAAAACTACATTGGTTACGTTGTGTCTTTTCACATCGTGAACATGAAGGAACTCAAGGATGGTCAAGTATGGGTCTCAACTTTTGCAACATCAAGGGTTTGCCTGCACACAACAAAACAAGCCAACAATATTCTCTAAGCATTGTGTAGCAGCTAAGCAGGAGCCAAGTCCAAATAATTTAGAACGTCTTAGATGGGATGACAGAAATGCAACCTTAAGCCCAACAAGGGCATCCCGATGTACAACCCAACATCCTCAACGACCCTTTCAAACGTGACTATACCGCTACGGGAGTCAGGAAGAATCAACTGGACAAAGTTCGGGACTCCAAGCCATCCTTTGTGGAGTCCAACTTTGTCTGAATGGTGTCCCGAATCCAACTACTCCCCTTGAAGGCTTGCTACATGGTGGACAGAGTCTGCCCCAGCGGCGGGTCTAAAGCCATACCCAAATGGGTTCCCGTGAGTGTCGTCTAGGGACCAACGTGAATGAGAGGATTAGGAGGTGTTTGTTGCAATGTTTCTGGGAGCCATGAAGAGTGTAAGGCAAGAGGAATCGAGAGAATGAGAATGGATGGAGAAGTGGAGTAACATAAAGCCTAGAGTAAAGGAAGAAGTGAAAGAGAAGAATGAGAAGGAAAGGATGGAAAAGAAGGCTCGCAGTTATGTGAAGATGAAAGGATGAGATGTGGGAAAATAAGGCCAAGGTGGAAAAACCATGTTTTGGAAAGAACGAAGACACGTTTTGGATTAGCGTTGCACGAAGCGACGGGAGAGAGTGCATCAAACAAACCGTCGAATGCGTGAGAATGTGTTGATGAATCATCGACATGCACTTGTAATAGTTCTTATTTCTAGGAGAGCAAGCCATGATAGGAATTCGAAAAGAAAAACTCCTGCTACCACATGTTGTGAGAATTTGCGGGATAATTGTTGGGCAGAAGTATGCACCATAAGTGAGGAGAGGTTGCCAAGTGACCAAAAAAACTTCAAGGAGTTCACACGAGGCAAGGAATGGTTGAAACTAGTAAAAAATATCTTTTGGAGATCATAGGATAATGCAAAAGGTTGGCGTGGCTAGGAGGGACCCGACAAGATTTATCTCCTAAGATTCACATTAGGAAAATGCTTTTTGAACCGATAATTTTGACCGATAAAAGTAACTGATTGATTTTTTTTTTACTTACTGATTAAATAAATGATTATTAGTAAATTGATATATTTTTTATTTTTTAAAAAATATTTAAATATATATAAAATGATTGAAAAGAAAAAAGAAAAAAGTGCATTTGCACTTATCGGTTAGGTTTTATCGGTCCTTCATCGGTTCCTCTATCAGTGTCCTTCACATTAACATAATAGGTCCCACAAAGATATCTTTGCCTATGGGACACCATCATCTCCAGTGTCATATTCATGAGAAGACTTCACCCCCACGTACATAATGCAAGATTATTAGATTGATTTTGAGACTTTAGCTTCTCTCACTAATTTAACATTCGAAGATATTTCTCTGGGATCACTCAAAGTTGTTACTTTGTTCATAGGTGACTATTGGAGGCATTGTAGACACTGCTAAGAATTTGTCTAAACCAGGCCTATTGATAGAAACACCATTAGCAAGAGTCCAATTGAGAACAAATTGTACCAAAAGGTTAATTTAATAGCAAAGTAAAGGTATAATATACTCAAACTTCTTATTAGGCGCACGACCAAAAAAGGGAAATCCGTGTAATCAAATAATTATAGGAAATAGCTGGGTTTGACATTTCTAAAAGTTAACTCAAAATTTAATGTTATATTTGATTATCTATCGTTCTAAAACCTCAAGGTAATGAAAATGGTAGAATTAATCGTTTATTTAATTTAATTTAATTTTTTTTTCTAACCATACGACGTTGTACAAGCTCCAAGTTTTACTAGGATTTTGAAAAGCCCTAGCCACATTTATACCATACTCTAAAAGAACCGGTCAATGATATAATTGGACCTACATTGTAATTAAAAACTAAAAAACACAAGAGTTTATCATTCTCAAGTAATGTGAGATCCCAACACCACCTATACCCATCACTCAGTATGAGTATCACAATCTCTCCCACTTAAATTCATAGCGCATTTGTCGGAACATTCCATCACAAATTTCTAGTTGTGATATTTTTTCTATCAATTATTTTTTTTAGATAGACTTTATTTCATTCAATAAAACCAAAGTTATAGCTACGATTTATTAATACAGAAAAAAAAAATCCTAACTACAGGCAAAATACGCATCTGTTTTGGGGCTCCTCCGCACACAAATTTCTTTGTGATTGGTATTGTCTTAACTTTTACAAACTCTCTCCTAACAAACCTTCCGATTTGTCTAAGAGAAGAGCGCTCTGTAAATACAGAACTAAACACACTCCATCCTCCCAAGGAGGAGGAGTACTATCCCCCATCATCCTCCCAAAGGAGGAGCAAGACTCTGCTGCTATAGACACCAAGTCTAATAGCCTATTTTTTGTTTTACCTAAAACAAAACAACAGAAACCTGCAAATACATAGAAAAAACTGAAAAACAGTTCTTCAAACAAAAAGGAAAACTTGGAAAGAAAAAACACTGGGAAAGGGGCTGTAGTGGCGCGTGAGGGACGCACACCACTCTAGGAGAAAGCCCGCCTTCCAATCTTGAAAATCCCAGCGTCGATGGCCCAAGAAAAGCCATGCGTGGCATAGGCAAAAGACTCTATGTAGTGGCGCGTGCATGCCACGCGTCACTCCTTTTGGAGCCGCATTCAGTAGTTTGGAAGATCGGCAGCTGGGGAACACCATGGTGGGGTGCTTGAAGGCTTTTGGTCACCGAAAAATCACAGATCGGCGTTTCTCTCTTATTTGACCTGAAAAGAAAAAGGCAAAACAAAACAAAACACAAAAAACAAAAGCTAGGCAAAAATGAAGGGAGGGAGGGGGGAGGAGCCGAAGCTCCCCCCCCGTGCGGGCCTCTAGCTGGTTGTTTTTGGGAGAGTTTTAGAGAGAAGTTAGACGTTCTCTCTCTAGCTGACCAACCCTTTTTGGTTGTCCTATGTGATATTTTTTCTATATCATTTGTAATGCCCCAATGAGGGTTTAATCACACCTAGGCCCATATAGAGCAGTTATAATATTATTATAACCCTATTGGAGTCATTATATATAAATAGTAAGAATTTATCTCTACTAAGCAACATGAGATCACATACGTCACTTGCACTCACAACTCAATATCAAACTTTAAAATGACTAGTCCAATGTATATGAAAGCTTTATTGGAACTATTATAAATATTAAGAACTTGTCTCTCCTAAACAATGTGGAACCCTATATACCACGTATACTCACCACTTAATATGAGAAATTACAATCTTGTCTCTTAAATGGTCATTCTACCATAGGTGGCATGACTCAAGTCCAATATTTCTAGTTGGATTTGATTCTAGCACCGCTTGTAATATCCCAAGGGAGGTCATGCCATATATGTGTCTATTCTCTAAAATGACTAATCAATTGTATAATTGTAGCTTATAAGAATCATTATAAAGTTCAAGAACTTTTTCCTTTTGGGAAATATCAGATCCTATATTTATCACTCAATATGACCGAGTATCACAATAAGTGAGACCTTATCAATTAAATCTGAGTATCGTTCTCTCTTTTTTTTTCTTTTTTTTTAAATGTTTTAAAAAATCTTTTGGGATGAAAAGTTTGGTCCAAAAAAGCATTTATGTTGTTTAGTCTTTAGTACAATAATATGCTCCAAATATTTTCTATAAAGAGATAGATATATCTTGTGGATTACACGGCATTTGGTACTTGCAGAAAATAATTCAAGTAGATTATTGACATAATAGTAAAGAATTTCTTTCATTTTCGAGGCATAGGAGAGGAGAAGGAATTAAGAGCTATATTTATAGCTAGGAATAATGCTTGTGAATTAAATACTCACTACAACAAATAGTATATTTTCCTGGGAGTGATAGTCATGCAAAAAAGTATATCCTTAGCGGTTTTTGCCACCAATTTTTTCCGTGGGAGACTCGTGGCATATAATTGGTGAAGAAAGAGTCTTTTTCTACCAAACTATAAGTTCATGGGAAAAACCTTGTTTTTCCCGCAATATCCGTAGTGGTTAAAATATTTTTTCTTCATGACAAATAAGGTTTCATCTGGTATGATGTGGTGGGAAATAACATTCTTCTCCATGGGAAGAAATTACGGCAAAAAGTGCTTACTCGTGATATATCTTCGTAGAAAAAGTTGTCTTTGTGGGGAAAAGTTCTATCCGAGAAAATAATTTCTTGGAAAATATATTTTTTCACAAAGTATTGTGTCGGAAATACTAATTTACGAAGTAATTTATCGTGAGAAATAATCACTTTTGGCAAATATATATATATATATATATATATTTGCCACGAGTTGCATGCATTGTTTTCCTGACAGATGCTAGGGTGGCTTGGAAAAAATTTAGCCCCTCAAATGATTTTGATTCTCATTCATTAAAGTTTTAGTAAGTTATAAGTATGCCAACTACATAAAAACAATTTGCAAGGGGAATGGTTGTGTTTCTTATTGTTGCTTTGGGAATTGCCAACCCCCACCAAAAGCTGTGTTAAAGTTAAATGTGGATGGTGCAACCTTTTCTAACATCTAAAAACCAGTGGGAAAACTTCAAGAGATGAGAAGCTTAGTGTGGTTATGGTTTATGTAAGATCAAGTATGGGAATGATCAAGTTAAAGATATTGAAACTGTAGCAGTTTTGAGGGGCTTGTAGTCCATTTATCATCACAGTATACCCTTATTCTTATTGAGAGAAATTCTTTATTAACTATTGAAGTCCTCAAATCGTCTTCCACAAATCTTTCTCGTCAAGGACTCCTAATTGAAGACAATAAGGGGCGGCTCAAGGTTTTCAATAGTTTTGAAGCCGTCCATGTATGCAGAGAACCGACTGATGTCTCCTAGAAGCTTGCCCAATGTGCTAAATCTGTAGATGGATATGCTGATATGGTGGCAAGATGTCCCTAAGGTAGTAAGAAAACAAGTATTGGTTGAATGCATATTGTAGTGATTTCATTAATGGTAATATAATTCCATTTTACAAGAGCAAGGGAGAGAAGGAGGGCCTTGGGCTGCTGGGCTAGGTGTGGAGGAGCAGGGGGCTCCGACGACAGACAGGTGACGGTGGCGAGGTGTGGGTGGTGGCGCAAGGAGCCCCTAGCGGCAGCGATATAGAGAAATCTGAGAAAGAAATTGCAATATAATAAAATGATGTTCTTTTAAATTGCAATACCAGTTGATTCACATCAGAGACAGAGAAGAAGATGGGAGAAGAGAGAAAGAAGACGAAGGGAGAAGAGAGAGAGGATTACCGTGTCTCTAGAAGACAGAGAGAGGTCGTGTGGACTGCGGCGTGTGGAGGTGGTTGGGGAAGAGTGGATGACTTGGTGAGGTCGCGCGATGGGAGGGACTGGCTCTAGGTGAGGTCACAGTGGGGGGAAAGGGTCGCAGTCGTAGGGGTAGAGAGAGAGAGAAACATACATCAATAAATCATTGAAGTATATATATGATGGCCAAACAAAAACAAACGAGAAGATGATTTGCAAATCTATTTATGTTCGGTTTAGATGAGATTCAAACCATACATATACATATATAATATATATATATATATATATATATATTTTTATAAACTAAACCGAATTATTAATATATAGCCATATATATCTATAGTTACTAATAATTTCTTTGTATGAATATTATCACATGACTGGATAGGCCTCAATGATGGACGTTATAGATGGGATTTTGATAATTTTGTAGCGAGGAAAGCCAACATCCATCAACAATTGCTTCCATTCAAGCTCAGTCCTCTCCTTTCCACCAGTGGTGTATGCCATCATAACCAAGTCGTATACCATTCGTGTATCTTGATACAAGTCATCATTTTCTTTCTCAAGAACAATATCTACAATTATAACCTTTCCACTTGGTGGTATTGCTTTCTTGCAATTCTTCAGAATTTTGATGCAATGTTCGTCGCTCCAATCATGTAGCACCCACTGCACCAATATTACATATTTATGTAGAAGTTATACTACTTACAAGGCGGTGTGTAAACACATTGTTTATTGCTAGACTTATTTCAATTGTAAAAGAAGTTAAAACAACAACACTATTTTTAAAAAAAAAATTCTACATGAAAACTTTAGTACATCATACACATCTGTCTAATTAACATGAGAATTGTCATTTTTGCTCTTCTATCTTAATTTTTTAATATTTGTGTGTTTAAATAGAATGATAAAATTGACAAATGACATGTTGGTTAGATGGAGGTGTGTGGTGTAAGGCTTCCTTGTAGCATTTCTCTTCTTTTTATGTTTGCTGATATAATAGGGTTTCACTTTAGTGGTGTATGTGTTTTGTGTGTCATTAAATTAGTTTTCGAATATATATATATATATATATATATATATATATATATATATTTTGTATAGGAAAAAGAACATTTTTACTTGCAAGCTAGTTTATTGACACACCTAACACGCCACTAAATACTAATGTAGTGTGGAAGCCTTCCAATTTGGCAAACATTAAAAAGTAATGATGTTTTGATGTTTGTTTCGATTGTAATGGGGGCATAGCAAGTGTTACGGTCATGATATACCAGCTTAATTATATATAAGTTAAGAACTTTTCCTTTGACATCCAAAGAGGAGGGAACAGACAAAAAGACCTCTAAACACATACCTTAATGAAAATTGCATCAGCACTAGGAATGTCCTCAAACATGTTCCCTCCAACATGGGAGATCCCTTGGCAGAGTGGTGCAACGGCAACAACATGTGGGAGATCAAAGTTAGTAGCTTTCATATGTTGATGCGATTTAATGATCCTAGCTAGCATTTCTCCCGTCCCACCTCCTACGCCCACCAATGATCCAATGGAATTAAACCCTTCTTTGTACTCCGTAAGGACTGCCCCCATCACGATCTTGGTTATACATGCCCTGGCATCGTTGAAGATCTTGTTGAATTCAGGATTTTTTGCTGCAAGGTCCCACACCTCACAACCATTTGCTTTCTGAAACGCAATGCCACCTTCTTTGACACATTGGCTCAAGCAATGCCATGGCGCCAATTGCCGTGGGTTGTTCTCCATTATCACCATTGGCACTAGGCTCAGCTCAGCATCATGCAAAAGCCATCTTGACATCTCGGTCGATCCGTAGAGTGTGTCGCTGCCGTCTGGCAAATGATGTTCAGTGAAGATCTTTTTGTAGACAAGCGACCTCATGATTCGTGCGAGGTAAGGGATATCAGGAGAAGTAGGAGAATCAATCTCAGAGGCTATTTGGTTCAAAGTAACTGGAACGCCATGAGAGTGTATAATGTCAGCAAGGCGAAGGTCCACAGCACATTTCAATGCCATGGAGTCGGCAAAGGCGAATGTTGCCAAATTGCAGCCTGGCCTTTCTCCAGTATTGGCATAATCTCTTCGTTTCTTTCCATTCTCTTCTCTGATCTCACACACAAATTAATTAGAAGATAATTAGTATGTGTGAAGTGAAAGCATGAAAGGTTTCCATTTAAAAACAAATACGTTATTGGTTGTTGGAATGTCATGATCATAATTCTACAAAAACAATATTATTTGGAGATTTGAATGGTTCTCCGAATTAGAGTACTTTAAAAATGGAGATATTCTCTTTAGATAATATTAAAATTATAATTTGTGTATATATTTAATTAAGATCGATTACTTTGTACGTTGCAGTAGATATGTTTTTTTTTCCTTTCAATTAATTTGTTTTGAAGTTTTGATTCATTAATTAATTGCGTTTATTACTGTTTGAAATAATTAATCCACATACACTTAGCTGGCCTACGCACGCTTATACGTAATTATATACATATATAATTACCATTGACCAAATAAAGCAAAGTAATGAAGCATAAAAATCAACTACTTTTGTGGTCCAAACTGTAATATTCCGTCATTTTCACATCTATCATATTGCTTTCTTTTTTGGTTTCATTATTGCTAATTAAAATAAAATAAAAAAGTTTGTCTCTCGGATATTTGTCTATAGAGATTAAGTCATCTCTTTCCATAAAAGGTGATCGAGGTTGAGTCTCTATTTAGGTAGAGAGTATTGTCTTTTGGACGTTTGTCTGTAGACAGTAACAATAATAGTAAAGACCAGACCAATCACAAAAGGAAATAGTGTACTGGTGGAGCTCCAAATGCATTATTTTGATTTATTATGTCTTTTTTGATATAGAAACATCCTAAAATATAATTAGTCATGAAAATAAGTTTATTTTATGAATGAATGATAACAGTTTTTCTTAAAAATAAAAATAGAAAATAAAAAGAGTCTGCACGCAAGGCTAACCTCACCACAAACCTTGACTTGCTGCCATGATGAACATGTGGAGGTATGATAAGGCAAGCGGCTTTTCTAGACTTTGAGCGGCAATGTTAATGACATATATAGGTTTCGGGTGAGAACCTCCTATATTTGCATGAAAAATTTTACTCATCGGTTCTGTACCACATACCACACATATTTTTTTTTCCTATTAAATATGTGGTGTATGAATGATAAGTAGAAGAATTCCTTTAGTATTGTAAGCATAAAATAAAAATAAAAAATAAAAAAATCAAGTGTGATGTGCATGTGGTGTAGGATGAACATGTCCCTCACCCTCAAATGGTGGTGAACATGACAAGAAATCAACGTAATTTTGAAAGTCCTCGGCCAATCTTGGTGCGTTGGTGCGTACATCATGATGAGGATATCTACAAAATTATAAATAGACTTGAAAATGGGTAATCGAGACTTTTGAAATTACTCTATTAATATGAATTGAGAAAACAAATATATTTTACAAAAGTGAAGTGAAAATTGACGTAGCATGTTGCGGCTCATCCGATTACAAATCTCTTTTTATTATAAAGTAACATTAATGTATTAAATCTAACCAAAAAAATTTGTGAGTTCTATTTTTATAAAATCTTTTTGTTAACTTAATATTTCTCTAATGACCTTCCACTTTGGAGTTCTATTTTTATAAAATCTTAATGTATTAATCTTTTTTTTTTCTTTTTTTTGCCTGCTTTGAGCAATGATACATATCATGATAGCATGATACAACATTTTTTACAATTCTTCTACAAATGGAGGGAGATTATACAACATATATAACACTTCAAGCTAATTTCTTCTTGTGTGCTTTAAAGGGTTTTTTTTTTTTTTTTTTCCTGAAGAGGATGGAACCCCAATTTTATTTTTTGCCCTCACTTATGGTGGAGGAATACCGTGGTAACAGAAAACGACCTGTGGGGTATACAGATATTCAATGAAACATCCCATGTATCAAACTTAAAAAGCAATCCAAAGAATTCAGACAAGAAACAAAAAATAACTAGAAAAAGTGTAAGGAGGGTAGCTCAGAGTAATCCATACGAATAAAACCTTTCAACCAGAGAGGAGAATCCCCAAGCTATTCCAAACAAATATTAGACCCTTCCACCCTTTGTTTAGCCAACCAGTCTGCCACTCTTTCTCTGAAAATATGTTTTATGGAGCAGGTCATGGACGCCCTGATCTCACGGATTTCCTCCTAGGAGTCTTCCAAGTACCACACCTCGCATCTTCTTCAGTTCCACCCTAAGACTACAGTTAAAGAATCAAGTTCAATTTCCACAAAATTTAAATTTATAGAGATGCAAACCTTGAGACCATGAAGAAGGGCTAGTAATTTAGCTTTGTTGTTAGATCCAACTCCAATATGAGAAGCAAAAGCGTGGACCAATTTTCCATGATTGTCCTTAATGATACCACCCATACTAGAATAGCTTGGATTGCCAAGAGTGCTACCATCTGTATTCAATTTGAACCAACCAGTCTGAGGTTTTGTCCAAGCCACTAAACGGCTCCTGCGAGCTAAAGGGGTGACTGTAGAAATATTTAACCATTGAAGCACCTGCACATCAAAATTAGACAAACTAGAAATTTTTTGTGAGTCATGACATAATAAACCAATCCAGTGTTTAATGGAATGCAAAAGATCGGGTAAAGAGACACTAAGACCCTCCATACGCGCCGAACATCTTCTCCTCCAGAGTCTCCAAGTGATCATCACCGAGATGATCCCCATAACTGAACCCACTTGAGTAGAGGATTTGGCACAACGAAACCAAGAGGACACCGTATCCTTCCAAGTTCTGCCAACAGGGACACCAAACATGACTCCAAAGAATTGCCACACCTTATGGGGTAGCTCACCTTCAAATAGAACATGGTTCTGATTTTCATAATGCCCAACAACAAAACAACAATCACACTGAGAGATGATCGAAATACCAATACGGCGGAGACGATGACCAACGCTTAAAGCTGAATACCAAGCCTTCCATATAACAATAGACATTTTTAGCGGAATCACCTTATGACATACCCAGGGATGCCAATCTAAATGCGATCCCCTGATGCGAACACAGTCCCAAGCCAATTTAGTGGAAAAACAGCCATTATTACATTGAGTCCAAATAAGAACATCTGAACCAGTCTTACAAGTGGCTAGAGTGTCCAAGATATAATCAACATTTTCTCGGCCACTTAACCGCAGAATAAAATCTACATCCCGATTATCATTCAATTTAGAATCTTTAACGTGCAGAAGAGGGGAGCCCATTAAAGTCATATGGTCAATTAGGGGCCCACGGTCTTGCCATTTGTTATGCCAGAAAAAAAAGAATATTTCCTTCCTTAAGCCTCCATTGCACATTATTCATGACAAGGGACATACTTAAAATAATCATTTTCCAAAATCTAGAACCCTTATTAGGATCGATTAGGGTCCAAGGCTTAGCCCCCATATATTTATCTTTAAAGAAATTTGCTCAAAGGGAGTTACCTTGAATTAAATTCCAAGCAAATCTCATGTGAAGGGTTTTTTGCATGTCGTCAAGGTGTTGTAAACTGAGGCCACCTTCCTCTAAAGGTTTGCAAATGTTATTTCAAGAAACCTTTTTTTTTTCTTTTACTATTTGCCTCCCCCCAGAAAAAGGTACTCATCAGATGGTGCAGCTCTTTGATGACTGATTGAGGGACCTGCAAAACGGCAAATAAATGAAGAGCCATACTAGATAACACATGCCGTAATAAAATCAATCTACCACCCGCAGATAACAGTTTCATTCTCCAACCACTTATTTTCTTGCGCACTTTAGTCAACATTTCCTCCATATGCTTGTGTTTGAGTCTACCCAAGGTGATAGGAGCCTCAAATATTTGAAGGGGAAATAGCCCTCCGAAAAACCAGTTCTCCACATGATCTCCCTCTTACGAGACAATTAAATATGTTTAGAGAGGAACAAGGCCGTCTTGTCTTTGTTGATACTTTGTCAAGACCAGCTCTCATATTGTTGAAGCACCTTTAGGAGCTCCCTAATGGATCTCATGCTACCATTTGTAAAAATTACCACATCATCTGCATACATTAAATGGGAGATAATAGTAGTACCTCTAACTTGAGTGAATTGACTGAAACGATTTTCCCCCACGCTCTGCTTGATTAGCCTTGAGAGCACTTCTTGTAAGATGATGAATAAATAAGGGGGCAAAGGATCCCCCTGTCTCAGTCCCTGACCACCATGAAAGAAACCTTTCGTAGTAGCATTCATCCTGATGGAATACCAAGGAGTAGAAATACACAACCGAATTAGAGCACAGACTTGAGAAGAGAAACCAAAGGAATATTGAGTAGAAATACACTCTCGAATTAGAGCACAGACCTAATGGATTACCATTCATCGTGAAGGCTTTCTCGCTTGAATCAAATGAAGTAAATGGTGTCCCGTATCGTGTCTTCCACTAGACCCCGAATTTTCAAGAAGAGAAAGAGCCGACATCGGTCCCCGTCTCGATCTCCCTACTAGGTTTGCCTCTTAACTTTTACCATGAATCTTTTTTACGAATTCTAACGGCACCTCTTGGATGATTCATTCATTGGGATAACCCCACAAGGTGTGCAACTCGGAGGGATGGTGCCCAAGTGTGTGTGGAGATGGACGTAGCCAAGGAACCTCTCCCTCATTTTTGGATCGTTGCAACAGGGGTCTCTTCTAGTAGAAAACAAGATATTGTTTATGAGACACTCCCTACCTTTTGCTACAAATGCAAAATGCAGGGCCATAATATTAGAAACTGTCGTTTTGGAAAAAAACAGGGGCCTGTGGAACAAATTTGGATTCGTAAGAATGAGCAACCCGAGAGTAGTAATAAGGAAAAAAATGTGAACAATGTAAAAGTTAGTGATATGGAGAAACAGGAGGATTTGAAAGAAACTGAATCGGAAAAAAATCATGTTAAAGATGTGGAACAAACAGAGAGTAATTTGGTGGAGTCAGGCTCTCCTCCATCCCCAGTTAGGAAGGAGGCTAAGGAAAAAATGACTGGAGTGCCCAAGGAGATTCTGGATTCAGAAGATTAGTTTGGATTAAATAATGCGATCTTGTTTATACCTGAGGAAAATCAGAGGAGTGATGGAGAAGCAAAAGACAGGAGTTTTTTTTAAAGGAAATGGGGAATGAGGATGATTTTATTTTGGAGGATGATTGTTCCTTGGAGCTAGAAAATGAAACATCCCCTAAAGTTCTTCCACAAGACAAAGACTATCATATAGAGCTGATAGCTTGCCTAGGAAGAAGAAATACCGTAAGAAGCATTTTGTGAAAATCAGAAGCTCCATTCGGGTTCATGCCTGGAACATTTCAGAGTCTCAATCATTGGTCCTATAGTTGCTTAGAATTTACGGGGCATTGGTACTTCTAGAGATCGTTTAAAGAAGATTAATGACAAGTTTAAACCGAAAATAATTGCTTTGTTTGAACCTTTTCGGAGTGTAGATCGTGCTCAGGGATTGATGACCTCCTTACATATGAATTCTATGGTTGCTAATGACACTGTAGGTGGCAAAAAATTTCTGGGAAAAGGATACTATTGTGCAGATTGTTCATGTGGGCTTACAGTTCATTATGTTAAGAATTGGAGCAGGATCCTCCCAATTTTTGTGTACCTTTATTTATGCCAAATACAATAGGTATGAGCGTCAATTTTATGGGATGATATGAGCCTTCAAGGGTCGGGAGCTGGCCCTAGATTGTTTGTTGGGGATTTTAATATCATTAGATATGATTCTGAAAGAAAGGGAGGTAGACCGAGACCTAGAGCTGCTATGTCTGAGTTCAATAACTGGATTCACCAAGAGGGATTGATTGAAATGAAGACTAAAGGCAGTGTGTTTACTTGGTGCAATGGATAGTTTGGAAGGGCTAGATCCTAGGCTAAACAAGATAGAGCTTTACTAGATGCCTATTTGCTATCACTATGCCCGAATGCTGCAGTTTCTATCCTTCCTAGACTCACTTTAGATCACTCTCCCTTAGTCATAAAGTTCCTCCCTGATCCGTTCTCCTATGGGCCAGCACCTTTTAGATTCCAACAGATGTGGGTTGAGCACCCTATGTTCTTAGATTATGTTAAGCAGGTTTCGCCTGATGAGGTGCCTGGTTGGGGTTTGAATAAACTGAGTGCTAAACTAAAGAAGACTAAGGTGGCTCTTCGAGAGTGAAATAAGCTTGTCTTTGGCAGAACTAATGATAAGATTCATGGGATGAAAACTCAAATTGTTGTGCTAGAAAACAGGTTACAAATGGGTTGGGATGAGGAGACAGATAGGGAGCTTCTTAATGCTTTGACTCAGTTGGCCTCTTGGCAACGCAGAGAGGACATCCACCTAGCTCAATTGGCCAAACTAAAGTGGCAAGTGGATGGGGATCAAAATTCCAAATTTTTTCATGTCGTCTTAGCTAATAAAATGCATAAAAGAGTTCTCGATATAAGGTCCCCCTCCGGTATAGTTTACAAGTCACCTGAACAAATTCACCAAGGGGCCGCTGAGTTTTTTACTAATTTTCTTCAAGGGGAACCTCCTAGAGAGATTTCAAATTTGTCTCACTTAATAGCACTGGTGAATTTGGAGGAAGAGTGCGACTGCCTTTGTTCTATGCCCCATATGGAGGAAATTTTGGATGCCGTGTCTTCCATCCCTCCTAACAGTGCTCCGGGGCCGGATGGCTTTGGTTCGGGTTTCTTTAAAAGCTATTGGGAGATTGTGAAATTTGATGTCTCGGATGCTATTTCTGATTTATTTATTTATAAAACAAAACCCAAGATTCTTTTCCACCTCTTATCTTGTTTTGATCCCTAAGGTAGATAATCCCACGGGCTTTGACAAATTCAGGCCTATTAGCCTATGCTCAGTTTTCTTCAAAATTTACTCCAAAATCATTGTCAACCAGTTGTTTGGTTTTCTTCCAAGGATGATCTCTATGGAACGGAGAGCTTTTCTCCCAGGTAGAAGCATATTTGAAAACATCAGTCTCACCCAGGAGATGGTAATTAACTCCAATAAAAAATCTCAAGATGGGAATATTATTCTCAATGTAGACATGGCTAAAGCTGTAATACCCGCATCTTACTACGTAAGTTCTTACGTCACTTTATTAATCCTTAAGTTAAATATTTTGAGATGAAGATTATTTTTATTACTACTTTCAATTATTTTATTTTAAGGTGAGTATGTCTTATTCTTAAACCAAGATGAGTATGTTTTATTAAGATATGATTTATTAAAATAAATCAAAAGTATTATTATTTTTAAGACTTTGAAATATTTATCTTAAGCCCTTTTATTTTTATTTATTTATGGAATAGCCCAATTAATCCCTACCATTGGATTGGTAGATGAAAAAGCATTTTGAGGTGGATAGATCCCTACCATCCATATCTTATCTTGCAAAAGAAGCCTTGACTAAGACCCATTTGACCCATTCCTTCTTCCATCCGTAGGCTCCCAAGGGAAAGAAATTAAATTCTTTTCTCCATGCAACCATCAGTCAACACCCCAAGGAAGGAACAAAAATCCCATTCTCTTTGTAAGATAAGCCACTTGACTTATCAAATTCACTTTTCTTTCATGAAAACCGATGGCTTCCAAGTGAAGTTTTTGCAATTCTTCCTCCAAGCATGCATCGGTCAAGAAGCCTTTCAAAAGCTTCCAAGAGAAGCTTTTATTTCTTCCTCATGCATCCATCGCCCAAAGCCACTCCAAGCTTCCAAAGGAAGCCTTGACCCACCTACCCATCTTCCAAAGCAAGCCAACCAAAAGCCAAAGTAATCCTAAGGCCTTTCTCCCCCCCCCCCCCCTTGCCCGTCAGTTTCACCCAAGGAAAATAATAAAAAGTTTTTCCATTTTCTTCCCTCCAAGCCAAAGCCGAATGCACCCCTCTCTTCATCTCCTCTCTTTTGCTCTTCAAGAAATCAAGGTTCTTTATCTCCCTCAAGCTTGCAACTCCATGGAAATGGAGGAAGAAAAATATTTTCTTCAAAGCTTGGAACCAAAGCTTGACTTCATCTTCCAAAGGATGAAATATTGAAGGTAATAAATTTTTTGGTTCACTTTCTAGCATGATCTCCAAAGGAATTTCGAATTTTCACCATTTCCTTACCCTTTTGTGTTTCGGTTTTTGGGGTTAAAACAGTGTTATCGTCTTGCCTTCATCTACACGGATTTATCACCTTTTGATCCTCTTTCTTGCCTCTTGAAAGGAGCTAAGAACTTGAGATAAAAATCCTAATTTAAATTATTTACTTTTAAGGTGATTTTGGAAGCCTTTTGAGTTGTTTAAGTTTATGTTTTGATGTATTTAATTTCCTATATTGCAAATAAGTATGTGTGCTCTATTCTTAGCCCAAACCGAATATGTTAAAGTGGGCTTTTGCTATGTGATTTCATATATTTCGAATTTACTATGTTATTCTTAAACTTGGTTTAATCACAGGTGATGATTAAAGTGATTTTAAGTTATATATATTGGTACTATGTGCCTTGTGTTGAGATTTGGTTGATAATCTATTTTTAAGATACTAGAGTTTTGGTTTAAGAGGCCTTGCTTGGGTCTTGTAATTTATATCTTGCTTTTAAAAGGTATTAAATGAGTAAAGCATAAGTTTAAGTCTTTAAAAGTTTTAAAGTTTATTAAATGGGTAACCTTGTTATATTTTATGTTATGTTTAATTTTAAAGGGGTAGCAAGCCTGTTATTTACTTTCATGAGTTTCTTTAAAATGTTTAGAATAAAGATTTTAATGTTTTGGCTTAGTGCCATGCTTCGTGGGTAGACGAACGGGTTAAGGAAGCGTTTAATTCCAAGATGGAATTTAAGTGAGCGTGTGAGCGTATCGATTAGTAAGGTTCAAAGTAAGGTGGATGTTAATATGTCTATCTCATTTTATTGGATAGGACGAGGAGCCTATGTTCAAGTTCAAAGGAACTCGCTAGTAAAGCTCACAGGTAAGTAGCTATGACCATGCTTCTTACACCATGCTCTCTTTATGAAAGAATATCTCTCTCTCATTGCAAACGTTTCTCTAAGCAAATGAATATAGTATGTACAACCCTTCCTTGATAGCCCCTATTAAGTACCCTATCGATTATAATTGTGTGTACATGTATAAAGTAATGCATGCATATAGATTCTAAGTCATGAGATTTTCATGCATGCTCTCTCAAGAAATTTATGATTATTTCCTATATGTAGTATAGCATGAAAATGTATCTTGTTCATGAAATGCATATGCATTGAACTAAGAAAGATGATGAAAATGTTTAAATGCAAAGGAAAGGAAAGGAAAGGAACGTCTCATGTTTTATGCCTCAAATGATGCTTTAAATGTGTTTTAAAATGTCCCTATGAACTGATGCTTCAAATGCCCCTGAGAACTGACATTTTAAAATGTCCCTGAGAACCATCATTTTAAAAGGGATGTCGTGAACTGGCATTTTTTTAAAAGATGATTTGAAAGATGATGTTTAAACTCTTTTTTAATGATGTTTAAGCTCTTTCTTTTTAATGATGTTTAAGCTCGTGCCTTTTAATGGTATTTAAGTTCTTTCTTTTTAAATGATATTGATACTCGTGCTTTCAAACGATGTTAAGTTTATGCTTTTAATTGATGTTTAAGCCTATGCTTTTAAGTGATGTTTAAGCCTATGCTTTTAATGGTATTTAAACTCATGCCTTTAAATGATGTTTAAGTTCATGCCTTAAGATGATGTGAAAGCTTTAAATTTTAAATGATGTTTAAGCTTATACTTTTAAATGGCGCTTAAGTTCATGCTTTTCAATGAGAATTGACATTTTAAAGGATGTTTTGAAAGATGATGTTTAAGCTCATGCCTTTCAATGATATTTAAGCTTATGCCTCTCTCAATGATGTTTAAGTTCATGATTTTAATTGACGTTCCTTTCCTATGAATGAACTGTTAAATGAAAATGACTAAAATGTATGAAAGTACGAAAGGAATGAAAGGAAACGAAAGTTTCAATGAATGAAAATACGTAACGGCCACATGAAAGGAAAGAGGTACCCAATGAATGAATGGGCAGATTGCAATGCCGGGTAGTAGTATCTGGTAGTGCACCCAGTACTGCACCCTGACGGAATGAGATTCCAACCTGTGGCCACAGACGAATCCATTGGCCATAGGGCCGCTAACCCTAGCACGCGGGGCGTAACAGTGTGCAATGGCCTATGAAAGTAAAAAGATGTAACGCATGAAAAGCATGTTATGCACGAAAAGATGTCAAGTATGAAAAGCATGAAAAGAATGTTTATGCATGAAAGATGAAAAGCATGAAAGAATGTTTATGCATGAAAGCCTAATTATTTCTAAGAATGTTTATGCATGGAATGAAATGCAAATGTTTATGTATGCATGTTTTCAAAAGGAAAAGAATAGATGCCTATATGTTCACTGCATGGTGTACTACTTACTAGGTATTAGACTCACTTTTGTTTTAAATGTTTTAAACGTCTAGGAAATGATGAAAAGGCTGAGGAGCAAGGCATTACTGTAGAGAGAGAGGCGGACGCTTAGTGTCTTCCCTGTCAGTAAGGAAAATGAAAAGAAGGAAAATGAAAAGAAAAATATGCTAAGAAAAGGTATGTATGTGGCGGTCTCGCCCCTTGCGGGGCGGGGTCGTTACAAAAGCTTATGACCGAGTCAATTGGAATTTTGTATTGGGTCAATTTACTCAGAGTCTGGGCAAGATTTTTCTTTACGTCATTCATGAGTACCGATCTAGACACTTGCATTCAAAATTATATAACATTATGAGACCTCAATTGTCATTTCTTTTTTAATTTTCTAATAAATTTTTATTGATCACATCCAGAAGGTATGACACATCCTTTGCTTTTGGTCAATGGAGACATTTCTTCAATTTGAGCTTTTATTAATTAGTACACATGATAATGCACAATTCAGCACATAAGAATTAAAAATTTCCATTTGATTACATGAAAATAATTGAAATTTATTGAACAAAAAATTATTAGATATTGTGGTGAAAACTTTCTAATATGGCTTATCATAATGCAAATCCTAATGAAATATAGGGATTAATTAAAAGAGAATCTTATACATATTTTAATTAAGCGATTACTGATAATTAATAACTGATGTATGTCTCCCTCATGCCTTGACACATCTTAACAAAATACAAATTAAATCTCTGCATCATGCCGTTGTTTTGATGGCATTATATATATATATATATATATATATATATATATATATTTATATAGCAAACATTAATAGGCATGGCATGATATTTTAGAGAAATAACAAATTCATATGGAATATGTCTCCCCATTGAAATGCTGATAATATGATATTACTGCACACTACTCTACTATACGTGGAAACATCCTATTACTCATCATGTAAGAAATTATAAATAAACAAGACCGAATATTGTAAACAAGATCTAAATTTATTTGTCTTAAGATTTGGCGTGCTCCATTAATTAAGAGCGTTTCTAGTAGTAGTTTGACATAATCCTCATGACTTGGCCGGCCCTAATTGCAATCCACCATAACGAGAAGATACTTTTCACACGTTTGTATATATCTTATCAAAGATGAATATGACTCTTCATAATATATATATATTTCTTACACAACTATTTTTTGTGAATGTCAATATCAGTGAAATAATCATCCTTCTTTATAATCGTATACGTAATTCTAAAGAGCATGTTACATATATACAAGTTCTGAGCGTTCAAGTTCGAGCTAAATTTCTCTCTAGATATAATTTTTTGGAAGTGAGACATTCCTCTTGTTTAATTAGTTCGATTATAAGAACTAGACCCATATCAATTCCTTGAAAGAATGGGGAAATAGACAAATCAAGAAAAGTTTATATATATATATATCAAGATGTATATATTTTTTATAATATAAATGCCTTGTTTACCTTCTTGTGGAGTAATATACATATTCACTCATATTTAGTAATAGCCATCTACTTGAATTAAGGCTTAACCCAATATATAAAATGGGTTCTGGCCGATACACCGAATTGGCATTCCTTAGGTACTCATGCATGGGTCTTGTTGACGAGAGTAACATATGCCACATCATGTGCAATAGTAAGATATAGTGCATGTCGAACTAAGCACACAATTCCAGCAAGTGATTGTTGGGAAATATTATGAAGTGCTTTGTAAATTGGATAATATGTAAAATAATAAGAACAATTTAGCTAGTAAGAGAGAACTCCATGTTGAGGCACGTTGTGATAGACGATTTCCTTAGAGTAGATTCCGCCGCCTCCAAATTTAAACATGCACTAGGCTTCTTGAAAGTCTACTCTCAAGATACAACAACGTCGGTTCCCGTTAATCTTCTCGTCGATGCACAGAAAAGGAGATCCTTGAACCCGATATAAAATAGGCAAATTAATTCAAAGAAAGAAAAACAAAAGAGAAGGAAGCGTTTCTCTAATTTTTGTAGAAAATTTGGAATCCATGAATTTGTGGGTGAGGTTCTATATTTATAGAGAATGAAAAGGCACTTGTAAAAAGTCACAACTAGAATAAAATGACAATTGTGAAAAGTGACAACTTATTTAAAAGAAAGGGCACTTGTAAAAAGTCACAAATAGAATGAAATGACACTTGTAAAAAGTCACAACTTATTTAAATGAAATGGTACTTGTGACAAGTCACATCACATAAATGAAATGGTACTTGTGAAAAGTCAAAACTTATATAAATGAAAGGGTATTTGTGAAAAGTCATAACTAAAATGAATTAGCACTTTTGAGAAGTTACAACTTCTCAAATATTAGAGAATACATTGAAAACGTTTCTAATTTACCAAAAGGACACATCCCTTTGTTTGGTTGGCAAGCGGTTAAGACTCATATCCCCAAGAGGTATACATTGGTTTAAGTTACCAAGACACCTTCTCATTTAAATCTAGATAACCGAACCAATACATTGATCTATGATAATGGTTTACATTATTTTACTTTACATCAAATATTTTAATCCTTTCTAAGTTTAAAAACCAACAATCCTCCATCTGATTAAAATTTTTAAAGGACAGAATAGAATAAAATTTTCTTTGGACTAAGTACTATGCATCAATAGAGGTAGCTTGTGGCTTTGAACGTCTACCTAGTGTTAGCGTATTTCCATCTGAAAGATCCATGGTGAACCAAGTCTTGAACCAGAATCTTTTAACTCAGACTTCTCCACACCACACACATAGTACGACATATATTAGGTTCCTTTCAAGGTGGTGCATAAAGGCCGTACACCATATCTTGGATTCATGAGTGCTCTAGGGAATAGCCCAATTACCATAGACTGCGGTCCCACGGTCATACTCACATAGGTGAGTCCTCCAAGGGTACCTGCAATTCAATACCTTGCGGGTATGTTTGGATATTGAGATGAGTTGAGTTGAGTTGAGTTGGGGTGATAAAATATTGTTAGAATATTATTTTTAAATATTAAAGTTGTTTTGAGATTTGAAAAAGTTGAATTATTTATTATATTTTGTATTGGAATTTGAAAAAGTTGTAATGATGAGTTGAGATGAGTTGGGGATCCAAACGAAACTTAGTCTTGGACTCATTCAACGCATTTCGCTTTTCCTTTACCATTGCATTTGTAACACTCACACCCTAGGGATGGACCTATTATACTATTTTAATAGTGTTATCCAGTCACTCAAATAGTTTGTTCTTCCCATTGAACTTTCTTCTTGGGATCTCCAGTCAGGAAGGTTGGGTTGCTGCTACCGGTGACCTAATTAATGGGCTTCAATCTCATCCCCCTTGATGTACGTATACTTCAACTTTGCTAGTCCTTTTATCGTAGGATCTGTTAGGTTATCTTCTGACTTTACATATTCTAAAGTCAGGTATCCATTCTTTATTAGGTATATTATCGTAGAATGCCTGATACTCAAATGTCTCTTCTTATGATTAAAGTATTTATTATTACAAACACTTATCATAGCCTGATTGTCACAAAGAACATAAATAGCTGGCATTGGTTTTTTAACTTGTGGAATTTCTGTTAATAAATTCTTAAGCCACTCTATCTCATGTCCGATAGTATCTAAGGCTATTAATTTAGCCTCCATAGTAGATCGTGAAATCACAGTTTGATTGGAAGATCTCCAAACCACAGCTGGTCCATCGAGAGTGAAAATATATTCACTTGTTTCCTTATGATCTACTGTGTCGGTTATCCAACTAGCATCACTGTATGCTTCTAATACAGTGGAATATCCAAAATAATGGGTACCATATGTCATGGTCCCTTTCAAATATTTAAGAATTCTTTCCAATGCCTTCCAATGAGAATCATCAGGCCTACTAGTATATTTATTAAGTCTACTCACAGCATATGAAATATCAGGTCTAGTAGAATTAGTAATATACAGTAACGTACCAATAATCTGAGAATATCTCAGTTGTGACACAGGATCTCCAAGTTTCTTACTTAAATGCAAACAAGGATCAAGAGGAGTACTGACGGGTTTACATTCGAATCTCTCAAACATTTTAAGAATCTTTTCAATATAATGAGATTGATTTATGCTAATACCATCACGAGATCTCATTAATTTAATACCAAGAATTACTTGTGCCTCTCCCATGTCTTTCATGTCAAAATTCTTAGATAAAAATTTTTTAACATCAAGAACAATATCTATATTGGTACCAAAGATGAGAATATTATCAACATAAAGACATATCATTACGCATGCACCATCAACTATTTTAGTGTATAAACACTTATCAGATTCATTTATCTGAAATCATAAGATAAAATTATTTCATCAAACTTTTGGTGCCATTGTTTAGGGACTTGCTTTAAACCATAGAGAGATTTAATAAGTTTACAAACTTTCATTTCCTGTCCTGGAACCACAAGCCCCTTTGGTTGATCCATGTATATCTCTTTTTCTAGATTGCCATTAAGAAATGTGGTCTTTACGTCATTTGATGTACCTCAAGTTTATGGATCGCTGCTAGAGCATTTAGAACACAAATTGTGGTTATTCTAGTAACAAGAGAATATGTATCAAAACAATCGATACCCTCTCTTTGTGTAAAGTCCTTTGCAACCAATCTAGCTTTAAATTTATCAATAGTACCATTAAGTCTCAATTTCTTTTTAAAAATCCACTTACATCCAATGGTTTTACATCCAAGAGGAAGATCACATAAGTTCCAAGTGCCATTAGTTTTAAGAGATTCCATCTCATTATTTACTACTTCTTTCCAGAAAGTAGAATCAATGGAAAGTATGACATCCTTGAAAGTCAATGGGTCTTCCTCCATAGAATAAGTATAAAAATCATGTCCAAAGTCCTTTTCCTTTCTAACTCGTTTTCCTCTTCCAAGTTCATTTTCTAATCCAGATGCACTCTCAGAATTAGATATAATGGTAAGTTGACTATTGGTGGAAGGAAAACTTACTGTAAATAAAGGTCTTTCTTCCCTTTTTTTTAAAGGAAATAGATCTTCAAAGAATATTGCATCCCTAGACTCCATGATGGTGTTGGGATCAATACCTTGGACTTTTGATTTGATAATAAAAAATCTATATGCAGAACTATGTTTAGTATACCCAATGAATACTGCATCTACTGTGTTGGGACCTAATTTCCTTTTCTTAATTTTTGAAACATTAACCTTTGCAAAACAACCCCAAACTCTAAATAAATTAATATTGAGTATTCTACTCTTCCAGAGTTCATATGGTGTCTTGTCAGATCCCTTAAATGGTACTCTATTCAAGATAAAATAAGATGCAAGTATTGCTTCCCCCCACCATTGCTTAGGTAGGCCAGAACTAGATAGCATGCATTTGACCATATCTACCAAGGTTCTATTTTTTTTTTCAGAAATACCATTGGATTGAGGAGAATATGGAGCAGTTTCCTCATGTATAATACCATTCTCCTCACAATATTGAACCAATTGATTAGAGCAGTATTCACGTCCTCTATCAAACTTGATAATTTTAATCTTTCTCTCCAATTGGTTTTCAACTTCAATTTTATAGACGACAAATTTACTAAATGATTCATCTTTTGTTTTCATCAAGCATACATAACAAAATTTGGACATATCATCTATCATCTATAAAATTTTGAAGTATTTATTTTGACCTTTAGAGGAGACATCATTTAAATAACAACCATCACTATGAATTAATTCAAGTAGCAATGAATTTCTTATAATAGATTTAAATGGCTTTCTAGGCTATTTTGATTGAACACAAATTAAACATTTTTCATCCAAATCAACAGGAAGTTTAGGAATAATCTCTAAATCCATCATTCTTTTAACATTATGATAATTAACATGGCCTAATCTAGCATGCCATATTGAAGAGGAACATGTAGAAAATGCAAATTTATTATTAGAATCAAATTTGTCTACTACATTATTTTGAATATTTATTACAGATAAACCACCACTCACATAACCTTTCCTCACAAATGACCCATATTTAGTTACAATAATTTTATTGGATTGAAATAATAATGTGTAGCCTGCCCCACTAAGTAAAGATCCACTAATTAGGTTTCTCCTCGCCTCTGGTACGTAAAATACTTCTTCTAAAGGAAGAGTATTTCCAGACATTAATTTGAGTTCAATTTTTCCTACTCCAAATACTTGTGCAGAGGTGGAGTTACCCATCATCACTTTCATGCCGCTTATATCTTGATATGTTGAAAAAATATTACGGTTAGAAGTGACATGTACATTGACTCTTGTGTCTACTATCCAATCAGTAGCACTACAAGCTAGATAAACTTGGGGACTTATGATTGCATACTGTTCATCGATTCCAACGAAGTCGGTTCCAGAAAGCACCATATGAGCCTGTGGGTTAGGCGATTTTGGTTGTTCATTGCCTTGATATTTCCTCTTTTATAGCGATGATTTTTGGCCAAGTGACCCTGTTTATTACAGTTAAAACAAATGGGTCTCTTATCATTTTTGTTGATATAAGACTTTGGTTTAAAATAATTCCCATAAATAGTTTTACCCTTGTTGAATTTGGACTTTTGATGTAGTGGGTTGTTATGTGTTTTATGGCCTTCTACAATATTTTCTTTAGATTGAAAATCAGAAAACCAATGGTGGGATAGGATCATTTTCCAAGTGTTGTTCTTGGATCCTAATGGTAGAGATCAAGGTTTCCGTAGTCATATCTTTAGTCTTATGTTTAAGAGATAGGCCAAAATTTGTTCCATGAAGGAGGCAACTTGTCTATTGTACAAGCAACTTGGAGACACTTGGTAATACCTATTCCCTGTTGGCCCAATTCATGGTAAAAAATAGTTAACTCATGGGCTTGCTCTATCACAGATTTGGAATCATCCATCTTAAAGCCAAGAAATTGGCTTGCAGTGTACATATCCATTCCGACATCTTGTACACCATATTTCTTATCAAGAGCATTCCAAAGGAAAACATCAAAAAGTATATCACTTAAATTATTTAAAATCCTACATCTACAAAAATTATCTTTTTCTGCATATGTTTGCAATTCAATAATACGTGTGGGCTCATGCAAATCATCAGAAGGAAGATCATTTTCAATAACAAAATATAATCCAAGCATTGTAAGAAAGATTTTCATCTTTTTGTGCCAACACTTAAAATTGACTCCTCCAAATTTCTCGGGTGCAATAAGTTCATTTGAAGTCATGGTGGCAACCAATCAATTAAAACACACCTCTAGTTTAACAAAGAGAATATCTACTCTAAGATTGTTGGAAAATATTTTGAAATGCTTTGTAAACTAGAGAATATATAAAATAACAAGAACAAGTTAGAAGAGAATCCGGTGTTAAGACACGTTTGATAGATGTTTTTCTTAGAGTAGATTCCACCGCCTCCAAATTTAAACATGCACTAGACTTCTTGAGAATTTACTCCCAAGATACAACAACGTCGGTTCCTGTTAATCTCCTCTTCGGTGAACACAAAAGGAGATCCTCTAACCCGATATAAAATAGCCAAAATCCAAAGAAAGAAAGATAAAAGAAGAAGGAAGTGTTTCTCTAATTTTGTAAAGAATTTGGAGTCCATGAATTTGTGGGTAGGGTTTCCTATTTATAGAGAATGAAAGGGCACTTGTAAAAAGTTACAACTAGAATAAAATGACACTTGTGAAAAGTCACAACTTATTTAAATGAAATGGTACTTGTGAAAAGTCACAACTTATATAAATGAAAGGACATTTGTGAAAAGTCACAACTAAAATGAAGGAACACTTTTGAGAAGTCACAACTTCTCAAATATTAGAGAATACATTGAAAATGTTTCTAATTCACCAAATGACACAACCCTTTGTTTGGTTGGCAAGCGGTTAAGACTCATATCCCCAAGAGGCATACATTGGTTCAAGTTACCAAGCACCTTCTCATTTACATCTAGACAACCGAACCAATACATTTTTTTTTTATAAAAGCGGAACTTGTTCCATTCATGAAAAGGGACATACAAAGTTGACTTAAAAAGTCAATTACAATCGTTATAAGCTTCCCAGCACACTTTCGTGGCTGACATGGTCTAGTCCTAGCGGCAATCTCTACAGACAGAAGTCTGAGAGACAGCACCCCTCTATCTAAGATAGAGGTAACAGTAACCCAATAAAACAAATCTCCATATCCGACTAATCAAAATATAGAGTTGGAAACCCCATCTCTCCGTCAACGCGGAGCGGGGACACAAAATCCATTCGGACCAAGGTCTGAATGGCGTTACATTTTTTGATTTTTATTTTCTAAAATGTAAAGACGATACATTAAGGAAAATACATTGTGAAAACACTGTAAAACGGAAAAACAGTGCACAAAAAGCAGTTGGAGGGAGGACCGACGGTCGGGCTTGGAAGATCCAGAGGTGCCGAGTCGAAAACGCCCACGCGTTGCAGCGGCAGAATGTTCCTTGGTGGCGCGTGGCGGTCACGCTCTGGCGAACTCCGAAGTCTTTGACCCGCGCGTGCAGGCTACGCGCCGCTCCGTTGGAGGCCGCAATTGGAGGTTTTGTAGATCGGCGGCAGGGCAGTCTCCTAGTGTGGCGCGTGTTACCTGTCAATTGCCGGAAAGTCACGAACGCCGATTCCCCTTTGGCTGGCCTGAAAAAACACGAAAATAAAACTAAAACTACACTAAATGGACAAACAGATGGAGAAAGAACAGAGGGTGAGGGGGGAGGAGCCTAAGCTCCCATCCCCTCTGACCGAACTCGATAGAAGGTAAGTTTTGGGGGAGGGGAGCTTTCGGGAGCCGAGAGGGGAGCTTCCAACCGAACCAATACATTGAACAATGGTAATGGCTTACATTATTTTTACTTTACATCAAATATTCTAATCATTTCTAAGTTTAAAAACTAACAGTGATTTGCTGCCCAGATCTCGACTTGTTCAAGCTCGTGTTCCTAGAACTTGATCTATTATGTCCCCTGTCTAGATTGTCAACATTCAGCATAGAACTTGAACTCGAGAACATGCAAATCTCTTTTGCGTACCTCCTAAGTGAGGATTAAATCTTGGATGTCATTGTATTTGAATTTCATTTTACGAGCAAAATTACTCAGTCATTCTCATAGCTTCCCAACTATTTGGCAATGATGCCAACAAACTCAATGGAAATCTCATCATCAAACTCAAACTTGATCGACGAAAATTGATTTGTGATAGTATTAAATTCATTCAAATGTTGAGCAATGGATGTACCTTCTACCATTTTCATATTAAACAGTTTCTTCATTAGATGCACCTTGTTATTTGCCGATAATTTTTCATACATTCATGACAAATTCTCCATGAGATCCGATGTGGTTTTCTTCTTAATAACATTGCATGCCACTAATCTAGAAAGAGTGAGCCATATAATTCTCAAGACTTGTCGATTTAACAGGTTCCACTCAGCATCATTCATCCTGTCCAACTTTTTTCCCAATAGAGGAAGATGGAGCCTCTTCCCTAGAGATAATCCTTAATCTGTAATCTCCAGTATCCAAAGTCTGTCCCATAGAGATATTCCAACCTTCACTTATTTTCCAGCCATCGTTCTCTTCTAGCCTTGAACCCCAAACCTGGCTCTGATACCAGTTGTTGTGAAAACACCACACCCGCAAACTACAATAGCGAGAAAGACAATGAAATGATAAATGTGGAAACATAGGAGTCAATCACACGCAACTATACGACATAAGATTTACATGGTTCGACAACGTTATTATGTCCATGGAGCTGCAAGGCATTTTGTTCAGAGGAGATTTACAACACATAGTGAGTTACAAGAGATTCCCTCTACTCACAATCTCAACTCTCTCTCTCTCTAAGCCTTCTCTCTCTCTCTAAACAATGCCCAAAATGTCGTTCCTCTCCTATCTAGCTTTTATCTGTTGCTTTTCAATAGATAAAACATTACATATGGATAGCACGATGCCAAAAACCCTAAGGCAACAACTCTCTAGGTTATTCGTTCAAGTAGAATGTCAAGCACACCTTGAGCAAACTTTTTGTCAAACATTTGCTCGAGCAGCCTATCAAGAGAGCCTAGAGCTAACTCTCTATTCAACGTTTTCTCAAGCCAGCCATCAAGCTCACCTTGAGCAAACTCTCGGGTTAAGTTTCACTCGAGCCCAAAGTTGAGCACTACTTTTTTTGGTTGACGTTGTGGCCCCTTTTGGTTGATGTAGCAGCCCTTTTTTGGTTGATATGGCAGCCCCTTTAGGTTGGTGTGACAACTCCTTTTTGGTTGATGTGGCAACCCCTTGTGCTATGATGCAATCCTATTTTATGCTTTTTTTTGCCTTATAAACTATTTTGTGCTTTGTTTTATGCCTTATAACCTATTTTGTGCTTTGATGTCTTCATTGAATCATTAACTGTGCTTTGTTGGCTTGTTGAGTTATTTTTCCCTTTCAGCTATGATGATGTCAGATTTCATTTGGGACAAGGGAAATGGACACAAACTCCACGACACGGTAACCAAAATGACCAATATTTGTGTCAAGACTCCAAATATTGGCAACCAATTAGTGCAACCATAAGATTTTCCCCTTTCCTCTATGTCACCCTTGTTTTCCTAAGTCAATTTGGCTTTCGTTGATTTTGAGCTTTTAACATGTTTAAAAATTCCTTCATTTTCTACAATTTTAATGGACTCACAAGAGCATGAAAATATATTCTTCATGAGCCTCCTACGTCAGAACCCTAACATCCACCCGTACACTTTCTTTAGTCAAACTCAACATAGTCTAGTGGTGGAAGACTCCCCACCCCCACCACAACTAGAAGTTCTTAAATGAAAAAATCACGAAGGGGTTCCAAATTCACCTAAGAGGAAGATAAACTACTTGTGTCAGCATGGTTAAATACTAGCTTAGATGCAATCCAACGGATCGATAAAAAACATAACCAACTTTGGGAGAGAATTCTGTTACACTTCAATCAGTATAAGGAAAATACAACGGAGCATAAAATTGTGTCATTAATGCTTTTGTGATCGGCAATTCAAAAAGTGACCAATAAATTCTGTGCAAAGCTAGCCTAGGTGGAAGGGTTAAATAAAAAATGCTTGACCAAGCAATAAAAGTATATCCATCCACTAGCTTATTGTTGCAATTGTACATATTGTGTTGCTTTCGTTTTGGATAAAAACACAATAATTATTTTTCTTTTTGTTTTTATTTTGCAAGTTTGACATAGTGGAACTTATGTACCAATCACTGGACAAAACTCAATTTCCATTCGAGCGCTGTTGGTATCTATTGAAGGACCAACCAAAATAGGTTAAGCATTGCTCCAAGGATGGTCCAAAGCAAAGACCCACGATGTTGTTATGGCACCCTCGACCACCACGTGTCATTTTAGTGGAGTCTATGACATCGGGATGATAACCACAAGAATCATGTACCCCAATGACAAGTGCTCAAAGTGTGTACAATATGCAATAAGTGGTCAAATATAATAATCACAGAGGAAAATGAAAGAGGCATTCTTACTAAGAACCAAAAATTTTAAATCTTACAACCCAAAAATTATATCCTCCAAGAGGATTATACAGTCATCTGACAGGTACTTAAAATAACAAAAGATAACATAACATGAGGGAAAACAAATCCCATATCACCAAAGAAACCATATCAGCAAGTCAAGCCTCTAGCGAAGCCGGTCCTTGTGGCTCATCCTCATTTAATTTAGCCCCTCAAATGATTTTCATTTTCATTGTTATTCAACTTTCAGTATGTTAGTATGGCAACTGCATAAAAACAATCTGTAGGGGGAATTGCTGTGTTTCTTACTGCTACTTTGGGAACTGCCAACCCCCTCCAAAAGCAGTGTTAAAGTTAAATGTGGATGGTGCAACCTTTTCTAACATCTAAAAACCAGTGGGAAAATTTCAAAAGATGAGAAGCTTAGTGTGGTTATGGTTTAAGTAAGACCAAGTATAGGATGGATGAAGTTAAAGATATTGAAACTGTAGCAATTTTGTGCAGCTTGTAGTCCATTTATCATCATGGTTTACCCTTATTCATATTGAGAGAAATTCTTTATTAACTATGAAATCCTCAAATCATCTTCCACAAATCTTTCTTGTCAAGGACCCCTAATTGAAGACATTAAAGGGCGGCTCAAGCTTTTTAATAGTTTTGAAGCCGTCCACGTATGCAGAGAAGCAACTGATGTCACCCAGAAGCTTGCCCAATATGCTAAATGTGTAGAGGATATGGTGATATGGTGGCAAGATGTCCTGAGGTAGTAAGACAACAAGTACTGGTTGAATCCAGATTGTAGTGATTTCATTAATGGTAATATAATTCCATTTTACAAGAGCAAGGGAGAGAGGGAGGGCCTTGGGCTACTAGGCTAGGCATGGAGGAGTAGGGGGCTCCGATGGAGGACAAGAAATGGCGGAAAGGTGTGGGTGGTGGCGCAAGGCGCCCCTAGCAGTGGCAATATAGAGAAATCCGAGAAAGAAATTGCAATACAATAAAATGATGTTCTTTTAAATTGCAATACCAGCTTATTCACATCAGAGACTGAGAAGAATATGGGAGAAAAGAGAGAGAAGATGAAGGGAGAAGAGAGAGGAGCTTACCGTGCCTCCAGAAGACAGAGAGAGGTCATGTGGACTGTGGCTTGCGGAGGTGGTTGGGGAAGAGTGGATGACTTGGTGAGGTCTCACAGTGGGGGGGGGGGGACTGGCTCTAGGTGAGGATACAGTGGGGGGAAAGGGTCGCAGTCATAGGGAGAGAGAGAGAGAGAGAGAGTATGGGGAAGAAAGGAAGAAGGGGGGAAAGAAGGGTTTTAAATTTATTATCTTTTGTGGTGGTTTATTATTGTTGCAAACAACAATAACCTTGTTGCAAAAACTAAGTATTTGCCATGATAGTGTATCTTGGAAAAAGAATTCGTGGGAAAAGGCAGTATTTGTTGTAGTGACGTACTCTAATGAGTGTATCATAGTAATGCTTGTGAATTACTTTATTCTAGAGTACTACTACATGAAAATGGCCTAGCCTGGCCATAAAGAGAAACATACATCAATAAATCATTGAAGTATAAATATGATGGCCAAACAAAAACAAACGAGAAGATGATCTACAAATCTATTTATGTTCGGTTTAGTTGAGATTCAAACTATACATATATATATATATATATATAAAATATATATATTTGTATAAACTAAACCAAATTATTAATATATAGCCATATATTTATATAGTTACTAATAATTTCTATGTATGAATATTATCACTTGACTGGATAGGCCTCAATGATGGACGTTATAGATGGGATTTTGATAATTTTGTAGTGAGGAAAGCCAGCATCCATCAACAATTGCTTCCATTCAAGCTCAGTCCTCTCCTTTCCGCCAGTGGTGATGCCATCATAATCAAGTCATATACCATTCGTGTATCTTGATACAAATCATCATTTTCTTTCTGAAGAACAATATCTACAATTATAACCTTTCCACTCTTTGGTGGTATTGCTTTCTTGCAATTGTTCAGAATTTTGATGCAATGTTCATCACTCCAATCGTGTAGCACACACTGCACCAACATTACATATTTACGTAGAAGTTATACTAGTTACAAGACAATGTGTAAACACATTGTTTATTGCTAGACTTATTTCAATTGTAAAAGAAGTTAAAAAATTATTAAAAAAAAAAAAATCAAATGGAAACATTACATTATACACATCTGTACACATTTGTCTAATTAACATGAGATTTGTCATTTTTGCTCTTCTATCTTAATTTTTAAATATGTGTGTGTTTAAATAGAATGGTAAAATTGACAAATGACATATTAGCTAGATAGAGGTGTGTGGAGCAAGTCTTCCTTATAGCATTTCTCTTCTTTTTATGTTTGTTGATATAATAGGGTTTCACTTCAGTGGTGTATGTGTTTTGTGTGTCAATAAATTATAAGCTTACGAATATATATATATATATATATATTTTTGTATAGGAAAAATAAAATTTTTTATTGCAAGCTTGTTTATTGACACACCTAACACACCACTAAATACTAAATTAGTGTGGAAGCCTTCCAATTCGACAAACATTAAAAAGTAGTAATGATGTTTTGATGTTTGTTTTGATTGTAATGGGGCATAGCAAGTGTTATGGTCATGATATACCAGCTTATATATATATATATATATATATATATATATATATATATATATAAGTTAAGAACTTTAGCTTCTCTCACTAACTTAACATTCGAAGATATCTCCCTGGGATCACTCGAAGTTGTTACTCTGTTCATAGGTGACTATTGAAGGCGTTGCAGACATTGCTAAGAATTTGTCTAAACCAGGCCTATTGATAGAAACATAATTAGCAAGAGTCCAATTGAGAACAAATTGTACCAAAAGGTTAATTTAATAGCAAAGTAAAGGTATATTAATATACTCAAACTTCTTATTAGGCGCACGACCAAAAAAGGGAAATCTGTGTAATCAAATAATTATAGGAAATAGGGTTTGGCATTTCTAAAAGTTAACTCCAAATTTAATGTTATATTTCATTATCTATCGTTCTAAAACCTCAAGGTAATGAAAATTGTAGTAAAATTAATCGTTTATTTAATTTAATTTTTTATTTTCTAAGAATATTTTTTTAGCTTGTTTGGTGTACAAGCTCCAAGTTTTACTATAGGATTTTGTAAAGCCCAAGCCACATTTATACCATACTCTAAAAGAACAAGTCAATCACATAATTGGTGCTACATTGTAATTAAAAATTAAAAAACACAAGAGTTTATCATTCTCAAGCAATGTGAGATCCCAACACCACCTGTACCCATCACTCAGTATGAGTATCACAATCTCTCACACTTAAATTCATGGCACCCTTGTCGGAACATTCTATCATAAATTTCTGGTTGTGATAGTTTTTATCTCATTTGTAATGCCCCAATGAGGGTTTAATCACACCTAGGCCCATATAAAGTCATTATAATATTATTATAACCCTATTGGAGTCGCTATATATAAATAGTAAGAATTTATCTCTACTAGGCAACATGAGATCACATACGTCACTTGCACTCACAATTCAATATCATACTTTAAAAGGACTAGTCAAATGTATATTAAATCTTTATTGGAACTATTATCAACATTAAGAACTTCTCTCTCATTTTTTTTTTTTGAGAAAAGTTGCACTTGTATTAATAAATCAACCAAGGAGGTTGTGAATACATTGAGGGTAATCCTCTACATGGATAGACTCCTTAGGGGATCTAGTGAACTTTTGGCCAAACAATAGGCCACTACATGACGTGGAACATACATGAAAACTTTCCTAACTCCTACTTGGAGAAGCAACTTCTTGATGTCTGTTATGAGCATGCCCACTGAACTCCAATTGTCCTCCTAACCATTAATGGCATTAACCATGTTCAGTGAATCTCCTTCAAGGATGATGGAGCGGAGGCCTAGATCATAGTAGAATTTAACTGCTCGTAATGCTACAATAGCTTCTCCTAGCAAAGGGTCGGGGAATGAGGCACAGGTGGATCTTAAGATAGCCATGATACAACCATTCCAGTCTCTAATGATCACTCCTATGCCTATTCTACAGTTAATCTTATCAATGGCAACATCTCAATTGATTTTGTATTGGTTGAAGGGGAGTTTGCACCATTGGGATGTGAGAAGGAGAAACTCTGAAGAGATTGTAGTAACCTGGTTGGTCACTTGTTGAGGAGAAAGGAATTGTGATTCACACCCATTTATTCCTTCTGTGCCAGAGCAGTTTAGTAGTAAGTGCCAATATAGTTTGGTCTTCCACAGGCAATGTAGAAAGGAGATTATTCAAGATCAAGTTAAAGGGGGCCTCACTGATATTGCATTTTTGTATCCTCCTCGAGCTACAGCTCCAAACGTCCTGGGCAGCTTTGCAAGACCATAAGACATGAGAGGTTGTCTTAGGTTCAAGTAGGCAGATTGGACAAAGGGGTGTGTCAACCACCTTTCTTTTGTGTAGGTTAAACTTTGTGGGAAGGATGTCTTTTGCAGATCTTCATAAGAACATCTTAGTAGAATTTGGAACTTCTAAGAGCCAGATGTGGTTCCATAAACTGGTAGTGTTTGAAGGTAGGGATGATTGACCAAAGCTGTCTGAAGAGATGGATACTTGGAGATAGTATGCTGACTTGACATGTACTTCCCACTGGTAGTGCATCTCCAAGCCAGCTGGTCAAGGCTGTTGCAGGGGCTAATAGGGAGTTTTGAAATAGAAGAGGCCTTAACATCACTGAAAATGTCATATGGTAAGGGAAGGCTCCATTGGAGAGTGTCTTGGTCAATGAGATTAGAGACAGTTGCCTCGGGTTCAAGGATTTTGGGAAGGGATTGGATCCTAAAGGAAGTAGGGGGTGGGGGTCCATTTATTAGTCCAAATTTTGATTGTCCTTCCATTGCCAACTTTCCATATTAGGCCTTCAAGGAAGAGAGGTCTAGCAACTATACTTTTCCATACAAAGGAGTCATATGGTCTGACTTTTGCCTTAGGGAAATCAATATGGGGAAAGTATTTTGCTTGAAGAACTCGTGCAGCTAGTGAGGAGGGATGAGTAAGTAATCTACAACCTTGTTTAGCCATTAAAGCTAAATTAAAATTTTCAAAATTCCTGAAGCCAAGACCCCCATCTTGCTTAGAAATGTCTATCTTCTTCCAGCTAAGCCAATGTAACTTTGATTTCTGATCTCTTAGCCCCCACTAGAAAGATTGCATGAGTTTATTAAGACTCCTCAGGATAGCCTTAGGCATTTTGAAAATGCCCATCGAGTAGGTTGAAACAGCTTGGATAACAGATTTCATAAGTATCTCCTTGCCTATTGGTGATAGTAGGTTTGTCTTCCAGCTGCCTATCTTGGATTGGATCCTATCAAGTATTGGATAGAAGGCTTGAATTTCTATTTGCCAATGTATGAGGGCAGGCCTAAGTATTTGCCAAAGGGACCCGAGACTTGGATGCCTGCCATTGAAATTATGGATTGCTGGGTGGCCAGTTTGGTATTTTTGCTGAAGAATATTGAGGTTTTCTCAAGATTAAGTCTTTGGCCAAAGGCTTATTCATAGGAGCTTAAGATGCCATGTAGCCTTTCCCATTCATTAGGCTGGCCTTGCAAAAGATAAGGTTGTCATCTATAAAAAAGAGGTGAGTAATAGAAAAAGTGCCTCAGGTTAGAGGAAATCCTGAGATGAGACCTTTTAGCTCAGCTTGATTCAAGGCAAAACTTAACACTTTTGAACAAAAGATGAAAAGATAAGGAGAAAAGGGGGTCTCCCTGTCTAATACCCCTTGAAGGAGTGAAGCTGGTTTGAGGTGAGCCATTTATGAGGACAGAATAGGACACTGTGGTGACACATTGCATAGTGAGATCAACCCAGCCACCGTCAAAGCCCATTTTTAGGATCACGGCTTTCAGAAAGCTCCATTCTAGCCTATCATAAGCCTTGCTCATGTCAAGCTTGAGTGCCATATACCCCTCCTTGTTCCTTCTCATCCTATTTTGCATAGAGTGGAGTAATTTGTAGGCAACAATAGTGTTATCAATAATCAGCCTTCCTTGTACAAATGCACTCTGAGTGTCTGAAATCAGGTGAGCCAGTATGTTTTTAAGTCTGTTGGCAATGACCTTTGCAATGATTTTGTAAAAAATATTACAAAGGCGGATGGGCCTATAGTCAGACACTGATATTGGGGTTCTTTTCTTGGGAATAAGGGTGTTGAAGGTATGGTTGATGGACTGGAAGCCTGACTTAGAATTAAGCATGTCAGTAACAGCTGCTATAACTGACTCTCCCACAGTGGGCCAATGGTTTTGAAAGAAAAGTGCTGGGAATCCATCAAGACCAGGGGATCCAATAAGGTTCATATCGAAAATAGCCCTCTCAACCTCTTCTATGGTATATCCTTTGGATAAATTGGAATTCATCTCAGCTATGATAGAAGGTTCAAAGTTTTCCAAAAGAGATGCTATGCCACTTGGGTTGGATGAGGAGAAAAGGTTCCTGAAGAATTCTTGAAACTGCCCCCCAATTTCCTCTGCCTTTGACACCAAGTTTCCCTCCTCAGTTATAATTTTCGAAATTAAATTCCTTTGTTTCCTTTGTGTGGCACATCTGTGAAAATAACTGGTATTTCTGTCTCCCTCTTGTAACCATTTCTGTTTAGCTCTCTGTCACCACTTTAAGTCATCTTTCTCAAGAACGACATCAATCTCCCTTTGTAGATTTTGAATTTGGTTATTAGTCTGACCAGTGTTTGTTTCTTGTAAGGACCTTAATAGCTCTCTTTTATGATGCAAGTTTTTCTAATGGTTTCTTCTTGTTGTGCAGTTCCATTCCCTTACTTGGAATCTGCATCTCTCAAGTCCTCTTCTAATGACATCTGATTTGGAACCATGTTGGAGAGCCCCAAACCAAGCTCTCTTGACAATTTCATCACATTCTTTCTGTTTAGACCATGTTGCTTCGTATCTGAAAATTCTTCTTTGTGGAGTGGATGCTAGTGCATGTAAATGGTTTATGACTAGTAAGGGATTATAATTAGAGTTTTGAACATGCAGAATATTCACTGAGTTGAAGTTAAATCAATCTTGTCATGCACAGTTAACAAGGGCCCTATCCAATCTTTCCTTGGTAAAATGAGTCCTCTCTCGATTGTTACACCAAGTGAACTAAGAACCTTCATAGCCAAGGTTAGCTAGGTTGCAATCAAGAATTGTCTGCCTAAATTCTTCCATTTGTTTCGAAGACTTGGGAGGACCACCTAACTTTTCACCATGGGACACTATTTCATTGAAGTCCCCCATGCATAACCATGGGGTGTTCTGAGAATGTTTAATGGATCTTAGTAAGCTCCAGCTTTCTTTTCGTTTTGTCATTACTAGTTGACCATAAAAACCAGTAATTGTCCAATCCTTAGCAAATTCATGCCCCTGTACTTTAAGGGATATGTGACTAAGAGAATAGGAAATTAAATCCACATTGAGATCTTGTTTCCAAAGGGCTGCCAAACCACCACTTCGACCTACACTGTCCACTATGAAACTGCACTCAAGTCCCAGTCTGTTACGATGATTTCCATTATGTTTCTCTTACATTTTTTTCAAATAAAAGAACTAGGTTTGGGGACTTATCTCTCACCATGTGGTGAAGCTCCCAAACTGTCCGAGGGTTCCCAAGCCCTTGGTAGTTCCGGCAGAGGGTTTCCATGGGGATTGGCAAGGCTGTTGAATAGCCTCTGCCATTGATGAATTCTTGAGTCTCTTGGACATTCTCAGGGACTGGATGGAAATTTTATTGGTTTTCCTCTTTTTTCTAATCTTAGGGATTATCTCTCCTAAACAATATGGAACCCTATATACCACATATACTCACCACTTAATATGAGAAATCACAATCTCGTCTCTTAAATGGTCATTCTACCGTAGGTGGCATGACTCAAGTCCAATATTTCTAGTTGAAATTGATTCTGGTACCGTTTGTAATACCCAAGGGAAGTCAAGCCATATATGAGTCTATTCTCTAAAATGACTAATCAATTGTATAATTAGAGCTCATTAGAATCATTATAAAGTACAAGAACTTTTCACTTTTGAATAATATGAGATCCTATATTTATCACTCAATATGGCCGAGTCTCACAATAAGTGAGACCTTATCAATTAAGTCCAAGTATGGTTCTCTTTTTTTAAAAAATGTTTTAAAAAAAATTTTGGGATGAAAAGGTTGGTCCAAAACAACATTTATGTTGTCTAGTCTTGTATGCTCGAAATATTTTCTATAAAGAGATAGATATATCTTGTGGATTACACGACATTTGGTACTTGCAGACAATACTTGGAGTAGATTATTTACATAGTAGTAAAGAATTTATTTCATTTTCGAGGCCTAGGCACTTAGAGAGACGAAGGAATTAAGAGCTATGTTTATAGCTTGGAGGAAGTAATTATTAGATAATTTCAGTAAATCAACACGTGGTACTTATATCTTATCACAGAATAGCAAGCCGTTAAAAAAAAAGTGCATACATATATTAGTACTAATTTCAATGTATGACGTTCCATGGTAAAATGAAAGTTCCACATTCTTCATCCCCAAATAATTAGCTATAGGGAGGAAGGGGTCTAACAAATATGTAGACACTCCATCCACGTTCAATCATCCTCCTTAACCGATCAACAAGTTTGGACGCTCGCTCATGGCCAAGAATATTTGTAAAACAAAACTCCAAAACTTCCAACTTGAAGCACGGATGAAGCATAGATGCAATAAATAACATTTTGTTCAATTTCTCAAAATCCCCCCAATACATGTCATATTTCAACAACATCTTCTCCGACATAGTTTCAACATATTACTCTCACTCATAGAAAATTTGTTCAAATGGTTATAGATTGTACATATTTCTTTAATGAACAAATTTGAAGTTGCATAAACTGAGCCTAAAACCCGCAAAGTCATATCATAAAAAAACTTTAAAAATTGTACAAAAACCTTGATGGTTTCCCAATCATGTAAAATTGGTAATTCTTGTCCAACCTCAAGTAAATATGGGCCAAACTCATTGTCTTCATCTTGCTGCACCTCAAACGTCACATAATATTTGAGAGCTGCACTCAACATTAGATATGTTGAGTTCCATATAGTTGGAACTTCAAGACAAAGAAGCCCACCACCTAAAATATTTGGTTTCTTTGTACATGACTTGAACTTATTAAGTGTTGTAGGGGAAGACTTCACATATTTAACTGGATTTTGAATCTTCATAATTGATTTATCAATTTCTTTCAATTCATCCTGGACAATGAGATTCAAAATATCAAAATATGTGCACAACATCTCATATGCATAAGTTCATTGTCTAATATCATACAATCCCTAAGTTTGGCAATTTTCCTCAAATAATCGATGGTCGTACTATTAAAGGATGCATTGTCGACTGTGATTGTGAATATCTTCTTTATGCCCCATCCAAGTACGGATGACTCAATCTTTTTTCCAATTTTTATCCCTTTGTGATCAGGAACTTTGTTAAAATCTATAATTCTCTTATGCAAGATCCAATCATCATCAATAAAATAGTCTATTATGCACATATAGTTAAGATTTTGAATTGATGTCCACATGTCAGTAGTGATGTAAATCTTATAATCAGATGCCATGAACATGTTCTTCAACTTATCTTTTTATAACATGTATATCTTCATACAATCTCGCATAACAGTAATGCCAGAGGGCATTGGAAATCTAGGGTTCAACTGCAATTTGAGATAAAGTAAGTTACCTGTACACCAATATATTTAGATTTAAAAACTAAATCTACGCCTATATATCAACGTCATAAAATTAAACATAGAGAAGAGATTGCGTATCTCTCCAAAAATTATCTCAAAACAACAAACAACAGTGCACTCGCCACTCTCACCGCTTTCAACGGAGCTTCCACCGCCACTAGCAGTAGTTTCATTGTTCGCACATTTTTAGCAAATAGTTTATTACCGTCTTTTGACGGCGTCCTCTTTGTAGAACATGGGTGAAGACCAAGAAATTGGTTGCAAAAACCCATTGTTTTTTCTTTTTTATCCACCACTTAATTTGCACCATTGTTATTGTTCTGGGGTGTTTGTTTCAGAACCCCACCCCCTCCTCATGTATCATCTTTTCTAATGAAATTTACTTGCTTGCTTAGGAAAAACAAGAAACAAAAAGAAAAAGAACAATAAAGGATGGGTCCAATACTCCAATTGTATAATAATGCTTGTGAATTAAATACTCCAATGAGTGTAGCATAGTAATGCTTGTGAATTACTTTTATTCTACAGTACTACTACATGGAAATGAGGCCATAAATAAGATAAACATCAATAAATCATTGAACTACATATATAGTAGGATTTGGGTATTACATGTTGAGACATGTAATTTCGAGTATGCCAATTCATCTTATGTCAGTAGTTCAAATACCGAAATCAGTGATCAAGAAGCTAGAGAGTTTATTTTCAACTTTTTTCTGAGGAGAAAAAAATGGAAAAGGTAAAAGAAGGTGGAAAGTGTGGAATAAAATGCCTATTCTGATGGAAGGAGGGATTGTTATTAGGAAGTTGGGGGAAGTACAATGCTCTTTATTTCACAAATTTGGGTGGCAGCTGTAACAACCTCTCCCCGCGAAGGGCGGAATCGCTACGTACATACCTATTCTTACTTTTCTTTCCTTTTCATTTCTCTTCTTTCTTTCCTTTTCAGTAATATGTGACCAGCATAGACATAACACACATGTACTCTAGACTTCTTATTCAATAAAGGGGAATACCTAATAGACATCATATTCATGCATCCATCCATAGGAGACTTCCAGAGCCCATCCATACATAAACATGATCCATCATTCATGTAAGGTCAAACCAACAGGGAAGACACTAAGCGTCTACCTCTCTCTCTGCAGTAATGCCTTGCTCCCTAGCCTCTTCGTCATTTCCTAGACGTTTAAAACATTTAACACAAAAGTAAGTCAAATACTCAGTAAGTAGTACACCATGCAGTGAACTTAATAGGCATCTATTCTTTTTCTTTTGAAAACATGCATACATAAACAATGCATTTCATGCATAAACATCTTTCATGCATAAACATGCTTTTTATCTTTCATGCATAAACATGTTTTTCATCTTTCATGCATAAACATGCTTTTCATCTTTTTACTTTCATAAGCCATTGCACACTATTACGCCCCGCGTGCTAGGGTTAGCGGCCGTATGGCCAATGGATTCGCCTGTGGCCACAGATTGAAATCCCATTCCGTCAAGGTGCAGCACTGGGTGCACTACCAAATACTACTACCCGACATTGCAATCTACCCATTCATTCATTGGGTACCCCTTTTCATTCATGTGGCCGTTACGTATTTTCATACATTGAAACTTTCATTTCCTTTCAGTCCTTCCATTCTTTCATTCATTTCAGTCCTTTCCTTTTCAGTGCTTTTCATTTAATAGTTCATTCATGGGAAAGGAACGTCACTTAAAAGCATAAACTTAAACATCGTTTAAAAGCATGAACTTAAATATTGTTTAAAATCAAGAGCTAAAACACCATTAAAAGCATGAGTTTAAACATCATTTAAAAGCATGAGCTTAAACATTATTTAAAACACGAGTTTAAACGTCATTTAAAAGTATGAGCTTAAACATCATTTAAAACACGAGTTTAAACATCATTTAAAAGCATGAGCTTAAACATTATTTAAAACACGAGTTTAAACATCATTTAAAAGTATGAGCTTAAACATCATTTAAAACACGAATTTAAACATCATTTAAAAGCATAGGCTTAAACATCATCAAAAGCATGAGCTTAAACATCATTTAAAAGCATAGGCTTAAACATCATCTTTCAAGACATCCTTTAAAACGTCAGTTCTCAGGGACATTTTAAAATGCTCAGGGACATTTTAAAACGTCAGTTCTCAGGGACATTTAAAGCATCAGTTCATAGGGACATTTTAAAACTCATTTAAAGCAACACTTGAAGCATAGAACATGAGACGTTCCCTTCCTTTGCCATGAAACCATTTCATCATCTTTCTTAGTTCAATGCACATGCATTTTCATGAACAAGATACATTTTCATGCTATACTACATATAGGAAAAACCATAAGTTTCTTGAGAGAGCATGCATGAAAATCTCATGACTTAGGATCTACATGCATGCATTACCTTATACATGTACACACAATTATAATCTATAGGGTACTTAACAGGGGCTATCAAGAAGGGTTTATACATAATATGTTTTTCATACTTACTCTTTCTTTAGGAGAACATTTGGAAAAAGAGAGAGAGATATTCTTTTATAACAAGAGAACTTGTACAAAGAGCATGGTCATAGCTACTTACCTGCGAGCTTTACTAGAGAGTTCCTTTGAACTTGAACGTAAAATCCTAATCAATGAAATGGAATAAACACATTAATATCTATCTCACTTTAAGCTTTACTAACCGACACCCTTACACGCTCACTCAAATTCCAATCCGGACTTAAAGTGTTTTCCTTAACCCATTCTCACTTAATGAGCCTTATCCACAAGGTCTAACCTTAACCCATTTAACAACCCACCATACATGGCACTAGGCCAAAACATTAAAATCCTCATTCCAAACATCCTAAGGAAACTCATGAAGGTAAATAACATGCTTCCCATCCCTCTAAAATTGAACATAGCATAAGATATGACAAGGTTATCCATTTAATAGACTTCAAAACCTTTAAACACTTAAGCTTATGCCTTACTGAGTTCCCCCATTAATAAATGCCCCTCCTCTTTCCTGGAAAGGTGGAGCCTCTCTCTCTTGTTCTTAGAACGTAGAGGGTTCCTCTTGGACGTGGTTCGAAGAGAGGTCCGACTGAGAGTTCCACTTAGTTAGCTTCCCTGTGTGTCATTATGGTGGAAGAATTATCTAACCTCTACAAGGGGTTAAGCATTACGGAGGAAGAGAAACAAGAAGTCTTCATACCAAAGGAGGAAGTTTTATTATCTATAGAGAAAAGCAAGAATTGTTTGGCTGTTCTTATTATAGGTGAGAAAGAAGTAAATAGAGGTGCATTTCGGTCAACTATGAGTAAGGTCTGGAAAGTGGAGGGTCAATCTTCATTTAAGAACCTTGGCTTCAACAGGTTTCTGATTGAACTTCAGAATCCAATGGTGAAGGAACGTATCTTATCGGGAAGACCCTGGTCCTTTGACAGGGCCTTGGTGTGTTTTTTCGACTAGGCAGGCTGCTTAGCTCCAAAAGATATTCACTTTAAGGAGGAACCTTTCTGGATCCAGCTACACGACTTACCCTTTGCTGGAATGAACAAAACCACAAGAGAGAGGATGGGAGCAGCAGCGGGAAAAGTTTTATCGGTTGATGTTGATGCAAGTGGTATGGCATGGGGCAATCTGCTTAGAGTTAGAGTAATGGTTGATATTTGTAAGCCTCTAACCCGGGGGAGGTTTATTAACATGGGAGGGAAATGCTTCTGGATCCCATTCAAATATGAGAGGCTCCCTATGTTCTGCTGTCATTGTGGAGTCATCAAGCATTCAGGTTCATTTTGTCAGCCTTCCCCGTCAGGAAGCAAAAAGTTTGAAGGCACGGTGCCACAGTATGGCACCTGGTTGAGGGCCAACACACAGTTGAGAAGCTCCCCAAGTTTCCCCAAGCTCAGGTGCTTAGAGCTAAATATTTCCCTCATGGTGAATTTTTCTCTGTCAAAACAAGGCCAACTGATTCCTATGTGTGGAAAAGCTTCCTCCTAGCAAGGCCTGTTCTTAAGGCAGGTTTATTATGGAGAGTAGGGGATGGAAGTAAGATTAAAATATGGAAAGATCAGTGGCTCCCATGCCCCTCAACTTTCAAAGTGCAGTCCTCGATTTCTATTCTAGATGCTGAAGCTCGAGTTTCTAAACTCATAAATCCTGAGACTATGCAATGGGGTCTATCACTTATCTATGCAATCTTCACAACAGTTGAGGCAAGTTTGATTAGCCAGATCCCCATAAGCCCGTGTAGGAGCCAAGACACACTGACCTGGAGATGTTCAAGCAATGGGAAATTCTCTGTAAGGAGTGCATATCATCTCCAAGCTTCTTTAAAAGAAGTTAATATGGGGCAATCATCAACATAGAGATCCAACTCGAACTTCTGGAAGAAAATGTGGGGTATCCAAGTATCTCAAGCAACCAAGTCATTTCTGTGGAGAGTAGTGAAAGAGTCCCTAGCCACGAAGTTGAACCTGCATAAAAGAAAAGTGAGTGAAACACCTCTATGTCCAATTTGCTCGATGGAACCTGAATCAGTTTCCCATGCCCTCTGGTCTTGTAGAACAGCTCAAGATGTATGGTCCATGAGTTCAAGAAGAATACAAAAGCTTAGCATCTTTGAAGGCTCCTTCAAAGATATTATGTTAGCTTTGATGGCCTGGCTATCTCCTCAAGAAATCACTGAATTAGCAGTCACTGCTAAAGCTATTTGGCAAAGGAGGAATACTTGGATCTTTGAACAACAATTCCATTCTCCCTCTCAAGTTTCAAACTTGATCCATACAGAATTGGCAGCCATTCAACTTAGAACAGAGGTTGGTATAAAGCAAACCAAGATCCAAAAGTTACCAAATACCCATTGGTCTCCTCCCCCACCAAATGTATTCAAGGCCAACTGGGATGCAGCAATTGACAAAGGTAACTCAAAGCTGGGAATTGGTGTGATTGTGAGGAACTCAGAGGGTTATGTCATTGCTTCCTTGTGCTCTTCAATGACCCTGGCTCCGGATCCTTTACTTGGTGAAGCTGTAGCAGCTCGTAGAGCTACTTCTTTTTGTGCCGAGCTAGGTTTACAATACCTGATCTTGGAAGGTGATGCCTTAACAGTGGTCAAAGCAGTGCAACACAGAGAAGACAGCTGGAGTACTTTCGGGTTGGTCATAAGTGACATCAAGCTCATGCTTTCAAAGACCCTCAGCTGGTCTATAGTTCATGTTAGTAGGGATACTAATGTTATTGCCCATCATTTGGCAAAAGTTGCTCTTTCTTGTATGGAAGAATGCATTCTTATGGAGGAAGCTCCTCCTTGTATTCAGCATTTGTTTTAAGGAATGAGATATCTTTATTTCAAAAAAAAAAAAAAAAAGCTTATGCCTTACTCACTTAATACCTTTTAAAAGCAAGATATAAAATCACAAGACCCAAGTAAGACCTCTAAACTAAACCTCTAGCATCTTGAAAATAGATCACCAACCAAACCTGAACACAAGACACATGGTACAAATATCTATAAATTAAAAATCCCTTTAATCATAACCTAGGATTAACCCAAGTTTAATGACAACCTAGCAATTTCAAAATATAAGAAATCACATAGCAAAAACCACTTTAACATATTCGGTTTGGGCTAAAAAATAGGGCATATATATTTATTCATAAGATGGTAAGTTAACAACACCAAAATACAAGCTAAAACAACTTAGGAAGCGTCCAAATTCACATTAAAATCAAAGAAACCAAATTAGGATTTTTACCTCAAGCTCTTAGCTTCTCCAAAACACAAGTGGAATACCAAATAGAGGGACAACAGTGAGGATGAAGAACAACATGATATCACTTGCTATGGAGTCGTAAGCTTGAAGATAATGAGAGGAGTTGGTTTGTTGAAGAACAAAAAGAGAGGAGAAGAAGAGAGGGTATGCATCGGCTTTGGCTTGCTTGGAAAGGAAGGTGGGATTTTCTTTTCCTTGGGTGAGGGTCGATGGGTAGGAGGGACTAAAGGGAGTTGATTTTAATTCTAGCCTTTTTGTGTTGCTTTGGCCGACGGGTGGACGAGAGGTAAGGAATTCAATTGCTTCCCTTGGAAGCTTAGGATAGTTTCTTGAACGATGGGTGCATGAAAAGTGAAGTCAATGGCTTCCCTTGGAATTAAGTTGCCTTAATCGATGGGTGCTTGAAGGAAAAGAATTAAAAAGCTTCTCTTGGAAGCTTACGGATGCAAGAAAGTAAAATGGGTCAATTGGTCTTAGTCAAACTTGTCCTACAAGCTAGAAATGGATGGTGGAGATTGAGTGTGGGAAGATAATTTCCTCACCTACCAATCAAATGGTAGAGAATAGTTGGGCTATCTCTTAAATAAATAAAATTAAAAGGCTTAAGGGAAAATACTTCAAGGTCTTAAAAATCATACCCTTTATTTTAATAAATAATATTTTAAAATAAAGCATACTCATCTTAAAATAAAATAATTAGAGTAATAAAAATAATCTTTATTTCAAAATATTTAACTTAAGGAATTAATAGAATGACGTAAGGACCTATGTAGTAGGATTCGGGTATTACAGCAGTTGTTGATGCAAAATAGTTTATGGTTGAATTTTTTTCGAGCCAAATATGTAAAGAATAAGCAGCTGAGTTTGTGTTTGGGGAGAAGCTTAGGTTCCAGCTTTTGGCATAAAGTTGTAGAGGGGATTCCTTTTATCCTAGAAAATTCAAAGTGGAAGGTGAATGAGGGTGATTTATTTTTCTGGTACGATAAATTCTTAGATGAGGGTCCTTTATGTGACCTTGTGCACCAGATAGAATTTCCTGAGATCAGAATTAGAGAGCTGCAGATTATTGATATCTGGGATATTGGAAAGTTGCAAAATATGGTCGGACCTCAATTGGTGACAAAGATTATGAAAACAACTGGGAACTTAAGTAGTAAGAAGGATGTGCTAATTTGGCTTCCAAAAAAAAGTGGTTCTCTCTACAAGGATGTGCTATTTTGTTTACTCTGTTACTGGGTGCAAATAGTTGGTTTTGTTTTTTGGTTACTTGGGTTTTGGTGATTTTTTTGTAACCCCCAAGTATATAAGTTGTAGCTATGGTATTCCTCAGCCTTAAGTGAGGTTTTTTAATATACTTGGGATGGAGCCGCTTTGTGTGGGGCTTCTGGCTTCTATGAAAAAAAAAAAGTCTAAAATTTGTACTATAACTCTAGGAGATCACGAATCATATTTTTTTTAGCATTCGTTTAAGACAAACAAATTACAATGAAAGACAGTGATTAAAAAATATATATAGTAAACATTAATAGGCCGATGAAATGTTGATGATATGATATTATTGCACACTACTCTACTACACGTGAAACATCCTATTACTCATGTAAGAAATTATAAATAAACAGGACCGAAATAACAATATTTAGTACCTCGTATTGTTAGGTTGGTGTTGGAGGATATTAATATTCTGATAGCTCCTATTGTTGGTAAAAGACCGACTTTTATTTATTGGAAGAAACTGGATAGGGGAAGTGTGAAATTGAATGTTGATGGGGGATCTTGTCGTAACGCGGGAGAATCCGGGGGGTATCATTAGAAATTCTTCAAGAACAACAATAGCAGGTTTTGCACATCATTATGGAAATGCAACAAATAATATTGCAAAATGTAAAGCATTACTTGATGGACTTCACTTATGTTGAAGGTTGAGATTGAAAGATGTTTTAGTGGAATCCAATGCAGGCATTATCATTGTTTGGCTTGCATCAGGATTTTGTCGTTATTGGTTTTTATGGGATTATTGGGAAGAAATCAAAGTGATTGCTCAAGAGATTAATGCTCGCTTTTGTCATATTTTTCGGGAAGCTAACATGGTGGCGGATCATTTGGCAAAAAAGGGAACTCAGGGCATGAATTTAGTATTTTATGGATCTGAGGATTTGCATGGATACATACGTGGACTTATTCACATGGATAATTTGGGTTTGCCTTATATTAGATTGAGATGATTATTTTGTTTTTATGTAGCAGAGATGTTTGTAGAGTTCTTTTTGGTATTCTGAAATTTTTTTGTCACTTGGGTTTGGTATTTTATGTTTTATCTTGTAAACCCCCAGGTGATTTGTGATATTACCATAGTCTCTCCTCCACCAGAAGTGAGGTTCTCTTAATAAACCTGGGTGGAGGTCACTATTGGACATGTGACTATCCTCTCTTTATTAATATATATATATATATATATATATATATATATATATAAGTACCTCGTATTGTAAACAAGATGTAAATTCTAAGGAATTGGTCTGCATGTTTGGCGTTCTTGCTTCAAGAAATATTATTTTCCGATGGTGGAGTTCATTATTGTATCCAATATTATATCCATATCTGAAAAATAGTAAATGATTACGTACGTTGTTTGTAAATTTTTAAACAAGCCATTATTAGTGTATTTGTGTGTGTGTCTATATATATATATATATATATATATATATATATATATATATTGCTACATGTACTTACATTTTTACTTACAAGGTTCATTTTGTTAGTTTTCTTTTGAAATTTAATTTTGAAATTTCAAATTTCATGATTTTCAGCATATTAATAACTGACATGTGGAGAAGTAAGTTTTTTGTAAGTTGTTCTTAAGTACATTTAGCATTTTCCATATATATATATATATATATATATATATATATATATATATATATGTATGTATTAAAATGTTTAAAGATCGATGTTTAAAAAATGTTTAAAAATAATTTTAAAAAAATACAATTACATGACTAGGGGCATACTCAATGGTACATGCAGAAAGGCATAGATAATATTACAACTTCTTTTATTTGTCTTAAGATTTGGCATGCTCCATTAATTAAGAGCGTTTCTAGTAGTTATAGTTTGACATAATCCTCATGACTTGGTCGGCCTTAATTGCAATCCACCATAAAGATACTTTTCACACGTTTGTATATGATCAAAGATGAATATGACTTTTCATAAAATACATTTTGGCATGCTCCATTAATTAAGAGCGTTTCTAGCTAGTAGTAGTTTGACATAATCCTCATTACTTGGCCGGCCCTAATTGCAATCCACCATAACAAGATACTTTTCACACGTTTGTATATGCTCAAAGATGAATATGACTCTTCATAAAATATATTTCTTAGACAACTAATTTTTGTGAATGTCAATATTAGCGAAATAATCATCGTTCTTTATAATTGTATACGTAATTCTAAAGAGCATGCTACATGTGAGAGGAGTAATCCCCAGGGCCAGGCCTGAGGACTAGGCTCTGGCCCAGGTCCAAGGACAAGGCCTAGACTGGGCCGAGTCAGCCCAGGAAGCCCAAGAAGAGAAGCAACCAGGCAGAGTTCACTGACAAGAGGATGAAAGGCTAGACAATCTGACACCCTTACTAGCAGACAGTCAGGGACATCCCAACGCCCAGACTGGTCAGAGAGGTGGAAGTGCCTGACCAAGACAACGCTGCATTAATGGAACGAAGAGGAGACACACCACATTTAATGCATCCCGAGGCTCGATATGCCACAACGTTCCTCCTGGGGTGTCAAAAATAGCTATAATCAAGTCTAACAGGTCTACAGCACACCAGGTAAGTGGTAAGGACACCCGACCCCATACGGAACGACAAACCCACTATCCTCACTGTGAGGGCCAACCCAGTCAGGTATAAATGCCCCCTCCCACAGCCAGGGAAAGGGTTCACACTCTTGAATACTTCTACTCTAATCTTCCTTGATTGATTATCTCTCTCTTCCTCTCCTACACTGAAACTAACTTAAGCATCAGAGGTACCACAGCCCTCAAACCCCCCATTCTTCATCTCAACAGGAGCCAAGTTTGAGCCCAACAGCATGGAGTTGCCCAGCCACGAAATACAACATCAACAGTGGCGCCATCTGTGTGATTTTATTTCCTATAGTAGCGTGTCTTTCGTATGCTGACAACAATGTACTCCCAAGAAGAACAACCCGAAGCGATGGAAGTAAGAACCAACGAACAAGATGAAATGATACGAAAACTAATGGAGGAAGTGATGGCTCTCTACCAGAAAAATGTCTCCTTGTGGAGGGCCAATGGAGAACTTGGGGGAGATGAGCAAAGCCACCACTCTGAGTCCCATCTAGCCCTTGAAGTAGTATCGGCCGAAGAAAAGTGATGCAGGATGTGCCTTGAGCTCCAAGAGCTCAGGGACAAATACGCTGAGATGGTCAAGCGAGTAGGCACGACGCCCATGGTGGACAAGCTGCTCACCAGTGCGGAGCTGCCATATAGTGCTGAAGTTATGGTAGTCCCTCTCCCCCAAGATTTAAAGTCTCGTAGATTGATGCGTACGATGGGTCAAAGGATCCCTTAGAGCATCTAGAGATGTTCAAGACCCACGTGACCCTGCACGGGTTCCTAGGATAGGTCGTGTGCAAGGCATTCCCTTTCACTTTGAAGTGGATGTCAAGAGCATGGTTCAAGTCCTTACCGCCCGTGACCGTCGACAGCTTTGCTGAGTTTGCCCAAATTTTCCTAATGCAATTCATGGCAAGCCGAAAAAGGAGGCCACCTATAGCCTACCTCTTGACCATGAAACAACGAGAAGATGAAAGTCTAAAGCCGTACCTCTCTCGGTTCAACAGGAAGCACATGACAACTAACGACCAGGATTAAAAAATCACCCTAGCGGCTTTGCTCGGGGGGATCTAGCCCCATAACCCCTTCATGACTAAGATCACACGAAAGACCGCAACTTCATTGAAGGAATTTATGGACCAAGCTAACAGTTTTATCAACGTTGAAGATACGCTTCAAGCACTGACGACCCCTCGAAAGACTAAGTTAGAGAGGACAGACAAGAAAGCTGCTAGCCAGAGCTATGAAGCAAGCCTAGAAGGTAGCAAAAAGAAAACGTGCAAGGTCAATTGAACAGAGGAGCAGCCCCCTTGTGGGCGGGTCAGACCGCACACCCACTCCAGCTTGGCCATGGAGGCCGAAAGAGAACCAAGCCCGCAGGCCAAACAGCAACAAGGCTCAGCCCACTCTAAGTACTGCACCTGCCACAAAACCGACAGCCACCGAATGGAGGATTGCTTCCCTAGAAAATGGAAGATGGAGGAGTGGGAAGCTCTGCTAGACCAGTGGGGTGACTAGAGGGGCAGCCAATGACCTGATGACTGCGCATTGCTAGTAAGGCAAAGGAGAAGCCCAGTGAGGAAATTCACACAATTGCAGGAAGGTACGCCAGAGGAGGGACCACCTCTTCGGCAATGAGGGCCCATGCAAGAAGGGCCAGATATGAGGAAGTGTTCATTGCTAGTAGGGCAGTCTCGAGCACCAGGAGTGGCTCAAGGGAGACTGTCATAACCTTCAACGAGAAGGATGAGGAGGGCATTCTGCACCCTCATGATGATGCCTTAGTCGTGACTGTGTAGATCCCCAACCACTTGACAAGGAGAGTCTTAATCGACAACAGCAGTTCCTCTGACATTCTATTTTGGAAAGCCTTCATCCAGATGGGAATCACTCCCTACCGTTTACGTCCGGCCCCGATGCCTCTCAAGGGCTTCATTGGAGATTTAATCCAGCCGATTAGAGCCATCACCTTACCCATCCTGGAGGGGAAGGCCTCGAGAACGGTGGCGACCATGGTGGAATTTCTCATGGCAAAGGCCCCTTCCTCCTCTAATGCAATCCTGGGGCAACCAACTCTGAACCACCTGAGGGCGGTAACTTCCACGTTTCACCTAAAGATGAAGTTCCCAACTCCCATTGGGGTGGACGAGATTTGCGGGGAGTAGCTCCTAGCATGGGAATGCTACACTTGGGAGATGAAGCCTGAGGCTATTGAGGTCCGAGCTCTTGAAGGAGTGCGAGAGGACACCGGCCAACCTCGAGCTCCAACCCTGATGGAGCTAGATGAGGAAGTAAGGGATGAGCAGACCCTACAACAAGCAAAACCCAATGAACCTCTAGAATTAATGTTCGTGGAATTGCAAAGACCTGAACGTATTGTCCGAGTGGGAACCAAGATGGCCCCTAAACTAAGCCAATACATGAAGTAGCTCATCGTTGAGCACCAAGACGTGTTCGCTTGGAGTCACAAAGAAAAGCTTGGAATCAACGCATCCGCCATCAAACATCGCCTCAGTTTCGACACTAAGGCAAAGAAGATCAAGCAAAAGCACCACAGCTTCAGTGCGAAGAAGTCCGTAGCCTTTGCCGGAGAGGTAGACCGGCTCCTGGCTGTAGGGTTCATCAGAGAAGTCTAATATTATATCATATTTGAAAAAAAGTAAATGATTACTAAATTTTTAAACAAGTTATTATTAGTGTATTTTTTCTCTATATATATATATATTAAAATGTTTATAGATCGATGTTTAAAAAATGTTTAAAAGAAAATTTTAAAAAAATACAATAACATAACTAGGGGCACACTCAACGGTACATGCTGGAAGGCAAAGATAATATTATCACTTCTTTTATTTGTCAAATTAATCATTGTTCTTTATAATCGTATACATATACACAAGCTCTAAGCGTTCAAGTTCAAGCTAAATTTCTCTCTAGATATAATTTTTGAAGTGAGACATGCCTCTTGTTTAATTAGTTCGGTTATAAAAAGAACTAGACCCATATCAATTCCCTGAAAGAATGGGGAAAAAGAGAACTCAATAAAAGTATATATATATATATATATCAATGTTAAGGATGTGTTTCACCACTTGGCACTCTCGATCTCCTACAACCAAAGAGTAAGAAGGCTCGGGGGTGGTGAAGGGGAACCTCTGATGCCTAAGTCAATAACAATAGGAGTAATTTGAAATCCAATCAATGTTCTTACCTAGCCTCTTTAAATAGACATTTTGCCTTCTTTTTATCCTTTGGGTTTAACCACCTTATCTGTTATTTGAAACTTGAACTCTCGTTCCTTAAAGTTGTCTATATGTTTTGAGTGGATGGATACCTTTAACAACCCTGGGATAGTGGGCAAGCACTCTCTTTATTGGTTTAGCTTGAACCCTACTGGGTTAGGTGGGTATTTAGGCCTCAAGTGTCTTGCTGGGCCGTGGACGTCCAGGCCCAGGAAATCACCCTACGGGCTTTTGGGAGTATTGGGGCCCTTCCAGTTACCCCACAAAGTCTCATGGCATGTTATGCAATGGAACTTTAACATTAGGCATTCTAAGGTTCTTGGTGGATTTACTTTATTCCCTTCGAATTACTGTGTCGTACAGTGGGCTCATTAAGTCACTAAAGAGTTGTTGGGTTTTGTGATTGTTGCTATCTATGAGATTAGGCTTTGGGCCCTACAATTTGAGCCCAATGTCGTGTGCTCCCTTCAACTACCCCACGAGTCCTCTCCACGTGTGAAGGTTTTCTGTGGTGATGTTTGGAATTCTACGTCATGATTCCCCACTATTTTTGTCAGAAACCGATACGCCTTCCCTATGATCTTCGTCAGGCAATGATACGCCTCCTCTCTTATCAACTACCGTCAGTATTTATTGCGAGGTGTTGTTCCCCTTTATTTTCATCCTGTTTTCTTGTTTCTGTCTCTTCGTGCTTCTTCGTTCTTCTTCTTTCTTGGTTCTCTTCTTTTCTTTCCTTTCTTCCTTCGTGTTTTCTACATCCATATTTTCATGGCTTCTATCAAGAACCCGGTTGTAGGCTATTCGCGACCCTACGAGCCCTCTGCCTCAGGTGGTGCTGGTGGCGCTGCTACTAGCCCTAACGTCGATGGAGCTGTTTCTCCATTTTCAAGGGTCATTGCTGGACTTCCTCTCTCTCCCTCCGCTAACTGGATGGTGCAAGGGACCATTTTAATATCCCCGACTCAGTGGGGTTTTCACTACCTAGCCAACAGAGGGGAGCGGTGGACATTAGAGGTATGGCCATCTCAGTCACTCTTTATTTGGCTATGTTTACAATGGGGCTTCGTCTGCCCTTCGTGAGTTCTATTCGCGATGTCTTAGATATCTTGGGTCTTGCTCCCGCCCAAGTAGTGGCGAATGCATGGCGTATCTTGATGGCTTACTGTGTTTTGTGGCAACGAGTTCTAGAACCCACCGATGATGATTATCCTAATCTCACTACACAGGAATTCCTTTCCCTTCACAGGTTTAGGCGTTTGGATGGGAATCTATGCACTTTTGGATCCTGTAGTAAACTTGTTCAACTTGAGCGGAAATACTCTCACACCAAAGATTGGTCCAAAAAGTTTTTTCTTTTTTTTTGTATTAGGAAAGGGGTGGGAATTTTTGGCAGACGAGGTTGTACACCGCTAGTTTCCCATTCGATTAGATTGGTCGCTTGTTCCTGACAAGCATGACTTTGAGGTCTTATTGTTCCCCCAGGAAGAAGCTCGCATTCCCCTGGTTCAATCTTGGTCAATGTCCAATCTTAACTCTACCTGGTCTGACGCCCACAAACATTGATAGATTTTTTATGGTCCCTAGTTGTGCCCATGTGCTTGGTCATGAGATTTTGGGCGCCCCTTCACCAGCGAGAAAGAGGCAGGGGGAAAGAAAAGAAAGCTCATCTCTCAACGAAACTGACAGATGCATCCTGTTTGTCCAGGGGCGCTCCACTTCCCCCCCCCCCCAATCACACAAAAGATAGGGGTTGAGGAACCCTCCAGTAACTGATCTGACTCACTGGATGCTACCATGGCTCAAGTGGATATTGAGCTGGATTTTATTTTTGAAGCCGAGGAGGTGGAGGCCTTGATGGCAGGGAATTCTGCTGGGTGAGCAGTAACTCCCGAGGATGCCCCTCCTTGAGAAGGGGAGGACTTTATTTCTGTTATGGATACTAGTCGCCTTAATGCACCTCCCGTTGGAAACCTTCCTCCCTTCTTGCTTGAAGATGTGGACTCTTTCCACTTAGTGGACATAGGCGAGCAATCATCTACTGCTTCAATGAATTCAGGTGGGGAACTCCTGAATTGCACTTTGTCTTCCCAAGTTTGTCGTCGGCAAGTGGGAGCAGGGTGTCGATTCCTTCACCCCCTTTATTACGGGAGGATGCGCCATTCCCTTGGCGTTCAATACTTCACCTGGATGGGTGGAGAAACTTCTCTAACATTTTCTATCGGCGATGGGCAAATCAGACATTCCAATGAGACCCCATTCTAGTAGAGTGTTGCCATTCCCCAATCGATCAAATAGTTGGCACCTAAGCCCAAGCAAACGTCAAATCTGTCGCCTTCCCTTGATTGATTGATTTTTTTTTTGGGACCTTATCTATAGAGAAGAATAGATAAGGTCATCATTCTCCTTAACGTGATTGTTTTTTTTTTTTAGGGAGTTGATCAATTGGCTGGGATACTTGTGAACAATCATATGGGGCTCGAGGAGGAGAACGACTCCATGCATTCGTTCATTGGTAGGGCTCATGGGGCTGTTGTTTCCGCTTAGGAGGAGCAAGAAAAGTTGGCTACGAAACTTGGCCGAGTCGAAGCCTTTCACCGAGATCAGGTTGCCTCCCTCCAATCTCGTTGGTGAGCATTTTAGAGAAAAATGTGCTATACAAAGCCAATGTCGCTATTATGGAGGTTGAACAAAGCAATCTTGCCACCAGCATGAACACTATAGAGATAGAAGTGGAGACTTGAGGAAGGTGAAAGCTGACTACCTCACCCACCTAGCTGCTTCTAAAGAAGAGCGGTGAGAAACCATCCTCCAGCTGAGTGTTGCCCAAGGCGACAAAGTTAAGGCAGAGCAGGACTTGGCCGCAGCCAAGAATACCATCAAAGAGCACGATCGTAATTTTTTTATGTTGAGTCAGAGCTAGGAGGGCAACAAAAAGGCCTTGGCTGCTTCTGAGCAGAGGATTTCCAAGCTAAATCAAGAATTGGGCCATTTGCAGGATCAAATTAACCGTCTTATCCCTCAGTTCAACTCTGTTCATGTAATTCGCGATCGTGGTTTTGGGATTGGTTTCAAACTTGGCATTAAACAGTTGCAAGTGCTTCTACTCGCACATCCAGAGGCCAACCTTCACACCTTGAATTGGAGGGACATACGTGCCAGTTCTACAGCTTACCACTACTTTGACTCCATTGGGCGAGATGTAATGCCAAAAGCCTTTCCTCTTCCCCCGCCTTTTGATTTTGATTGCAAGAGAGTTGCTCAACCACTTAGTATTGGCGAGATGGTGTAGTGGGAGAGTTGCTCAACAGCGTAACCTTGACCATTAGAATAAGGTGGGAGAGTTTCTCGACCGCTTAGTACTAGTGAGAAGATGTAGTGGGAGAGTTGCTCAACCACTCAGCATTGGCGAGAAGGTGTAGCGGGAGAGTTACTCGACTGCATAACCTTGACCATTAGAATAAGGTAGGAGAGTTGCTCGACCACTTAGTACTGGTGAGAAGATGTAATGGGAGAGTTGCTTGACCACTTAGCATTGGCGAGAAGGTGTAGTGGGAGAGTTGCTCGACTGCATAACCTTGACCATTAGAATAAGGCGGGAGAGTTGCTTGACCACTTATTATTGACGAGAAGGTGTAGCAGGAGAATTGCTCGACTGTGTAACCTTGGCCATTGGGATAAGGCAGAAAAGTTCCTCAACCGCTTAGTATTGGTGAGAAGGTGTTGCGAGAGAGTTACTCAACCGCATAACCTTGGCGAGAAGGTGTAAGATGGGAGAGTTGCTCGATCGTGTAACCTTGACGATTGGAGTAAGGCAAGAGTGTTGCTCAACCTCTTAGTATTGGCGAGAAGGTGTAACGGCAGAGTTGCTGGACTGTGTAACCTTGGCCATTGGGATAAGGCTAGAAAGTTCCTTGACCACTTAGTATTGGCGAGAAGGTATTGTGAAAGAGTTGCTCGACTGCATAACCATGACGAGAAGGTGTAAGGCGGGAGAGTTGCTCAATCGAGTAACCTTGGTGATTGGAGTAAGGCGAGAGTGCTGCTCGATCGCTTAATATTGGCCAAAAGGTGTAGCGGGAGAGTTGCTCGATTGCATAACATTGGCCATTGGGATAGGGTAGAGAGTTGCTCGACCGCTTAGTACTGGTGAGAATGTGTAGTGGGAGAGTTGCTGACCATGAACCTTGGTCATTAGAATATGGCGAGAGAGTTGCTCAACCACTTAGTATTGGCGAGAAGATGTAGCGGGAGAGTTGCTCTACTGCATAACCTTGACCATTAGAATAAAGCGGGAGAGTTGCTCAACCACTTAGTATTGACGAGAAGGTATAGCAGGAGAATTGCTCGACCAAATAACCTTGGCCATTGGAATAAGGTGGGAGAGTTGCTCAACTGCTTCCTAGTGGCGAGAAGGTGTAACAGGAGAGTTGCTCGGCCGCTTAACCCTGGGCGATTGGAGTAAGGAAGGAGAGTTGCTCAATCGCTTAATACTGGCAAAATATAGGAGATAATAAAAGCCATAACACAATGTGAATGATTGAAATAAAAGCGTTTGGCAAGAATAACCATTAATCAAAAAGTCTTAACAATGAAACTTTAAACATAATGAAATATTAAACATAAAACTTCCTTGGATGCTCAGCATTCCATGGGTTTGGTAATTCACATCCCGCCATATATTTTAGGTGATGTGTTCCCTGACGACTAGTTCCTATAACCAAGTAGGATCTTCCCATCTCGGGCCTAGCTTTCCTTCCTCCGCAGTGGTCACTCATGTTTCTTTTGAGATCAAATCGCCTACCTTAATGGACCTCAGTCTCACTCTTTTATTGAAATACTGGTTCATCTTCTTCTTGAAGGCGACCACCCTTGCCTTAGCATTTCCTATTTCTTATTCTAAAAGATCCAGATGCTCTTCTAGCCTCTTTTCATTCTCACTGGTGTCAAAATGGAGCCTCCTATGACTTGGTACCCCCACTTCTACAGGTATCATGGCTTCGGTTCCATATGCTAAGGCGAAAGGAGTTTCACCTGCTGATGTCTTGGATGTTGTCCTGTATGCCCATAGAATCTACGAGAGTTCATCTACCCATGTCCCTTTCTTTTCACCAACTTTCTTCTTCAGTATCCCAACTATAGTTTTATTGGTTGCCTATACTTGTCCATTGGCCTGTGGGTGCCTGGGAGATGAATATTTGACTTTGATCCCAAGTTCTGCACACCACCCACAATAGTGTTCCAAATCGAATTGCTTGCCATTGTCAGAGACAATGCTTTGTGGAATCCCAAATTTGCACATGATTGCCTTCAAAATGAACTTCATCACATTTTGAGTAGTCCCTATCACCATTGCCTCAGCCTCTGCCCATTTTGTGAAATAGTTGACGGCAATGATGATGAACTTTGTTCCTCCTTTACCCGGGGGCATAGGGCTGACCAAGTCTATCCTTCATTAGGCAAACGGACATGGAGCCGTCATTGACCTCAATTCCTCTAGTGGCATGTTCAAGACTGGTGCATGTAGTTGGTACTGGTTACACCTTATTACCAACTCCTTTGCATCACTCAAGGTGTTGGGCCAGTAGTAGCCCTCATGACCTTCCTCCTGAATGATTCCTGTAGATATCTTCGTGTACTCCCTTTATCACAGACTCGGCTTCCTCTTGCAAGATGCATCTTAGCAATGGGCAAGAAAAGCCCTACCTGTATAACGTTCCATTTATCAATGTGGAACAGGCTGCCTTGTTTCTTATCTTCCTTGCCTCCTCCAGAGAAGCATGTAGCTCACCATTTTTCAAATATTGGGTGATGTCATATGCCCATCCTGGCAAACTTCCATCAATTCCACAACCTTCATCCCCTATGGCTGTCGTATCTACCGCCTTGAGGGCTACCTCTGAGAATCCGCTCGATTCAAAAATACTGGAATCGACAAGATTTCTCTTGAACATGATGGAGTTACCTCATTAGCTTCGGTCCCTTCATTGAATACTCCCTCATGATTTGGCCAATCACCACTTGGGAGTCCACCTTGATTACTATCGAATCTCCTCCTGATGCTTTAGCTATGCCCAACCCCATGAGCACTGCCTCGTACTCTGCTTCATTATTTGTCACCTTGAAGTTTAGTCGGATGGCATGAAATGACTCCACACCATCTTCTGTTACCTTGTGAACACCCACGCCCCCTCTTGCTCGGAAAGATGAGCCATCAACATGCATGAGCCACGGTTTCTTCTCAAGCGCCTTCGATGTCTCCTCGAGAAAGTTTGTTAATTCTGCGACAAAATCAACCAAGATCTGCCCTTTGACAAAGGTTCTGGGAACATAACTGATGTCATATTCGCTTAACTCCATTAACCATTTCACCAGCCACCCCAAAGTGTCAGATCTTTGAAGCGCCTTTCGCAAGGGCGTAGAAGTGATGACCCTTATGGGTTTGGGCCTGGAAATAAGGGCGCAACCAACCTGACATCACTAGGGCGAAGGTGATCATCTCAATCTTTGGGTATCTCTTCTCTGCTCCTCTCAAAGCTCTACTGACATAATATACAGGCCTCTGGTCCTTCCCTTCATCCCTTCTAGAGTGACAGCCAAAGAAAGTGACAAGGGCTCCCCTTACTTAGTCTGATTGAGTAGTGGTGGGTGGGCAAGGTACTCTTTCAACTGTACAAATGCCTCTTCCCACTATTCTTCCTGCCAGTTGTTGGACTTCGTTGAGAGTCATGGGTGGTTTCATCTCTACGATCACCCTGAGTTTCTCAGGATTTGCCTTGATGCCCCTTTCAGACACTTGATTGAGCTGCATTATTGCATAATTTATATAGTTAAAATCAATGTATTTTTAATTGTTTTATCATATTATCATTGATTTTAGATAGAAAAATGATCAAGAGGCAATAAATCCAAGTTGTGATTTAAATTGATTAAAAACATAGTTTATGCTTATTTTTATAACTTGTGATTTAATTTGATTTTATTGTCTCACATGCACAACACATTTTTCCTTTTTATATTTTAGTTTAGTTTTTATTTAATTTTTATTTAATTAATTATTTTCTTTTTCTAATTTTATTTTATTTGATTTTATTTTTATTCTATCTTATTTTATTTTATTTTATTTTATTTTATTTTATTTTATTTTATTTTATTTTATTTTTATTTAATTTTTATTTTTATTTTATTTTATTTTTTCTGCACAGGTCCTAAACGACATGTCGTTTAGGAAAAACGACATGTCGTTTTACACGAAACTTGAAGCTGCTGTTTGAGGTCGACGACGTGCCGTTTTCATCGAAAACCAAACGACGCTGTTTTGATTCATCTTCAACCTCTCGACCGACTGCATGCAACGCCATGCATGCCGTTCCAAGCTTTACGCAGCCGTGCCCAAGCCACCATGAGCAACTCTCCGAAGCCACCAATGCCACTACACCTTCTCTCCACCGGCCAGCAGCAGCACAGCCTCTTCACCACCACGAAACAACCGCACGGTTTCCTCTGTTTTCATACCTCCGAAACAGAACACGCGAGTTTGAAATAAGTGAACCATTCAGTGCAGCTTCGGCTGGAGTTTGGTGGGGAACAAAGAACAAACAATGCACATGCAGAAAGGAAACCGAATGAAAGAAAAAGAAAGTGAAGTTTGATGCATGTGATCGGTTTCGGTGCATGCAGCAGAGAAGAAGAAAACAGAACTATTCGGTGCATGCATGTGGTTTCGGCGCAAGAAAGAAAGAAAGAAAAAGAAAGGAAGTAAACAACTACAAATCAGTGCATGTGGTTCGGTGCAGCAGAAAAAGAAAAGAAAAGAAAAACAAGCAGTGCATTCGGTCGGTGCAATGGAAAGCAGTGAAGAAAATAAAGAAAAGAAAACTGCATGTGTTCGGTGCATGCTGGGCGTTCGGTTAGACAAAGAAAAAAAAGAAGAAGAAGAAAGCAGTGCATTCGGTCGGCTGGAAAGCAAGAAAGAAAATAAACAAGCATGTGGTTTCGGTGCAAAGCAGAGAAAGGAAATAAACAACTAGCAGTCTCGGCTGGAAAGTAAGGAAGAAACAAAAGAAAATAAAGAAACAAAAGGCAGTGGGAGATGAACAGATGCACATGGGAGGTCACGGACTAAGTAAATACAGTGGTTTTGAAGCCTATATAAAGGCTTGTAAGCAAACGAAGAGGGTGGCAGATGTTAGACGCCCAGTAGAGTCTGTGGTCGATGTTAGACACCCAGTAGCTGTAGAATAGAGTAGTTGTAGTTTTTCAGTTTAGGAGACAACGCAAATGAAGTGAGGGAGTTCGGTGATACAGTTGAGAGCCTAATGGACCAACTGTGTTATCGAGCTGTCCTCTCCTTTATCTGTAGTCTCCACTTTATTTTTATTTTTTTTATTTCAATTTATGTCATTTAATTTTATGCACTTTAAATTTATGCACTTTAAATTACTGTCATTTATTTTTCTGCAATTTAATTTTCTGCACTTTAAATTACTGCACTTTATTTTCCTGCACTTTTAATTTCTGCACTTTAATTTATTGTCATTTATTTTTCTGCATTTTTATTTCCTGCAATTTATTTTTATGTCATTTAATTTTCTTGCTCATTTAAATTTCAGTTATTTAATTTTCAACAATTTAAATTCACTGTCTTGCGCTTTAATTTCTTTACTTTTCATCACTGCTTCTCAACACTCAAAGCCAACCAAAAATGAATCTGGTTCACGACCAGTAAATTTTCTTTTTCATTGCACTCTTTCATCCATTGTAAATATCATCACTTTTTATTTTTATTTTCTCATTGTAAATAATTCCACCATTTTACACGAGTTTATTTTTAGCACTTTCCCTGTGGAGACGATCTAGGAATTTATTCCTAATTACTACGCGACACGCTCCTGCACTTGGGATAGCCTTTTGGCTGCTCATTTTCGAACGAGTCAACACTATGAAGCCCAAGAACTTACCCGACTAGACCCTGAATGCACATTTAGTTGGGTTGAGCTTCATCCTATATTGTGGCAAAATGCCGAAAGCGTCCCTCAAATCTTCCACTTACTGCCCAAACTCCATGCTTTTTATTAGAAGGTTGTCCACATACACCTCCATGTTTTAGCCGATCTGATCCTTAAACATTTTATTGACCAGCCTTTGGTAAGTTGCTCCAACGTTCTTCAATCCAAATTGGCTCATTTTATCCTGGTCAGGTTGGCTCATTTTGATTTGGTTGTACCCAGAGTAGGTGTCCATGAAACTCAACATCTTGTGACCAGCCATGGCATCGACTATCATATCTATTCTGGGGAGAGGAAAACCCTACTGCTAATAGATGATTTACTTCCTCTGCCATGGCCTTATATTTCTCTGTACTGAAATTCCTTTTCTTCTGCTTCATAGGCCTTATGTCCAAATTAACGCTTAGTCGATGTTCCATCACTTCTTTATTGATTCCTAGCATATCTTGGTGATTCCATGCAAAGACATCTTTGTGCTCAAAGAGAAGCTATATTAGATGATCCCTTTCTTCCTTCGCCATTGTAGTCCCGACCCTTACATGGTTGTCCGGCTGGGTTGGATCGAAAGATACGAGTTCCAATGGTTCATTGGCTTCTCCTTGTCTCAATGCTTCCTTGTCCCTCATTTATGCTTCTGTCATGAAACCTATGGGTGGAGGTGGTGGGCAGACTCCATCGCCATGTTCTCATGACTCTACTGTTTTTACATCCCGCTCTCCTCTTTTTAATTCCTACACATAACACTCCCTAGTGAGCACCTATTCTCCATGCACCTCGCCAACTCTCAATGGCATCGAAAACATCACTTTCAAATGATAAGTTGATGTGATTGCTTTCAAAGCGTTAAATGTTGGCCGGCCTATGATGGTATTATAAGATGACTGAATTCTGACCACCAAGAACCCACTCATGTTGGTGGCAATGCAAGGGTTAGTTCCTACTGACACATGCAGTGTGATAGACCCAATGGGTTGGACTGTGTCTCCCATGAATCCCTTCAATGTGGTTGGTGCTAGGCAAATTTGGCTAGCATTTAAACCCATCTTCATGAAAGCATCCCAGAATAGGATGTCTGCTGAGCTCCCGTTATCTATCAATATCCTTCTCGTCATGTAATTCGCGACCAGTATTGTCACCACTATTGCATCATCGTGGGGGTATACCACCCCTCTAGAATCCTCATCACTAAAGAAGATTGGGGGGTGAGTAATGCATCTGTGCCTATTTAATAGGCCTCTCTCTGTTGTAAACTTCCTCGTATCTTGCCCACCTTGCATAGGTCTTTCTCCCCAATGAGGTTGGTCCACCTCCCGCATATCCACCAACTATGGTACGAATTTCTCCCAAAGGTGAATTCCACATATCTGCCTCTTGCATAGGTCGTTGGTTTCTTGGTTCTTGTGACCTTCTCGCCCTTTTAGGTGATCTCCTCATTGGGCTCTCGCACTGTTTAGTCTTGCCTCTTGTCATTTAAACATCACGGCAGAGATGCGTTCTCAGCCATGATGCACTCCAGCTTTCCACCTCCCTTAAGTTCTCCAATTTTTTGTTTGAGCATATGGCAATCCTCAGTTCGATGGTTATTCGCTCTGTGGTACACACAATACCTTTGTTACCGCCACTCGCGGACCTCATCACGCCTACTCTCTTTTGTTTCATCCTAGTTTTGTACACCGAAATAGTGTACGTGACCACTACGATACCGCCCCATAAGCGTCTCCCGCTTTTTCTCATACTAGTTCTTCGTTGGCCTTTGGCTATTTTCTTGGGTCTTCTTAGGGCCCTCCCTCGATGCATTCTCCTCTTTTTGCCTCTTTCTGGTGGTGAGGGAGCTCAACGTATCTTCAGCATTCACAAAATCATCTACCTGATCCATAAACTGTCGTAGATTGGATGGGGTCTTTCTCTCCAGCTCAGTCATGAAAGGACTTCTCGGCCAGATTCCCCCAAGCAATGCAACCAACATGTTTTTTCATCTTGGTCATCAGCTGTCATTCTTTCCTTAATGAATTGTGCCAAGTACGCCTTTCAGATTCTCGTCTTCCCTCTACTTCACTCTTAATAGGTACACCACTGATCGTCTCCTCTGCCGACTAGCCATAAACTGGGTGATGAACTACCTTCCAAGTTCTTCAAAATTCTCAATGGAGCCCGGCCACAGTTCTTCAAACCATTCCCAAGCTACTCCCTTTAATGTCAAAGGAAAGGCTCTGCATGCAATGTCTCACATGTGGGCCTTGAAGGTTTCCAAGTACTCCACTTGATCCTTGGAGCCATCATACATGTCTATCGACGGGACCTTAAACTTTGGTGGAAGCAGTACTACCATGATCTCTGACATGTAGGGCAAGTTAGTGTTGGTTAATAGCTAGTCAACTAAAGACGATGTCCTGATCTTTTTGGCCATTTCTTCATACTTATCCATCAAGCTGTGCAAGTCATGGTGCAACTTCTTCGTATCCTTGTCCTCCTGGTAGGCCTTACCGATGCTCTCATTGTTTGCCTCCATCTCCACCCTGTCAGCCTGACTAGGTGTCGTGCATTCTCCCGACGGTCCTTTTCTCGCCTTGAGGATCTCATTCTCCTTTCACAGCGAATCGACCTCTATATTAAGTTTCTTTGCTTTCTCTTCCATTTCTGCAAGTCTTCCCTCCATGTTTTGCAAACTCTCCTCCTGATCTCTAGTAGCCTGAGATCAAGTGGTGGTGGGCATGTGAAAAGCACACTGATTGTGAGATATTAGGATCCCATAGATGGCACCAACTATTGAGTACTTGGTGAAGGCTCAGGGGTGGTGAAGGGGAACCTCTAATGCCTAAGTAACAATAGGACTAATTTCAAAGCCAATCAATGTTCTAGCCTCATTTATGTACTTGGCCTCTTTAAATAGACATTTTGCCTTCTTTTGATCCTTCGGGTTTAACCACCTTATCCATTATTTGAAACTTGAATTCTCGTTCCTCAAAGTTATCTATCTACTTTGAATGGGTAGATACCTTTAACAACGTTGGGATAGTGGGTGGGCACTCTCTTTATAGATTTAGCTTGAACCCTACTGGGTTAGGTGGGTATTTAGGCCTCAGGTGTCTTGTTGGGCCATGGAGGTCCAGGTCCAGGAAAACACCCTACGGGCCTTTGGGAGTGATGGGGCCCTTCCAATCAACTATCTCTCTCCAAGGCTTCTCTATCTCTAAAGAATGCCCAAAACGTCGTTCCTCTCCTCTCTAGCTTCAATTTGCTACTTTTCAACAAATAAAACATCACATATATATAACACAATGCCAAAAGCCCTAAGGCAGCAACTCTCTACATTATTCACTCAAGTAGAATGTCGAGCACACCTTGAGCAAAATTTTTGTCAAACATTCACTCGAGTGGCCTATCAAGCAAGCCTCAAGTGAACTCTCTATCCAAAATTCGCTCAAGCCAACCATCAAGCGCACCTTGAGCGAACTCTTGAGTTAAGTTTTGCTTGACCCCAATGTTGAGCACTATTTTTTTGGTTGACGTTGTGGCCCCTTTTGGTTGATGTAGCAACCCCTTTTTGGTTGATATGGCGGCCCCTTTTCATTGGCGTGATAGCTCATTTTTGGTTGATCTGGCAGCCCCTTGTGCTATGATGCAATCCTATATTTTGCTTTTTGTTTGTGCCTTAGAAACTATTTTGTGCTTTGTTTTATGCCTTATAACCTATTTTGTGCTTTGTTGGCTTGTTGAGTTATTTTTTCCCTTCGACTGTGATGATGTCAAACTTCATTCGGGACAAGGGAAATGGGCACAAACTCCATGACAGGGTAACCCAGATGGCCAATATTTGTGTCAAGACTCTAAATATTGGCAACCAATTAGTACAACTATAAATTTTTGCCATTTGCTCTATATCACCTTTGTTTTCCTAAGTCGGTTTGGCTTTCGTTGATTTTAAGCTTCTAACATGTTTAAATTCCTTCATTGTCTACAATTTTAATGGACTCACAAGAGCGTGAAAATATGTTCTTCACAAACCTCCTACATCAGAACCCTAACATTCACCCCACTTTCTTGTGTCAAACTCAACATAGTCAGTGGTGAAAGACTCTACAACCCCACCACAAATAGAGGTTCTTAAATGAAAAAATCACAAAGGGGTGCCAAATCACAAAGCGTCCTACTACGTAGGTTCTTACGTCATTTTTATTAATTTAATTTCTTAAGTCAAATATTTTAAGATAAAGATTTTTATGATTTTAATATTTTATGATTTTATTTTAAGATATGTGTGCTTTTATTTTTATGTGGGTCATTAAAAATAATTTAAGGGTATATTTTAAGATCTTATCATATATTTTCTTTAAGCCCTTTACTTCTATTTAATTAAGGAATGTCCCAAACCCTCTCCACCATAGGATGAGTAGGATGAGAAAAAATATCTCCTATGCCTAAATCCCCACCATTCATTCCTTATCTTGCAAGAGAAGTTTTGACTCACTTTATCTCAATTGATGACCAACTTCTTCCACAACCATTCGGACCTTCTCCTTCTTCCCTTACATGCCAATTCAAGCTTCCAAGATAAGCCAAAAGAGAATCTTTTACAAACTCTAAGTGCAGCCTTGTTCTTTCACCTATAAATACCCTTCGGTTTCTCTAGCATCGAACGATTTCTCTTTCATTCCTCCAGCCGATTCTCCATCTTCTCTTAAACTTAGGGTTTGGTTGAAGCTCATTCAAGGAGGATGAATTTCGTGGCCTTGGATCTTCGGATTTCTTCTCCTCCTTCCGTTTGTAATTTGCTGAGTTAGGTAATACTCCATTCTATCTGACTTCTTGTGAATTTGGAACCATGCTCAGTGAGTTTATGCTTTTTATTTAGGGGTTTTCGTATTTCCTTGTGTAAATTGAATTATGTGTAGCGATTCTAGGTTGAGTCCTCTTTTGGTTCCTTATAATTCATGTCCTAGCTAAGTAGAAACCTGATGGAGGGAACTATGCCTGTTTTCTGTTAGTTCCAGCCGTGCATATACTTCGTTGGTTCCAGTCATGTGTTATACCTTACTTGGTTCCAGTCATATGTGATTATAAGCTGCTTTGTTGTATTTCTTCTTGTGATTTATTAAGCCTAAGCCATGTTTTGATTTTTACCATGTCTTTAGGTGTTAGGTTAATGAGGTTGAAATTATGATTTTAAGCATGCTTTCTCAAGATTTATGGCCTAAGTAAGCCACTAGGAATTCTTACATTGAAATAGTAAGCTTGCCTTGGGAATTTTGAGTTACCGAATATTGTACCTATTATGTACGCTGTGTTTTCAGAAAATGGGATGTTTTCCTAAGCTCTCTACAATTTTAGTACGGTTTGATTAAGTAGTTGAAGTTTGGGTTAAGTGAAGGATGTTTAAGAGCATGAAAGTACAAAGACTATTGGTTGTCCAAGGATCTCAGAATTTTCCACTATGCTTTTGTTGAAACCTAAATCAGCCCATTTCATTCCTTTGTTCAATTTTACCTTGGCTCAACCAAAGATGAATTTTAGTATGAAAAACCCATGAAAAAGAAGTGACAAAATCAACCCTCTGTAAGCATTGGCCCTTTTGTTGAATTTATCTTCCAAAATGATAATTGCAAACTGTCCAATGTCCTCTTCAATGAGAAATTTCCAGATTTGAAATACCTTCTTGTTCCCTTCCCTTTTTCAAATAAATTCCTACCATTTATGTATTTTAATCTATGATTTCCATCCATCCTTTATGTAGAAAACAATGCCCTTTTTAAGAGGAACAACCAATGAGTTATGTGTTTTCATGAGTCTCCTTAAATTTTATAGGATGAGGATTTTAATGCTTTGACCTAATGTCATGCATGGTGGGTAGATAAACGGGTAAAGGAAACGCTTAATTCCAAGTTGAAATTTAAGTGAGCTTATAAGCGTATCGATAAGTAAGGCTCAAAGTAAGGTGAATGTTAATGTGTCTATCTCATTTTATTGAATAGGAGTCTATTTTCAAGATCAAAGGAACCCACTAGTAAAGCTCATAGGTAAGCATCTATGACCATGCTCTTTACATAAGTTCTCTTTTTATGAAAGAATATCTCTTTCTCTTTTCAAATGTTCTTCTAAAGATAGAGTAAGTATGAAAATATATTATGTATAAGCCCTTCTTGGTGGCTCCTGTTAAGCACCCTACTACTTATAATTGTGTGTATGGTATAAGGTAATGCATCATGAGATTTTTATGCATGCTCTCTTTTAAATAACTAATGTCTTACTTATATATATAGCATAACATGAAACCTTTTTCAAAAATACATATGCATTGGACTAAGGAAAGACAATGAAAATGAATGAATGCAAAGGAAAGGAAAAAATGAAAGGAATGTTCAATGTATGAAAATACGTAACGGCCACATGAATGAAAGGGGTACCCAAATGAATGAATGGGCAGATTGCAATGCCAGGTAGTAGTATCTGGTAGTGAACTTAGTGCTGTACCCTGACGGAATGGGATTCCAACCCATGACCACAGGCAAATCCATTGATCCAAAAGACCGCTAACCCTAGCACGCGGGGCGTAATAGTGTGCAATGGCCTATGAAAGTGAAAAGATGAAAAGCATGTTTATGCATGAAAGTATGGGTTATCACCCAAAAATGTTTATGCATGAAAGTATGGCATATTTCTCAAGAATGTTTATGCATGACAGCATTTTCAAGGAAATTGCAAATGTTTATGTATGCATGTTTTCAAAAGAAAGTTATGTGAGTAATATGTTAACGGCATGGTGTACTACTTACTGAATATTACACTCACTTTTGTGTTTATGTGTTAAATGTCCAGGTAATGATGGAGAGGCTGTGGAGCCAGGCATTGCCGAGGAGGGAGGGGCTGAAGCTTAGTATTCCCCAGTTCGTTGGTTGATGATGGTTTTGGTTACAAGTTGTAGGATGGGTCCCATGTTGGGGACGTTTTGTGAAATTACTTTAAACAATATGGTTTTTGGGTATGTTGTAAATTCTATGGTGGGGTGATGGTAATGGTGTGACTTCTATGGAGGGGTGATGGTAACCCGTCATACGATGGCTTGCCACCTTTTTTTCTTGTATCGAAGGAACTGAGTTTCTTCTTATTTTTAAAACTAACTATGCTTGATGAATGGATGATGGACTCTGAGAGTCCTTTATTGAAATGCTAATACACCTGTTGATCTAGATACAGTAAATGATGCCGAGGGGGAGCATGTTCTTGACAATGATGTTGTTGACTTGGATAGGCCAATGGGAAGGAAAGCGGAGATAGCAAAATGAAAGGTCCCAAATAGGCTAACTGAGGATATTGTCGAGATCTCTAAGATGAAGTATACTCTTCTTGAGAAGTGAAGCCTTCAAGAAAAAGAATTTTTCCATCTTAAAGAGTAGAAAATGCATTATGATGGAGAAATTGAGGATTATAAAATATGGCAAGAGGACAATAGGCTAAGGTTGGAAATAGATATACTTCAACTTACCCGAATTAAAGTTGAGGAGAAAGCAAAGAATGAGCGGTTAAAAAGGGACGAGTGAATCATGTTGATGGATGTCACTGTATTACCTGAATTACAACAAACATAGTTTCAACAACATCAAATATAAATTGTGGCAAAACGTAATGCAAATAAACAGTGAAAGTTGGGAGTGACAATTTCCTGTAAATTCTTTATTCATTGTGACAATTTTCTTATTAGCAATCATTGGTTAATTTGTATAAACTTATTTCTTTTTCTTTTTTCTTTTTCTTTTTGGATTTGAGGACTTTGTCTATGATGTTGGGCAATTTTTCTAATGTTAGATGCATGTTAAACTTAGTTTTGGATACATGCTATTGAGGACATTGTTTCTATAGCAACTTTTTTTAGAATAGATATTACATATGCTAGGAATAAAATAACCCAAAGCTTGTTGTGATATATTTTATTAGGGAACCAAAATCATATATATGAATGTAAACACCAAACTAACAACATATATTATCCTAGCCGAGGACATTTTCTAAAACTGGCTATATAATTGACATTGATGCGTAATTAGGTTCGATTAGAGTTGAGAATGAGCTGAAGTGTTTGTTTCTAATTTAATGATGATGTTGAATGACTCCTTAAGTTCAATTCTCTGATTGTGTGATAGTTCAGGAGGACTATCATCAGCATGTTCATTATCGAAGTCGTGAACTCCATTATCATCTCCCTTATCTTCAATAATCATGTTTTGTAGAATTATGCATGTTTTCACAATTGTAAAGCATTGTTGAAGGATCCAAAATGTATGCTCTACATCTTTTCTTTTTTACTCATGTGCTACTGCAAAATATTTCTTCTTGTTCCCTTGTGTAGATGGAATCATATTCACAAATGTTGACCATTTTAGATAAATATGATCGGCAAGGTAGTACCCCATAATGTAGTCATTACCATTAATTGAGTAATTTACTAGAGCACACCCTTGAATGAGCTTAGTAAAAATTGAAGATCTCTATAGCACATTGGTATGATTATGAGAATCAGGTAATCCAAAAAATGCATAACATATCCAAGATCATATGATCATACAACCGATTCTAAGATAATGGTTGGTTCACGACTGTGACTAGATTACATATCTTTGCACGCAGATGGGCAGTTCAATGCTCCCTAGCATCTCTGGGAATCCACGTTGTTCACCAATAGATAGCAATCGAGCAATATCATTGGCATTTGAAGATCTCAAATATTTATTAGAGAAGACATTTACGACCACTTTCACAAATTGTTTCAAGCTCTCTATTGGGCTGCTTTCTCCAATCTTTATGTATTCATCCATGAAATTGGGAATTACTCCATACGCAAGTATTCTAAGTGCAACAATGATCTTTTGCAGGAAAGATAGACCAAGTCTTCCAGCATTATTCCTTCTTTAGATAAAGTAAGGCTCATAAGCTTCTATCTCATTCTGAATACGAAGAAAAATAGACCGACTCATACGAAATCTCATTTGGAATACATTAGGAGGATATATTGGTGATTCTGCAAAATAGTCCCAAAAAAGTCATTTATGCCCTTGTTTACCTCTGGTCAATAGCATATATTTCCTGAATTATTGTTGGTCCATGCACCAAGTTTATGTCTCAAGGTGGCTTGATGTGAATGGCAATGGCCAAAAGGTCTAACCAATTGTATTTGAGTATTTATTTTTTAGTAAAAAATGAAATTATGAGAAGCAAGCTGAAAATACTGAAGAGATAATTACATATCTCTACAATTTTGTCTTTGTAGGCGTCGAGTTCACTAAAGGGGATAACGTTGTACTCTGGCGGCTTTAATGGTTCTTCATCATCTGGAATTTCCTCAATGATGGTTCTTGAATTTAAGATTCATTGGCATTGATGTGTTTCAATCCTATGCTTTGAATCTAATGGCCTGACATATGCGTTACTAATGTAATACGATTGAAAGATGTGTAGGGTGTCATCATGAAAATTTATGTCTTTATGAAACATTATAGCTTGCAACCAATTGCCTTGCAAAATATGACAAAATCTTGAATAAATTAGGTTTGGCTGATAAAAATTGCTATATTTTGAGAATTCCACTGAGAGGAAATGTATTAAAGGCTTATATGTAATGATAAAATGGATTTTTAAAGGCCCATATACAATCATTTTTAACATATTGTATAAAAGAATAGAACTAAGACATAAAGTTTGTTTTTACAAATACCAAACATGATAAGTGTAATATGTATGGGTCAATTAATGTTATTTTGGTACTTTCCTAGTGAGTGTTGTCTAGTTCGCTTCGACGATTTGTCAGCCATGATCATCTTCATTTTCTAATTTCTTATACTTGAAATAATATCCTTGATCGCGTGTAGACAGTACGCATCTTGGAGGCTAGTCATGTACAAGGGAAATAAACATATTAGCAAATGCAGTTTATTTTCTATGAAATTTCTGCAATAAATGAAATAATAGTATTAAAAAAATACATAAAAGGAAAATGAAACAGAATGATTTTTTTTATCATGATTAAGGGAAATTGTGGGGAATCGGAAGTCATACATTAAACTTATATTACCTATTTAGGTTTATGATGAATACACCAATGTTAAAAATTCTTTATAGACAATATTCTCTGTGTAACATTCTTTAGATTTGCCATTTGATACTAGCTTTATTAGAATTTTTAATGAAACAACAGTCTTTGCTATTGACAATGCCACATATAATTTCCCATGAAAAAATATAGGCTGAGATAAGTATATACCAACAAAATCTAATATTTGTCCATGTGATTTATTTATTATCATTGCAAAAATTAGTTTGAAAGAGAATCGTGTTAGTTTGAATCGGAACCCACTAATTTCGTCGGTAATTGGTAAGAAGGGAATCCTTAGTGTAAAAAATTTTTTCCACTGTGGTGACCAACTGCAATTTTTGCATTAATGATGCTGCGATCAAAGTTGTAACAAATAAGACGCATTTCATTGCATAGGCCTTCTGAAGGATTGATGCTCCTAAGTAACATGACGGGACAATTTTCTTAAGCAACAATTCATGGGGTGGAAGCCCATTTGGTGTCAAAGTGTTTAAGAAATCTTCCATAATACTTTCTTCGGATTTATCTATTTTTTTCATCAAAACTATAATACTAAGTTCACAAGAAATCTCTGAATGAGTATGGCATTTATTTAATCAACAGAATTATTCTTTGGTGTTAATATAGCTCGATTTATCATTTTCGTAAGTAATAAGCATCTCATTATAAATTCTTATCTTTTCTTCAACAGTGATTGGCACCATTCCATTGCCTAGTTGGAGCAAATATCTAATCATACTCACATATTCTCAATTAACCTAATCTTACTCAGTGTGGTCCATAGGTATGAGGAAACTAAGCTACTATCAATTTGTTCCTCTCTTGTGCCTTTATGAACCACAGGCAAAACTTGACGGAAATCTCTGCCAAACACAATAACTTTGCCACCAAATATTAATTCTGAATCGTTGATATCTCGCAACATTTTATCCAATACTTCTATAGATTCTTTCCTAGACCTATGTGCTTTGTTCTATATGATTAATCTTGCAAGACATATCAATCTCACAAGACCACTTTGTTGCCTAACACTGCATGTACTGCATTTATTGAGATCCAAAATAATCTTGAATCGTGAATGTGTTATCCGAGATCCAAGTAAAATAGATGCAGTAACACCAGATGATGCATTTGTAAGTATAATTAATTGTTTTGATCTCACTGCAGCAATGAGTGTTTTATATAGGTATGTCTTTCTTGTGCCACCCGAGCCATCGATAAAAAATGCAACAAGTTGATTTGAAAATACATTTTGCAAGATTGAATCATATGCATTTTGTTGTTGATGATTAAGAGTTGTTGAGGCCAAGAGATCTTTGTTTGGAATTATGATTGCTAATTCATCATTGACCTCCCTAGTTTCATGTGCTTTCATTTCTTTGGTTTGTTGAACAGAATTCTGCCGACATCAACTTTGCAGAGAAATCAGAGGTTACAACATTAGTCAGATCTTCATGTGGACGAAAAGATACTAAATGTTGATTTTCTGGATGTAGGTGCAAACTATAAACAAATAGATACATTTCATTAAGAGTAAAACCATATATTCTCCACAAGACTACAAGTTTAGCATTCGTCAACTCAATTCGAGTTATTTAAATTCATCTGCCTATTGAGTAATTTCTTTAGAAATCAAATTAAAATCAACGCGATCATGACCTTTGTAGATGTACTTATAAAGGTATTTCACAGCTGTGATCCTGGAACAAATCTCTAAATTGATGTTTGAATCAAATTTTGCAATAAGGTATTGATTATATGAAACAACCCAATGGTTATCCAAATCTTTGCCCCTGGCTTTGGCAATAATTCTATTATCACGGCGCCTATACTGCAGAAAACAATCAACTCCAACAATTGTATTAGGCGTGTAAAGTTTTTTGGATAATGGTTTTTACAACAATCATTTTTTTTCATACATACATTAGTTGGATTCAATATTCCATAGGGGCCATTCATCATATGCTTCACAATTTTTTTGTCTAAATGCGGTTTTTTATTTTTATTAGGAATTTTTGCAGACACAATTTTATCAAAAGTTTCGAGAACATAAACTTTTCAATCTCTTTATAATATAATCAAGAAATGAGCATGTGGTAGTCCTCTTTTTTGTGTTCAATTACATAAACATAAGCCGATATTTTACCAAAGACTTGTCGCTTGAGCAATTCATCTTTCAGCTCTTATAATTTTTCTCTAAAAATGCGTGCAATTAAATCAGGTCGATTTTGTGCTTCTTCCTATGGCTCCAATTCATCTAAAAATTTTTTCCAACTTGAGTTACATGTCATGGTTAAGCATATATCAAGTTTTTCGAAATGTTGAACTAAAGCTATTGCTTCTATATATCTTTTTCGCATATGTCTTAGGCCCCCAATAAAATATGAAGGCAAAATAATACACTTGCCAACCTTGGAACCATCAGTTTGCCCAATTGAAATACTATCGAAAATTCTTTTATATACTTCATATTGAATCTCTAGCTATTTATTACGAAAGTAATCCAATCTTAAAGTCTCAATCTTAACATACATATCAACAACAACTTGTTCCAACAAACGATAAAATAATAGCAAAATAGACTTCTCATAGTTTCTAATTTGCAACTTGTAACAATAGTATTCCCGACATGAAACAATTGTTTCTTTCTTTTTTTGTTCAAGACTGTAAAAAGTTAAAAACAATAGGTTAGGAAGTTGCAGATTCAAGGGTTGAACAGTCAAGGATCAAAATAGGAATACTTATTCTGACCTTGTTGTTCTCTTCTAATGGAGGCGCCCCCAGCCCCCGCTTGGGATTTGGTGGAAACTGAAACGCCTGGACATGCAACACCAGGGTTATCTGCCCCTCGTATATGACAGATAAGATGCAATGCACCTAATGATAACTAACCGTATGCAGTATATCACAGCGAAAAGTCAACTTAAGTCAAATAATAGAACAATAGTCATGGTATCGAAGAACATAAAATCCCAAAGGTACTTCATAATCCATAAAAGTATCAAAAGTAGTTATGAGTCTCCAAGGAACTCCCAAAACACTGGACTGAAACATCAAGGTTAAATAGAAAGTCATTTCCCAAAAGTGATCCCATAACATAAGTCTTTATCCTGAGGGAGAATAGAGCTTCCCTCACTTTTCTAACGCTCGATCTTTATCACGATAATGGCATCTCTTAAACTTCTCAATACCTTGTAGTATCTCAATAATTGCTCAATCAATAGACTCTAGGTGGTCCAAAATAGAAGGCTCGGTCGGGCCTAAGACCATTTTTGTAATACCCGAGTCTTACTACGTAGGTCCTTACGTCTCTTATTAATTCTTTTAGTTAAATATTTTGAGATAAAAATTTTTATTGTTACTTTCAATTATTTTATTTTAAGATGAGTATGTTTTATTTTAAAATGTGATTTATTAAAATAAATCAAAGAATTATTTTTTTAAGACCTTGAAGTATTTCTCTTAAGCCATTTAATTTTATTTATTTAGAAAATGGCCCAATTAATCTCTACCATTGGATTGGTAGGTGAAAAGCATTCTTGAGGTGGATAAATCCCCACCATCCATTCCTTAGCTTGCAAGAGAAGCCTTGACTAAGACCAATTGACCTATTTTCTTCTTGCATCCGTAAGCTTCCAAGAGAAACTTTTAATTCTTTTCCTCCAAACACCTATCGGTCAAGGCAACTTAATTCCAAGGGAAGCAATTTTATTTTCCTTCCTTGCCCCTCCTCCAATAGCTTATGGTCAAAACTACATAAAAAGGGATGAATTAAAATCATTTTTTCCCTTTTGTTCCCCCCATATCCATCGACCTCACCCCAAGAAGAAGAAAAATAAAATTTCATCTCCTCCTCCAAGCAAGCCAAGGCCGATGCACACTTCCTCTTCTTCTCATCTCTTTTATTCTTCAAGAAATCGACTTCTCTTCCTCTCTTCAAGCCGATTCTCCATCTCCTCTTAAACTTAGAGTTCGGCTGAAGCACATTCAAGGAGGACGAAATTTGTGGCTTGGCTCTTCGGTTTTTCCTCTCCTCCTTTCCATTCGTGGTTGTTGAGTTAGGTAATACTCTATTTTTCTTCTGATTTATTGTGAAATCTGGAACCATGCTAAGTGGGTTGCTTTGTATTTGGGGGTTTCAGGTCCCATGTGCAAACCGATTCTTGTGTAGTGATTTCTGAGTTGAATTCCTCTTTTGTTCCTTCTAATTCATGTCTTAGCTAAGTGGTAATGGGATAAAGGGATAATAGGATTGTGTGTGTGCCGTGCGTGTGCCCTGTTTCTGGGTTCCAGCCGTGTTATGCTCTGTTTTTCTGTTGATTTCCAGATGTATGTAACTATAAGTTGCTTTGTTGTGTTTATTCCTTGAGATTTATTAAGCCTAAGCCATGTTTTAATTTATCTTGTCTTTAAGTGTTACATTAATGAAGTTAAAGTTACAATTTTAAAAATATCTTTCCTTTGAATTTATGGCCTAAGTAAGCCACAAAGAGTTTTAATCTAAACTAGTAAGCTTACCTTGGAAACCTTGAGTTTGCCAAGTACTATACCTATGTTTATGATCTGTTTTAGAAAATAAGAGATGTTTTCCTAAGCTTTTTACAACCTAAGTGTGATTTAATTATATGGTTGAAGTTTGGATTAAATAAAGGATGTTTAAGAGCATGAAAGTACCAAGACTATTGACTGTCCAAGGGAATCCAGAATTTCCTGCTATGCTTTTGTTGAAGCTTAAATCAGTCCATTTCATCCCTTTGTTCAATCTTACCTTGGCTCAACTAAAGATGAATTTTGGTATGAAAGACCATTGAAAATAAGTGACAAAAATCAACCCTCTTGGGGGCATTGGCCCTTTTGTTGGATTTACTTTCCATATGATGTTACAAAGCTGTCAAATGCCCTCTTTGATGACAGTTTCAGATTTTGTAGCACTTCTTTGTTCCCTTCCATTCTTAAATAAATCCCTACCATATATATATTCCAACCTATGATTTTTACCTATCCTTCATATAGAAAACGATGGCCTTTAAAGGGGGGACATCAAGCAAGTCATGTACTTTCATGAGTTTCTTTAAAATGTTTGGAATGAAGATTTTAATGTTTGGCCTAAGTGCCATGATTGGTGGGTAGCTAAATGGGTAAGGAAAACACTTTAATTCCAAGTGGGAATTTAAGTGAACATGTGAGAGTATTGACTAGTAAAGCTTAAAGTGAGATGGATATTGATGTGTTTATTCCATTTCATTTAATAGGATTTTACTTTCAAGTTCAAAGAAACTCGCTAGTAAAGCTCGCGGGTAAGTAGCTATGACCATACTTCTTACACTAAGTTCTCTTTATGAAAGAATATATCTCTCTTGTTGCAAATGTTCCTCTAATGAAAAGAGTAAATGAATATAGTATGTACAAGCCCTTTCTTGATAGCCCATGTTAAGTACCCTATCGATTATAATTGTGTGTATATGTATAAAGTAATGCATGCATGTAGATCCTAAGTCATGATATTTTCATGCATGCTCTCTCAAGAGACTTATGATTTTTCCTATATATAGTATAGCATGAAAATGTATCTTGTTCATGAAAATGCATGTGCATTGAACTAAGAAAGATGATGAAAAGGTTTGATTGCAAAGGAAAGGAAAGGAACGTCTCATGTTTTATGCTTCGAGTGATGTTTTAAATGAGTTTTAAAATGTCTCTATGAACTGAAGCTTTAAATGTCCCTGAGAACTGATGCATTAAAATGTCCCTGAGAAAACGTTTTAAAATGTCCCTGAGAACTAACGTTTTAAAGGATGTCTTGAAAGATGATGTTTAAGCCTATGTTTTTAAATGATATTTAAGCTCATGCTTTTAATGGTGTTTAAGCTCATGCTTTTAAATGATATTTAAACTCGTGTTTTAAACGATGTTTAAGCTCGTGCTTTTAAATGATGTTTAAGCTCGTGCTTTTAAATGATGTTTAAGCTCGTGCTTTAAACGATGTTTAAGCTCGTACTTTTAAAGGATGTTTAAGCTCGTGCTTTCAGACGATTTTTAAGCTCATGCTTTCAGACAATGTTTAAGTTCATGCTTTTAAACGATGTTAAAGTTCATGCTTTTAAGTGACGTTCATTTCCCATGATGAACTATTAAATGAAAAGCACTGAAAAGGAAAGGACTGAAATAAATGAAAGAAATGAACGAAAGTACGAAAGGACTAAAAGGAAACAAAAGTTTCAATGTATGAAAATACGTAACGTTTCAATGAATGAAAAAGGGTACCCAATGAATGAATGGGCAGATTGCAATGCCGGGTAGTAGTATCTGGTAGTGTACCCAGTGTTACACCCTAATGGAATGGGATTCCAACCCTAGCACACGGGGAGTAACAGTGTGCAATGGCCTATGAAAGTGGAAAGATGTAATGCATGAAAGATGAAAAGTATGAAAGATGTTTATGCATGAAAGCCTAGTTATTTCTAAGAATGTTTATGCATGAAATGTTAGCAAATGTTTATGTATGCATGTTTTCAAAAGGAAAAGAATAGATGCCTAGTATGTTCACTGCATGGTGTACTACTTACTAAGTATTGGACTGACTTTTATTTTAAATGTTTTAAACGTCCAGGAAATGACAAAGAGGCTGGGGAACAAGGCATTACTCCAGAGAGAGAGGCAGACGCTTAGTGTCTTCCCTGTCGGCAAGGGAAAAAGAAATGAAGGAAAATGAAAAGAAAAATATGCTAAGAATAGGTATGTACGTAGCGATTCCACCCTTTGCGGGGCGAGGTCGTTACAATTTTAGGCACGATCCTCTTCGGAGGAAGTGCCGTCCTCTTACACTTCGTCATTAGTGCCTTTTTGGGTTCCAAGTAGGGGAATGATAGTGGAAGAAATACAATAGTGAGATTTCGAGAAATCTCAATAAGTAAACAAATAACATATAACAGATATCGTAAGCATATGAAAGTACACTTAGCAATGAATCATTAGACTTTACTTATCCAATTGACCTTTCAAAAAGACCATTTAAAACATGACTTTCATAACCTTTTCTGTCGTAAACATTCTTTCTTCCTTTCATATTTGTTCTTTTAACATACTTATGAGCTCATGGCCTTTCTTGACTTCTAACATATAATTGGATACCTCACGGCTCCCCTATGTACCGTGTTCCCTGCTAGTTACCGCATCAACCATTGGCCACTTTGACCAAGGTGACTATGTCTTATCTTTCATATACGACAGTTTGCATTTTGCCTTCACCAGAGGTGCACCCACTAGCTTTAGGTGTGATCCTGCTCCAGTGTCCTTTTCTTTTATGAACCATTCAAGATTTGCCGACAGTACTTTGCCTACTCAGGGGGTATCCCTCCATTTTAAACACTCCTGAGATGACAGAAGAATTCCACTAGGGTATTCCTTCATCCCAACATTTGGGGTCGTGATAAAACTTTACTTTTAAAAAGACTCTTTTTTTTCAAAGGGTTTTCACAATCTTAATGCATGTGACATGACAATGAAACTTAGAACTTTCATTAGACACATGAAATGTCGAAATGCCTCTGCATAACCATATGACATTTATGCATGCAATATATTTTGCGTTATAGCTTGAAAATATTAGAACATGCAAACATGTTCCTTTATAAAAATTTGAAGGCATTCGCATCAATCAAGAAGCATACATTCCAATATTTTCCATATAAGGGTTGAAACATACAAATTCTAGCATAACCAAGAATCATTCTTAACTCATTAAGCTTAAAGCACTAATGATCATACTTCATCCATAGGTTTGGCCGAAACCTCTTATTTTAGAAAAAGTGCATTCGAATCAATTTTCATAAACTTAGAATCTTCTAATGTATTGAGAAAAACCTTTAATAAATAATACTCATGGATGGCCAAAATATTTTTGGGGTCATGGACAACATTTTCATGAACTTAGTCCCATACTCAAAACAGCTAAGTGACAAACATTCATGTACAAGCAACCATAGTACAAACCGAAACCCTAGCATGGCTTCTTACTCTTTTTTCATAACATGCACACGTTCCATAGACCATCTTAATCATGCTTTAAAATAATCATATCAAGAGAAGTTCATAGCACATGGAAGAAAATCAAAGTCACAAACAACCACATAAAACCGAATCAACCAACAAGTTCTCATGACATATGCATAAAATATCCAAGTACAAGTTAAAGGTTTACTTACAAAAATTCAAAATATATATATAGTAAGCAAGCTAAAAAATCACATGTAATACTAGTTAGGATCACTATTCAAGAAAAACTCTAACCCATGTGTTCAAGTGTAGTGCTCTTTACATCTTTTCCAAGAAAAGACTTCAAACTTTCAGACACTTCTTCCTTGAATCTGAAACTTAACTTCAACAAGAACCCTAGTTCATAGAAACACTAGTGCCGTAGCTTTTAATCTCAAAAACACCATACCTATGAACTTTAAAACAAGTAGGGTTTAATCTACCTTTCTTGAAGAAAACTCTAACCTAGCTGTGTATATGAACTTTTCTAGCTCAAGTGTGCATGAGAGCATGAGTTCTTGATGGACTCACAAAACCAAAACTTCACCTCCCTTTAATCTGTACGTGTGTGTGTGTGTGTAATAAGGGAAAAGTTGGCTTCATACCTTCTAGACTCTCCTCTTGGAAGCATCTTTTCACTTTACTTATAATTGAAAGAATGTTCAAGTGAGAAGAAAATATTGTGGAGAGTGTTTGGATGGTGAGAAAATGATAGAAACTTGGAGGAAATGGTGATGACCGAAACTCTCAAGAGCAATGCACAAAAAGGCCAAAAGTCCTAGTGTTTTCGGCTCCTTCCCTTTGACAGACACTCAAAAGCTTCTTGCATGAGCCAAGATCATACATAGATGCCAAGTGGTGTGTCACCCTATGACCCCTTCCTCTAGCTCATCATTTGATTGTGTTGGAAACCAAAAACACCTTTTTTATGCATGTGGCGCCTTCTTCCTCCAAAACCAAAGCTCCCTTCCTCTTTTGCCCTCCTTTACATGTCTTGGTTCAATGTATCTTGTGGCTATAAGGTCTTGTGTCAAACTCAAATCTCCCTCAATCTCTTACATGTGTGCATGAGTGCCAAGTGGCATATGAGGAGTGTGTGTGTGTGCACGCATGGGCTGCCGAACCCTCTTTTCCCTAGGAGATCTTCTTTCACCATACTTTTGGACAAGCATGTGATTGGTTCCTTTTTGCACAAAGAACCTTGCCCTAGCCATCCACCTCAAGATGTTCTTACACAAGATTTTTCTTCTAGAAGCCCTAGGAGTGTAAGCCTTTCTTCCAATCTTGATCTTGCCCTTTTCCAAGACAACTTTTTACCTACATTTATGCATGTATGACACATGGCGAAAAGGCAAACCTCCTTTCTCCATGGTTGTTGTCCATGGCCTCTTGGCCTTCCCTAGGTTCCACTTGACCATAAACTAATCATTCCCCTCTAGAATCTCTTTCCCATAGTAACATGTGTCAAAAAGCCTCTTCCTAGAAGCAAGAATCTTTATGCATGCGTGACACATGTCAAAAAATAATTGATCCCTTATGGTAGGCTTGTAACCCAAACCCTAGTTCTTTCTTACCTCACTTTCCTATTTCCATCTAGATTCATCAAGCCCTAGACATAGCTCTATGGATGACAAGTGACATGCTAGAACTTAAGTTGGGTGTGAGCCCTAGTTCCTTTGGGCTTCAAAACCCTAATTCCTTAATAAGCCGAACTCTCATGGGCTTATGTAAAGAAGAAAAAAAATTACACAAAAGCCTAGAAAATCTTGGTCGTCACACTAAGTAACTCATCTGCTGATATTGATTGTTGGGGTGGAATTGATGGCCTTGTTCCAACTTATGGTGTCATTAAAGTACCAAGATCAATCATTTGAAAAGACATTAATTTACCTAAAGAATGGGTTTTAGATAATGAAAGCCATCCACAAAAAGTTCAAAAAAAAGTTTCTAATTTAGATTTTATTAAAAAATACCTTGATGGATATGTTAGAATTCGGTTTGATCAACCAAGATATAGGTCACCTTTAAACATAAGAGAAGTAGGACCAAATAGGTCAAGTGATGTAGAAACAATAGAAACAAGACATTTAGAGTCTGAACTACTGAGAAGGGGTAAGAACCTTACACAAAAAGGAATAAAAACTGAATCTCATATAAGTACTCCATGTTATACAGCCAAGTCTAAAAACATGGAAATGCAGAACAAAACTCCCCAACACAAACAAATTTGGAAGAATCCATAAATCCCAAACTATAAAAAAAAAAAAAAAAAAGAGTTTAAGATAAATTTGAAAAAACTTAATGTTGATTTCATGTCTGAATGAAATACACAAACAAAAAATACATTCTTTGGAATAAAAGAAAGAAATTCTTAGTGGCTGGAAAAAATTTATGGTGACGATTCAAATGAAAATTGATTTCCTTTTATATATAGAAAGATATCATTCTAAAACAATAATATCATAACAAAGAAAAGATAGACCAAAGAAGATAAAACCATCTTAGAATCCAGCCATCCCCTATTAGAAACCATAATCTTAGAACACTAAGGAACAAAAGTAATAGCCTCTTCAAGATCTCTACTATACAAACCAATGCTTAGAAACTATCAGAAATCAACTAGATAAAATAGAAAATAAAATTGAAAACTGTTAGAAATAGTAGATCAAAGTACATAGCGGAAGCGATAGTACCTCGTTGGTAAATCGTAGATCTAGTGTGGTTGTTCCATGGATTCTCCAGCATCGTCGTTCGTCCATGATCTTCACATCGATGGTGGAGTGTGCTATATGGTAATACCAGAGCAACACTCACACATTTCACTACCTAGATGTCGTGACTAGAGAGAACCATTTGAGAGAGAGATTGTTCTTGATTATCCAAGTATACATGCAAAGGGGGGCTATATAAATAGCCCCTCTAGAGTAACCCCCTGGCTGGCCATTAAGGGCTAGCCATCAAGCCTCATGAAGTGGCTCTAAGCCACTTCATAACCCCCAAGAGAAGGTGAATAGGTGCCCACTATGGGTGCCCCTTTCTCAATATGTTCTCAATCTTGTTCATACTGGCAAATAGGCTATGCGACCATTGACCAAAACTGTAAAAGAAAAATGGGAGTACTATACCAAATCTCTCCGAAAGAAGACTAGCATAGCAACATCCCTAAAAGTGTCTCGTTATGCCCCACTCATTTGGACACATCAGACTAAGCATCTCTCATTCCTCTCGAGTCCAAATGATTCAGAGCAATGCTCAATCTCCATAAAAAATGATGTACTCACAACTATATTGCAACTCCCAAGAAGCAACATAACTTGTCGACAATGAGTACACACCATTATTGATGTGTTGCCAAATAGTCTTCCCTTTGGGCTCATGTCATTTAGTTTCAGTCCAGTCGCTTTCCCATCAATGCCTCTTTAGACCACATTATTCATGGCCATAGATAATGTGCTAAAGTAGCAGACGCTAAAACATCAACCTCATGACAGAGTCAAATGTTTCCTAAGGGTATAAATAAATTAAGATCATCAATTATGACCTACAGGACTCACACGGTGAGGAAGCAGGGAACCATTCACTCACCTCTACTGTTGGTCACAAAAGCACATGTAGTATGAAATACATGCTACAATGGAGTTTTCTTTTCAAAAAAAGAGCGTATATCTAATCTCAATTCACCGTACAGATCTTAGTCTAGTTGCTATCTCAGCGCCTAACCCGAGTCCCTCGATTTGCTTGCTATCCGAATTACCAAAGAGGTTCTCACATCTGGCTAAACTACAAGCTACATGGATTGTGGGTAACCATGCACAGTCCTTTTAAATATGATGGACCTCATCTTAACTCCCGCTAAGGCGACATATCTTTTGTGTCTTACCACTTATCCCTCATTGGACAAGTACCGAACGACACATTGTCTCATCTTTGCTCGCTACGTCTTTGTAGCGCTAAAGGCGATAGCTCGTGTGAGTGAGCCGATCTAAGCCTGTTGATATACTTTTTTCACCATAACTCTTAAATTTATAGTGACTGTGTGTGCTTACCAAAAACAAATGCTTCCAGTCACACCACATGATCATAGAACACATCAGTGTCATGTGCATGACGAGCAAAAACATAAAAAAGAGAAATTGAAACTCGCAAGTGAAGTTTTAGGACCATTTCTCTCCTTGCGCATTGTTATGTGTAGTAACTTTCTAAGACATGCTCCTATCAAGAGACTTTGTTTTTATATATAAAAGTCTTTTGCACAACCATGAAGTCAGCAATGACCCATCGCAAATCTCATTTAGGGTCAAACTCACTATATAAACCTTATATTCTAGTTAGCAAGTCCAACTGTAATTTTAAGAATCTACAAGGTGACCACAAATGCCATTCAGCAAACTTAATTTATGACTTCAAGGTTTCATATAAATCTCTTGTACTCAACAAAAGCATGTGAGATAACCATAATTTATTTTTCATTAAGGATAAAGCGATTAGGGCCTTGGCCCCCAAAGACAATCATAATAGTCTAGTCATTACTTTTAACAATAATAGCATCACAAACTCACTTAATCAAGTAAGCCATATTTACACTTTAACAAAATCTTAACCTCTAGCTCTCATGAACAAACCATAATGGAAACACCAAATAGTATAGGCAAAACTAGATTCTTTGATATTGTCCATCTCATTAATTGTCTCTAGATTTTGAATAAGAGCTCTTAGAATTTTTTTTTCGTATACACAGTCTCACAAGACATGAAATCTTAGCTACTTTTCACAAACTCATGTCCATCACCTCGTAAAATGAAAACCTCTTATTAGGCGACAATTAATTATCTAAGACAACCAGTTCGCAATATCTCTTATGATGACACTTTTCTAATATTGTCAACAGCGTTCAAAGAACCCCATTTTATTCAATAGGTCGTTTAATAAAAAAAAGATTAGATACATTGGGTATCTTTGAATAGATAATTTTGTTTAGGCCTCATGTAAACAGCACCAGCACATTCATTCACTTTCTATACCAAAATAGTACTAGCAACAATCATGTGCTCAAAGTACTTTATGCCTAAACATCATAGAAGCTAACCATATAATTCTCCTATGAGAATCAGCTATTTAACACTTTCAAGAAAAGTTTCAATAAATATACGATCAATAGCTATCTAAATGCAACTCAATTAGTGCCAAGAGATGGATCTATATCTCCATCAACTCCACTTTTCCTTTATCAATTAGATCAACAATCTCAAGTTGGATCATACAAGTGAAGTGAATCTAAAATTCTATATTTGGATTCCAGCTATGTGAATTCAATACCTTTAGCAGAGCCGTATTACAAATATTCTCTTCTAATCTTTAAACGACGAGAGAATACTAATATAAAGCTACTACACTATTTGTGAGGATCCTTATATTCTATGAATTTTTGGAGTCATTATCACTAGTGGTACACCATCACTTAAAGGTATACTCACACTAGTTGTTGAATTACTCCCACTATTTTTGGCGATTTTTTAAAATATTTTGAAAATATTAAGGTTGTGGAATGAAACATAATGTGGAATGAAACATAATGAAATGTTCTTTCCAAAAATAAGTATTTACAAAAATCTACAATTCCCCACCCTCGCCGAAAATACAAGTAATTTTCTTTACTCAACCAAAAAATGATCAAGTTTAAATCCTCTCAATTTTTAATAGAATTCACGTTTGCACGAAATAGTCACTTAGTGTAACGCCCGTCCTTGAGGTGGGTCTTTTTACAAAATATTTTAGAAAATACGACGGGAATTACCGTTTGATTTAAAACATTTTACTGTCCTTCGCAGAGTGCAAGACTCTACATTATAAAATAAAATGTCCTTTTGGAATAAAAGAGGTTTACAGCGAAAAACGTAAATCTTAAAATAAAAGGACCTTCTTTACATTTAAAATCCTCATGCCCAGACATTCGTTCTCTTCCCTTTTGGCCGTGTCCCTCCTAAGTGTACTGCTCATTCAGTTCCTGTGGGGGAGGGGCACACATAAAAACTAAAATGAGTTGAATACTTAGTAAGCATTACTTCATACGGTTAAAATATAAGAACATAGGTTTTCAGTCATGCATTTATCATTCCATACATACTATACGTACATGCATACATGCTTTCATTTGCAACCATCAGTAGACGGGGGTTTTCATCCTTAAACATGCTTTTCTTTTCTTTAAAATGTTCTCCCGTCACTGCTTTCATTTCTTAAAGAATGTCATGCGTTCATACATTCTTTTCTTCTCACTTTCATAGGCCAGTGCACACTGTTACGACCCGCGTGCTAGGGTTAGCGGCCCTATGGCCAATGGATTCGCCCGTGGCCACGAGTTGGAATCTCATTCCGTCAGGGATGCAGCACTAGGTGCACTACCAGATACTACTGCCCGGCATTGCAATCTTCATTCCTTCATATGGCCGTTACGTAGTTTCATACATTCATACATGCTCATGCCTTTCTTTCTTTCTTTACATTCATTCATTCATGGCAGCTCTAGAGAGCTGCAGCTTTCATTCATTTCATTTTCATGGGCATGAGCTTTCATCTTTTCATTTCTTTTCATTTGTTTCATGCTTTCATGAGAAAACGTCATTTCGTGAGAAAACGTCATTTGGGGCGAGAGCCTTAAAACCGTCTTTTCGTGTCGTGTCTTTTCTTTGAAAATACATACAATAGATACTACGTATAGTCATCCATTCACATGCGTACAATTAATACTTTTGGGTGCGTAAATAGGGGCTGCCAAAGAGGGCTGTACATATACTTTAACGACATTACTTTTCATTTTTCTTTTTCGTAAAACGTCTCCCCTTAAAAAGGGAAAGCATTTCTTTACTTCGTTTTCCAAAAGGAAGAGCTTTTCGTTTTCTTTTTCTTATCTTTAGAAAACTCTAAAAGAGTATGAACGTAATACTTACCTGGACTCCATGCTACTTTCATATCATACAGTCCATTCATGCGCGTGTTAGATGGCAACCTACATGCGTACACATAACCTTGACATCATTCTCTATCTAGTGCATAAGCAACTGACTAGAAATATAGCTATGCTTTACTTAGAACACTCTCCTTCTATCCCGTACTCTTTCATGTCCTATACTATGATAAAACTGTTGGAGACCCATTACAGTCTCTACTTCCTTCAACCTTGACGTTCTACTTCGAGTGCTTACTCGCTAAGGTGAACTCATGATTCACCTTAGGATTAAGACACTAAGACCTTCGTCTCATTCTTCTCATTAACCACATTCCGATGCATGACTCAAACCGACTAAGTCACACATCCCATTCATAGACAATACATTCGTCATTACCCTCATGTAGCTTAGCCCACTCTAACCTCATGACCTTCCATGCACGTCACACGGCTCTAAGCCACTTCGAGGCTTAAGCACCGTGTCATCATACTCAGGACAGATTACCCATTATATACGGTAAATCCGTCCGACACATGTGTCTGACCAGATAACACACATACCTTACTCCTTTCTCATCTAGGACCAACATATCTTACATTGGTCATCGGGTCGTATGGATAAGCGCCATACTCCGATACCAGTCTTCTCTTACCCGGCTAGCACGACTTTTCGTGCTACCCGTCCCTTTAGACAGTTCATCCCAACACTTGACATAATGGGACTTCATTCATAACTACACTTTATGTCACGCCATATAGCTCAAGACTGTTCCCAAGTTACACCATGACCTTGTCACGTCACCTCACATACATCCTAGGTCATCACAGCACAACTCCATGATTGACCACATCACTTCATGACGTTGCCCAATCATGCTTTCGCTGCACTACTCTGATACTTTCTAGCCACTTCGCACTTATTCCGGCCATAAGCCAGTCACATGGCGACACCCGTCGCCTTGGACTACAAGCCATATCTCAGCCACTTCGGGACATTGTTCCACAGTTCCCGACACCATACATCAAGTTCTTCCCCTATCAACTACGCAACCACCATTATCTTTGCAACACACCATACGGTGTATCGCTGCACCTCATGGAGTACACTTCACGCATACTCCCTTCACAACACTACGCCACATCACCAATACGGCACACACGTCATATAGTGTATCGTCCCACCACATGGAGTACATTCCACGTGTACTCCCTTCACAGTACTACGCCACATCACCACTATGGCACACACGCCATACGGTGCATCGTTCCACCACATGGAGTACACTCCACGTGTACTCTATTCACATCACTACGCCACATCACCATTATGGCACACACGCCATACGGTGCATCGTTCCACCACATGGAGTACACTCCACGTGTACTCTATTCACATCACTACGCCACATCACCATTATGGCACACACGCCATATGGTGCATCGTTCCACTACATGGAGTACACTCCACGGGTACTCCATTCACGACACTACGTCACATCACCGCTATGGCACACACGCCATATGGTGCATCGTTCCACCACATAGAGTACACTTCACGCGTACTCCATTCACAGCACTTTGCCTGTAACACCCCGCTCCCCCAATAAAGACATTTTAGAATTTTTGGAGAGCCAGTATACTACTACTGAACTTGACTAAAACTTTTTCTTTTAAATAACGCACCAGATGCAAAATATTTCCATAAATAAAAAAAGATTTAATTAATACTTTAAAATCCAACATAGAGTTTGCGAAAGCACTTATTTAAAAAATATAAAAGTCTCATGTGCTTATCAAAATAATTTACTTAAATCTTAAACCATAAAACTAAGCATAGCAAGATCTGTCTAGGCCTCTGCCTCGCCTCCCGGGATCAAGTCCTGTCCTGCAGTCTCATCCTCATAAATGTCATCACCTGGGGTGGTTTAAAAAAAATATGAAAACAAACTAAAATGAGTCGAATACTCAATAAGCACACATCATACAGTAAACATAATAAACATAAGGTTTCTTGAAAAACATGCATATTCATAAATACGTACGTAAATAATATGAACATGAGCTTATCTTTCACTTGTCATAGGCCGTTACCCACTGTTGACCCCCGTAAGTTAGGGTTAGCGAATCTAAATAGATTCTGATTCCGCCCGTGGCCGCAGGTTGTGGAATCCATACATAAGGAAGACATACTGGGTGCACTACCAGCATGTACGACTTGGCAATGCAATATGCCCATATCATAGGTACCGTCTTCATATCATAACATAGGCCGTTACGTATCTTATCATTCTTATTTCATCATAATCATACTTGCATACTTGTCATATCATAGATTTCAAAAGAAATCACATACATACTTGTCATATCTTATCATATCATATCATAGATTTCAAATGAAATCGCATTCTTTCATAACATGTCGTGATGCACGACTTCTCACATAAAATCATGATTTTTCATAAATACTTTAATGCATAGATCTTCACATAAAATCATGCATGGCTTTTCATAAACTATTTTAATGCATAACTCTCACATAAAATTGTAACTTTTCATAAATCTTTTGATGTATAACTTCTTTCATAAAATCATGAATTTTCATAAATAATTTGATGCATAATTATTTACACAAAATCATAGATTTCCCTTTTTTTATCATGTCTTGGGTACGTAAAAAGGGGCTTCCAATAAAGGTTATTCATGCATAATATTTTTATAAAAGACATGTCGTTTACCTCACATACGTGTAAGGGTATGATCATGCTACTTACCTTGCAGCGCTAATCCACTATTTTCCGCACGTAATCGCTCACTTATACAATGAGTGTGTAATATCCGTAAATATTCCAATCGAACCCGTATTTAAATATTTAACTGTAAAATGCTAAAATTATCCTATTTTAATTCTTCCGTACTTAAAATTCTCCTAATCCCTAAAACACTATCATCTCCCTAAATTCATCGACAATTAATTGATATTCACTTATTCTAATTTTAACCTAAATATATTTAAGAAACAAGCCAATCCCCCTTAAGAAATATAATCTTCGCTCTAATAAAATTATTCTCAAGTCCAAAATAATTTAGAGTCCGAATATAGTCTAATAACATACATGTTTATCTTCATGATAATTTTAAAAACAACTCAATCACTAAGTAAGATCCTAATACGCCTGCTTAGGCTCAATTATAAAACAAACTAACTTAAGGGCAAAATTTTCATATTGATGCGTATATGTTGTCTTCTATTTGAAATCATGCAAGTTACGTAGAAGTGCAGGGCTTACCGAAAGCAGCTGGGTTGCACTCAACGGTGGCAAGCGAGGTGCTGACTCCGATGAATGGGTGACTATGCAACTGGGAGAGAGAGGGTGATGAGAGAGAGAGAGAGAGACGAAGAGAGAGAGTCGAGATGACCGAGAGGGAAGAAACACGGCGTGAGGGAGAGGGAGAACCTACTGTGAAGCCGTGAGAGGCTTGCGATGGACTGGGGATGCCGGACAGCCCTTGACAGCAGTTTCTGTGGGCTCTCTATATGGAGGAACATCGATTGAAAAGGTTGAATCTTGGCTCTATGATGAGCTCCGAAAATGCTCTGTTCTCCGGTGGTAAAACAGGGGATGTCGTGCTTGTTGCTTGTTTAAGTTTGGCTGGGCGGTTGGCTCACGGTTTTGCTTCGGGTGGCGAGGTTACAGGATGATACAAAAGCTGTGGGCTGTGGAGAGGCTGAGAGTGAAATTTCGTGGGTCTGGTGGCTTAGGGAGATGGAGGCTGGGCGGTTTCCATTCGGCTAAGAGCACACGGGCGTGGGTTTGTTTTTGTGATGGAGAGTAGTTTCCGTGTGATGGAGGAGTGGCTAGCGGTTTGGGTTCGACGATGGTGGTTCTTGGTGCACTGCCGTGTATGTGTTGGTTGCTAGTGGCTTGAGGGGTGGTTGCAGCGTTTCGGAAGAAGTAAGGCCTACGAGTTGACAGCTTGAGGCTTTAAGCTTTTTATTGTGTGTATTGCAGGAGGTCTCGACTGAAATTTATAGGTGAGGAGAAGAGGAAACTTTGTTTATAGGGAGTTTCGGTTGAGTTTGGAGTCGGCTGCACCTAGGAGACTAAATCCTACGAGGATACAAACTCTAAGTGGATCGATATGCAAACCGAGGGGAAGAGGCGTACGTGCAAGGAGCTGTGCATGAAGTGTATGTACATGTGCAGGTGAAACCGTGAGTAAGTTTAGGAATCTTAGGTTATGTTTGGAAAACATATTTTATTCAAAATTCTCATCTTCATCTCATCTCATCTCTACACTTTTTCAAATCCACATACAAAATATAATAAATAATTTAACTTTTTCAAATCCCAATATAACTTTTTCAAATTCCAATTTAACTTTTTCAAATCTCAAAACAAAAAGATAATATTTTAAATTTTAAAACAAAACACAAAATTCTCATCTCACCCCCCAAGCATAACCTTAATCTTGGTAAAACTATAATTTAATAATCCTATAAAATCTGATAATAATAATAATAATAATAATAATAATAATAATAAACATTTATGGTTAAAGGAAAAATACATAAAATTTATCTTATAACCTAAACTTAGGGTCGGGTTGTTACAATGCCACATCACTGCTATGACACGTCATATGGTGTATCGTTCCACCACATGGAGTACACTCCCCGCGTACTCCATTCACAGCACTACGCCACATCACCGCTATGGCACACACGCCATATGGTGCATTGTTCCACCACATGGAGTACACTCCACGTGTACTCCATTCACAGCACTACACCACATCACCGCTATGGCACACAGGCCATATGGTGCATCGTTCCATCACATGAAGTACACTCCACGTATACTCCATTCACAACACTACGCCACATCATCACTATGGCACACACACCATATGGTGCATCGTTACACTACATGGAGTACACTCCACGTGTACTTCCTTCACGACACTACGCCATATTACTACTACCGCACATAAACCACAACCACACTCCATAGCACAGCCTGCAGCACTACACAGCACACTTCCCATCTACGCCCAACACTTCACGTCACAGTTCACACCACCGTACTACACAGCACACTCCACAATACTAATAGCACAGTCCACAACCTAGTCAACTAGCTAGCATCTAACATAAATAACGAGGAATAGAGAGTTATACCGTCGGCGGGATAACCCGTGCGTCTCTCATTGACGGTCACAGTCGATAACGCCAGAGGAACGTACGGGGTGGCTACACTGCGTACTGTGACTATTTAGGCATTTGGATAGCTAGGTGTGGTCTTGGAAGGGCCTATGGTGGCCTAGATGATGATGGCAAGGAGCGTAGCACTGCAGATCTGGCTGTGTACAATGACGGTCAATCACGCGCAGTGATTGTCCATCACATGCAGTGACTACCCACCACATAAAGTGGTGGTTTCGGCTTAGGGCTAGGCTAAGGGAAGCTGTCGGTGGAGCCGTGGAGGCTCGATGGTGGTCGTACGACGGTCCATGGTGGTGGAAGGAGAACTGGTTGTGCACTGTGAGGGAAATAGGTGTCGTGGGAGAGGGAGAGAGTGTATGCATGCATGGGGGACAAATCGGGGCTATGGGCAGTCAGGATAGCTTCGTGGTGGCCTGAGGATGCCGGAGAGGGTGGTCACTCGTCGTGGGTGGCAGTGTACGGTGGTGGAGGGTGATAAAACCCGTGCGGAGGAGGAGCCTCGTGCGGTGGATCTCAGGGAGGCTACCGGTTGTGGGTTTATTAGAGGAGGAAGGGGGAGACCTAGGGAGTCTCATGGTGGTGTTCGGTGGCCAAGGTGGCCGCGCATGGCGAAGCTAGGAGGCTGCACAGTAAACCCGTGCATGGAGGAGCTTGTGCTCATGCATGGGAGCGGCCGGCGGGGAGATGGAGGCCGAGCTTGCTAGAGGAGGACGGTCGGTGGCAAAGGAGGCTGTCGTGGGAGTGGTGGCGCCGGAGGACGGCGCACGGCGGCGCAGCAAAGTGAAGCCCATTAGGTTGTGCACTACCGAGGGAGAGGAGGGGCGAGCGTGAGGGAGCAAGGCCAGTACCAGGAGGCTCGCCGAAGGGAGAAGAGGCCTGTGGGAGGGGCAGTGAGGCTCGCCGGTGCACGGCGGCGCCGGGCTGGGGGATGGAGTTGTTCGGTGATGGTGCTGCATACTGGGCACGCCGAGAGGGAGAAAGGGAGGAGAGAGAGAGAGTTGGGAAAAAGTGAGGGAGAAAAGAGGGGCTGGGGTTTTATCCTAAAACCCAACATCTGGGGATCAATAAAATGATCTAACAGTGACCCTTAAATACTGATTTGAAAATGCGTAAAAACTAACTTAATTAAAAGCACTGAGAGAAATTAAAATAGAATATTATTTAAAATAATATTCCTTCATCATTTATAAAATGATGAAGTCTTACTTAAAATATTTAAGAGAATAAAACTATTAAATTAATTAGAGATTCCATCATTATTTAAATCACGTAATATTTTAAATAACTAGAATCATTTATATAAAATGATTCCCCACAATTATAATATTTTTGGAGCTCTTCAAAGATATTATAATTGAGTTATTTAAAATATTCCTTATTTAAATAATAGTAGGAATTTTCCATTTAAAATACACAACTTTAAAACACTAAACTAGCTTTATAAATTACATAGTATCTTTTAAAACACGTCATCTAGGTCTGGCACGTATAACGGGGCTCTAAGTCACTAGAGAGGAGTGGACAGGCTATCGCATCAGACGTAATTGCTTACGTCAGAAGAAAGGAAGGAGAGGGTATTACAATTAGCCTTTCTCAAAACTCGATCTAAGAAGGACAAATCATAATTAAGGCCGCAACCCCATATTATATCAACCCAAGTGTGATGCAACAACTGCTTTGCACCATAATTCACCATTCTCAACAAGTCAATAAATTGCGAGATAATTGTTCTCATTATATAACTCATATGATTGCGATTTTAAAAATATTTTAACTGAAAAATATATTTTCCTAAAAAAATTTGGAATCGTGTGATGAAACAATATTTTTATTATCCAAGTCCTTAGTGCACATGTATAGGAACTTTCACATAGAAAATGCTCATATTGCCTTTTCTCTTTAACTCTTCTAAACCAATGAGAGAGATCTCATTAGCAAGAAAAACTTCAATTTCTCAAGCTTCACATCCATCATCTCGTATGCCTCCATGGCACATTTTAGTATATCATCTCTCCACTTGAGAAATAATATCACTCAGTCAAAGAGTGACCATCCAACTTTAAAACCTCTAGAAATCCTCACTACCACTATTTTCAATGAGTTTTAAATCAAATTAGATATAGACTTCACTAGTATCACATTAAAAGTGCTAATAAAAATATCGTTTTGTGCAACAAATGCAGTATGTGACGTTTTAGCTGCTAACTAGCGATATATCCTTATTTCTAACATACTCAATATTTTTCATATTCTCCAATCCACTATAGGAGAGCAATTGAAAAACTTTGTGAGAAATTATCTTAGCCTAAAACCTATCTTGCATCAATGCAACCACGAGCAAAATTTTTACGTTAGGTTTAGATAAGTCATACCTAATTATTTAAACTTTTTGCCACAGTTACCATGCAAATCTTCAAGTTGCTTGGTATTACTCTCAAGGGGTGCTCCAAAATTTATATATTTGAAAGAACCTATTTGTTCTTGCTAGAGAGAAATAAAACTTGAGTAAGATTACCAATACTAATACCACATAAAGGTGCCCTGATAAAACCTTTAAAAATTGAAGGTGCCAATCAAGAATGTCTTCAACACTCTTGCACACTTAAATTTTAATATCCTTACTTGTCAGACATACTAGCAAGTAGAGAGGGTATGTGCTTATCTGTGAGTTAATCTAAGTTGCTTCAAGATTATAATGCTCAACCTCAAATATAGGAGCAATTTAACTTTGCATTACAAAAACAACGCGTAACTTTTGTTATTACCCACAAGATTCTCAAAAGTAAAATAGTGGTTTAGCTTTTATTTGACAGTTGATCCCATCAACTTCTATAAAAATTGTAGTGCATGTGTCCCACGCACACTTCCAATTTTACTCTAGCCCTTTCAGAGGTTTCATAATAATTATGATCTAAGACTATCTAATAATAGTCTTTATTCGTTTCCAACTACTTGCTCATGTAGGAGATTAATGTGACAACTAAGTCGCATACATAATCTCTAGGCTTTATTCGTGATTATCTCAAAGTTACTAAACTATATACATCTAATTGCATGCACATCTAAGAAATTTGCCACGTTAATCTAAGTCAGAACAAAAATAATTAATACACGTCGCAAGATCGAAAATTCGCTAAACTTCTTAATCATCTCTTGCGCCTTAATGCCTAATTATTAATTTCTAACTTAATTTTCGCGCAAATTTCTATTGTAGAGGAGATTAATTCCAAATCAATCTCAACCATACTCCCACTAGGATAAGCAATCAATCAAGTTAGTCACATGAAAAAAATAATTTCTTATCAGATCAAAGAAATTCATTTGGGCTAATTATAAGCATGAACTAATCAAACTCGGATTACTTGATCCTCTATTTTATCACATCTTAAAACTTGAAGACTAATTCTTAAAAAATAGCCTAACAATACAAGTGATAAAATAAGCTCACAATTACATGCAATCACAATACATGTACGAAAAATAATCACATCACATTTCATCCAAATAATTATTATTCACAAATAATAATAACGTAGGTAATTTATACTATAAAAATAAAAAGCATAACAAATGTGACAAGATTTATCTCATAATCTCATGGCATGTATATATTCAATAACCATATGCAAAAATATTTCAAAAAATATATATATTATAAGCCACAATTACATGCTAAATTACTAAATAAAATCAACAAATACCAACCAAGCATTTTGTCAAAAAACGATTTTTATGCTACTGTTTTTGGACAGCCAATGGGCCACACCCCTTTGGGCGCCCAGCTGTAGAGCGGGCTTGTGCTTGCTGGGCTCACAACCCAATTCACAAGCACTCTTAACTGGATTTGTTTAAACCAAACTAAAACTGTTTTTGTTATGTTGGAAAAACTTACATGGCCCGGGCCGAGAAACTTGATTTAATAAAAAACAACCCATTTGTTTTACAGCCCACAACCCAAATTCATCAAAAACCGAAAAAGATTTAAAAACAAGCCCTGCCCCCGTATGCTTTTAAACACAAATAACCCATAGTGCCTCTTCATCCTTAAAACACATAGACACTGTTCATCTTCTTCCTCCACCCAACAATTACGGTGGATATAACGGAAAAAATTGTAACCGACGCCAACCGCAACGTGCGCCCATTAATGGCGTCTTCAAACCTCCTGGAAGAGGTGTCGATCCATGGTAGCGCCGCCCCACCCTGCCAGTGTCACTCAGCGGGGAAGTTAGCCCCTCCACCGCTCACTGGTGCGCGCAGCACCATGTGCATGCGGCTGCTGGTGCGGGCAGCACCTGGTGGCGCTGCCTTTCTCGGCGTGGTGTGCTGCCATCAGTCGTGCGGTGCCGCCACCTGCAGCAGAGCACGTGGCGCGTCCCAGCAGCGGATCTGCCCGCAGCAGTGCACCACCATGGTGCAAGGTTCTGCGCATGGCAAGCACGGCCTAGTACTTGGCTCTGCGCGTGGCAGAGCCATTGCACCGTAGTAAGGCTCCTGGTGCGCCAGCACCTAGTGGTCGTTGCACCTGGCGGCGCGCAGCTCCTGGCGAGCGCAGGTCTGTTTCCACGGTGAGCGCTGCAACACGACGGTGCGTAGCACCATGACAGTGCGTTGTGCTTCTCTGCGAGCAGGAGTGCTCCTCTGTGAAGACGCCGCCCTTTAGTACCTAAGGAAGACGTTTTACACCACCTACATCAGAATGCAACCACTCTTGTAGCACTGCACCTAGGTGTGCACTACGGTGGGAATGATAGGGCGTGCAATTGCTCTTGGTAAGCAGTGCACTATTGCGCTGCTCTGCTTGGTCTGCTGAGTCGGCACCTGGTGCCGCAATACCTAGGGTGCACGTCGCTGCCCTCTGGTGCGAGCAACACGGTGGCGCTTAGGCACCTTATGAGGTGCTCGCTGTTGCCTTGCGGATGCATCACAGAGGTGCACCCATAACCTATGGTGGTCGCAGCACCAAGGTGGTGAACACGGCACCTATGCGGCAGCACCCAAGCGATGCGCGCTGCGGCTCCACGTGCACGGGTTCGCGCTGCTTACGAGAAAAAATTGCACTGGGTCTTATGCTCCCAGCAACCCGGGTGATCAGTGCATTGAGGTGAACGCAGCCACCTTCAGGTGTATACTGCTGCCTCGTGCGGCCTAACACCGAGGTACAAACCCACCTCATTTCAGAACCGTGCTGCCTCATGCACTCGGGAAAAAATAATCTCTTCACACCGAAAAAAAAAAATCAATGAAAAAGATCACGTCAAAAAACAAATCGAGAATAACCAATCCGCGTGCTCTTATACTAATATTAGAAATATTAGATCAAAGAACACAGTAGAACGGATATTAACTCGCTAGTAAATTGTAGATCTAGTGTAGTTGTTCTATAAATTCTCCAACATCGTTGTTCGTCCATGATCTTTACATCAATGGTGGAGTGTGCTACGTGATAATACCAGAGCAACACTCATACTTTCCACACCCTAGATACCGTGATTAAAGAAAACCATTTGAGAGAGAGATCATTCTTGATGATCCAAGTATACATCCAAAGCGGGGAAGAACTATTTAAATAGCCCCTCTAGTGTAACTCTCTGGCCATTGGCCAGTCATCAAGCCTAATAAAGTTGTCTAAGTCACTTCATAACTTTCAAGAAAAGGTGAATGAGTGCCTACAATGGTTACCCCTTTCTTACAAAAACAATACTGAAGTAAAAGTCTAAAAGTGTGGACAACACTTAATCCAATTACTGAGGAAACCAGTAGGAATAAAACAAAAATAAACAAAAGCAATTGATAAGGTAAATCAAAAAGAATTAACAAGAGTCAAACAAGAAAATGCATCTACCTCAAAAACGATAAAGGTTATAATAAAGAAAAATAAAGATAATAGTTTAGAACAAGAAGATTACAAAACTAGTTCTACCATAAGTAGGATAGAAAAACAATTCCAAGATATTGAACTAAACGGAATAAAAGGTACAAGATTCAACCCAATAAACTTGACAAAGAACTGTTATCCCAGACCAACACTCTCGGACATCCAATTTGAAGAAAGAAGCTTTCAAAGTAAATTTCCAGTATCAATTGACAAACTATATGAATGGAACAAAGATGATTTTTCTGAACAAGAAATCCTAAATAAATTTCAACACATGACAATAGTAGCTAACAACTATTTGGTCAACCAAGAAATAAGAACCCTAAGACAATGGTGGGAAAAATATCTCGCTAAAGAAAACTATGTTGTAAAACAAGATGAACTAAGGAAACCCAATTTTTGACAATATATAACGTAAAAATGGGAACCCAAGATAGAATTAATGTACTCAAATACACCATCATGAATAAGGATTTTTTACAATAAATCTTGACAGAAGTAGAAGAGTCTAGTAGTCCAGATATTGAATAAGGATGTTTAGATACATGTTCCAAGAACAAAACAATATCAGTATTAAGTAAACAAGAAGAATGAAAAATAGATTTAATTAATAGAAAAGGTCGATGACAACGAATTAAAAGCTCATACCTTAAAAAATTTAAGCAATTACTTAGCAAGGAAGAAACAAAACAAAATAAAATAAATCTAAATAAAATATTAGATAACTTTTTAAAAGGAAAAAAAACCCATTAACCCTTCAGGATCTGCAACAAGAAATAAATCAGATTAAGAAAGAAATAATGAAATTAAAGAATGAAAATAAAAAAAATTACAACAAGAAGTAACAATCTTAAATATTAACGAAGAATTTTATGAAAAACAACAAAAAGACTTTCAGCAAGATAAAGATGACATTTCCCAAATGAAATCTATTATTCCTCAAACTGAGGACTAAGAAAATTTTCTAGGAAGAGTCACAAGAATGAATTATGAAATGGCAGGCTAAAGTGGAAATGGTTATTAATAGACTCAGTAGCAGACCTAAATTGTATCCAAGAAGGAATAGTACCAACTAAGTATTACGAAAAAATACAAGAAAAAATAACCACAGCTAATGCAAGAAAAATAAAGATAGATTACAGATTATTAAAAGCATATGTTTGCAAAGATGAAACATGCTTCAAGTTATCATTTGTTTTAATAAAAAATATGGAATAAAACAAAGTCATTCTAAGAAATCCTTTTATGTCTGCTTTATCCATTCATATAACAGACAACAATGACATTACCACAACCGTCTTAGGGCAAGAAGTAAAATCTTAATTCACAAAGAAGCCAAAACCTAGAGAACTGCATACACTAAAAGAAGAATCCATCTCAAGAAAAATCAATACTAAAAGAAGTATCCATCTCAAGAAAAATCAATCTGATACAAAACAAGACGAAATACTTAAATTATTTAAAGGAATAGATTAAATACAAAAGAATTGAATAACAACTAACTAATAAAATGTTTTAACAAAAGAATGAAATATTTCAAGAAAAAGATCAAGGAGGAAGGTTGTTAAGACATTCCTAATAATTTTTAGTACAGAAAGAAACATGTAGTAAAAATACCATACATAAAGATTTTAATGAGAAAAACCCCCTACTAAAGCCCACCCAATTGATCAAATGAATGAAGAACTAATGAAATTCTATAAAACATAAATTCAATCACTCCTAAAATAGGGAATCATAAGAAAAAGTAAGTCACCCTGGTCGTGCTCAACCTTTTATGTACAAAGAAAATGTGAATTAGACCAAGGAGTACCAAGACCAGTAATAAATTACAAGCCATTAAACAAAGTATTAGAATGGATTAGACATCCAAATTCAAATAAGAAAGATCTGGTCGATCAGAAAGAACAAGCCATTATATTTTTCAAGTTTGACATGAAAACTAGATTTAACAAATACAAATCCATGAGAAAGATAAATATTAGGACTCCATTTATAACCCTATTTGGATATTACGATTGGAATGTAATGCTATTTGGATTAAAAAAATACATGAAGTGAATTCCAGAATATAATGAAGGAAACTTTTAGCCCATTCTCACATTTTTTCCGTAGTATATATAGATTATGTCCTCATCTATTCAAAGTCAAAAGAGGAACATTGGGAACATCCAAATGCTTCCTTAGAAGTATTAAAAATAAATGAATTCGTTGTTTCAACAACTAAAATAAAGTTATCCCAAAAGAAGATAAGATTCTTAGTGTACAATATTTATGAAAGAATGATCAACCCTATAGATAAAGCTATCCAGTTTTCTCATAAATTCCAAAATCAAATTCTAGAGATCAAACCCAACTCCAAAGACTTTTAGGATCCTTAAATTACATTTCAGAATTCTACCAAGATTTCAGAAAAAGTGCAAACCTTTGTTTGATAGACTCAAAAGTAATCATCCACCATGTACACACGAACATACTTCCTTGGTCCAAGAAATTAAAAAATATGTCAGACCACTACCCTGTCTTGGCATTCTCTCTACAAATTCCCTCAAAAATAATAGAAACGGACGCCTCTGTCATAGGTTATGGAGACATCCTCAAACAGAAGCTTGAACTTGAATCCCTAGAACAAGTTTTCTGATTATATCCTAACATATGCAATTCTGCTCAAAGTAATTATAGTACTATAAAGAAAATTTTACCCATAGTATTATTTGTATCAAAGTTTTAGCAAGATCTTTTAAACCTAAAGTTTTTAATAAGAGTAGATTGTTAAAATGCAAAATTTGTTGTGGAAAAAGATGTAAAAATATATCATCAAAAGAAGTTTTTGCAAGATGGCAATCCATTTTAAGTATGTTTTGTTTTGATATAGAATATGTAAAGGGGGATCAGAACTCAATTCCGACCTCCTAACTAGTAAATTTTTATAGGGAGAAATTGAGTGAAAAAAAAAAGAAGCCATCTTCCTCACAAAGTAAGAGTAAAACAAAAACATCCAATAAAGAAGAGTTTGAAAAACTAGTAGTCTTCCCTAGACATGGTATAGAATACCAGCCAAGTCTCCCCAAGTTATTATTCAGTCAAAACATATATCAACTCCTCAAACCAATTGCAAGACCAACCCTTGGACCAATTGCCAAACCCACCTATGAGTTTGCTTTGATTTCCTCAGCAAACATAAGTTTAAGACCATCCACTCAGAAAAACCCATACTAGGTTGTGGATTTTGAAACTCAATCAAATACTGTGATGACCCAAACTTTTCATAATCTTGGCCCATAGAGTTTGTGCTTAGTGGTTGCAACTTCTTTGGGAGCCTTAGTTATTTTTTTTAGAAAGCATTAGAATTTCTAAATGGTAATTTGGGCCCAAGGGAGATTTAGCCTTAGAATGCTAAGTGAGATTGGCCTTGTTTAGAAACTTAGGCCCATTGGCTTTAGGCCCATGGCCCAGATTTATAGTCAGTAGTGCCATGTGGCATGTAAATAAGGTATTATGAACCCAGACTTGATAATGGGTTAAGGGAGAGAGAAGTGTAAGAGAAATGCCAAAAGAATGGCTTACACGCCTATCTTGGAGAAATTGCCACTTGTCATTGTGTAAGAAACCTTCTAAATGACTCAAGAAACAAAAGGAACCTAGAGGAGACCAAATGATTTTCAACTAGACCTTTGTCTTGCCCCATTTCGAGTTCCTATGAGGTTATCTAGGGAAAAGAAGCTTAGGGAAGTGAAAAAGAGACTTTCCAAGAGTTTTACATGGAAACCCGAATGGAGGCTTTGGATTTCGAATTTAGTTAGATAATGCCAAGTCTCAAGCATGCAAGGAGTTCTAGAAGAATAGGTGAAGAGACAATTGGATGGAAGGACAAGAATGCCCTTGAAATTTCGGCTAGCACACTTCCAAGTGCCATGCTTCCTTGCCATTTGTCACTTAGACAAAAATTGGACCAATAGAACATAGAAGGTCACCTAGGGAATGAGAGTTGGAAGATGAAACATCACATTGGGAAAGGAAGAAGGAGATGGACGGCAAGGCCATGGCATAAACCTTTTTACCACTAGTCATCCATGCAAAGGACTGCTTGTTTGGGAAAATGGAGAGCCATATGATGTTTTACTTTACTACCCTTAGAAGAAACACCCAATTAGTTGAAGAAAGGAAAGGCATAAAGGGAAGACTAGAGGAGTTCGGCCAAGGGAAGAGAGTCCACATGCCAACCCAAAAATGCACCTTCCCAATGCAATCTACATGGGGAATTCCAAGAGGTGTCTCGGCCAAGGTGAAAGGAAGAAGAAGGAACCTTGCCACTTGTCTTACATGCAATGGTTTTCAACCACCAATGATATAGTGAGGGATTTTCTATAAAATGGGAGGAAGACCACATGCCCAAAGGCTTCTTCTTTTGGCAAATTTCAAAATCTACAAGCTTTTGCCCTCCCCACATAATTCTCTCATATTTTCTTGAAGATTCTCTCATTTTCTCCTCAACCAAACAAGAGGATTGTTTTATTCCAAGAGGGGATTTCGGCACACTAAACCTAGCAAAGGTAGGGATCGGTTTCTCTACACACACACACCACTTATTCAAACTGAAAATGAGATTCAAACCTCATTTGGTCAATGTGGAAGTTAGAACAGCCACTTTTCTTTAGATTTCTTGAGAAATGGTTTTAGGGTTCTTGAGGAACCTTTGATGCCGAATATAAAGGAGAGTTTTGCTCACTATGATTTTCGGCCATCACTCATAGCTTTGGTTGTTTTAGAGTTTTCTTTACCTTAAGAATGAAATGGAGAAGGTTTTACTCCAAAAACCCTAGAGGCCGAATAGATATAAGCAAATATTGCCCTAGAAACTTACACTTACACTTTAGAACATGAATTGAAGTTTTTAGTTGCTTTTCTAATATGGAATACTCAGATTTACAGCTTGCTAATATTTCTATACATGGATTTTTCGTAAGTATACACTCAACCTACTTTTGTTAACACTTGTATATGATTGTGTAGATCGTTTTCATTACCATGTTTGTTATTGTTTGATATTTCTTTAATGATGTTTGGATATGTTAATATGACTTCTTATGAATCTATTGAATGGATTACATGTTTGAATTATGTAATGAAAATGCCATGAAATACTCTCATGTGTTTCGGTTTTTACTTGTTTAAAATTGATAATTTTTGCAACATGAAGTTTCGGCCATATCATTCTTGAACGATTCGGATCTTAGTTAAATGTAACGACCCCGCCCCGCGAAAGGCGGGACCGCCACGTACATACCTATTCTTTGCGTACTTTCTTTTCGTTCTTTCTTCCTTTCCTCATCAACAGGGACGACACTAAGCGTCTGCCTCTCTCTCTGCAGTAATGCCTTGCTCCCCAGCCTTTTCATCATTTCCTGGACGTTTAAAACATTTAAAACAAAAGTGAGTCTAATACTCAGTAAGTAGTACACCATGCAGTAAACATACTAGGCATCTATTCTTTTCCTTTTGAAAACATGCATACATAAACATTTGCGTTTCATTTCATGCATAAACTTTCTTTCATACTTTTCATCTTTCATGCATGTCATGCTTTTCATACATTACATCTTTTCACTTTCATAGGCCATTGCACACTGTTACATCCCACGTGCTAGGGTTAGCGGCCCTATGGCCAATGGATTCGCCTGTGACCACAGGTTGGAATCCCATTCCGTCAGGGTGCAGCACTGGGTGCATTACCAGATACTACTACCCGGCATTGCAATCTGCCCATTCATTCATTGGGTACCCATTTCCTTTCATTTGGCCGTTATATATTTTCATTCATTGAAACTTTCGTTTCCTTTCAGTCCTTTTGTACTTTCATTCATTTCAGTCCTTTTCATTTAACAGTTCATTCATAGGAAAGGAACGTCATTTAAAATCATAGACTTAAACATCATTAAGAGAGGAATGTACTTAAACATCATTGAAAAGCATGAACTTAACATTATTTAAAAGCATAAGCTTAAACATCATTTAAAATCGTGAGCTTAAACATCATTTAATTTAAAAGCACGAGCTTAAACATTATTAAAAAGCGTAGGCTTAAACATCACTTAAAAGCATAGGCTTAAACATCAATTAAAAGCATAGGCTTAAACATCATTTGAAGGCATAGACTTAAACCTTATTTAAAAGAATAGGCTTAAACCTCAATCAAAACATGAGCTTAAAATCGTTTAAAAGCATAAGCATAAACATCATTTAAAAGCATGAGCATAAACATCATTTAAAAGTACGAGCATAAACATCCTTTGAAAACAAGAGTTTAAACATCATCTTTCAAAACATATTTTAAAATGCCAGTTCATGGCATCCTTTCAAACAATAGTTCTCAGGGACATTTTAAAACGTCAATTCTCAAGGGCATTTAAAGCATCAGTTCATAGGGACATTTTAAAACACATTTAAAGCATCATTTGAAACATAAAACATGAGACGTTCCTTTCCTTTCCTTTCCTTTCCTTTCCTTTGCATTTAAACATTTTCATCATCTTTCTTAATTCAATGCATATGCATTTTCATGAACAAGATATATTTTCATGCTATACTACATATAGGAAATAATCATAAATTTCTTGAGAGAGCATGCATGAAAATCTCATGACTTAGAATCTACATGCATGCATTACTTTATACATTTACACATAATTATAATCGATAGGGTACTTAACAGGGGCTATCAAGGAAGGGCTGTACATACTATATTCATTTACTTAGAGAAACATTTGCAATAAGAGAGATATCATTTCATAAAAAGAGCATGGTGTAAGAAGCATGGTCATAGCTACTTACCTGTAAGCTTTACTAGTGAGTTCCTTTGAACTTGAACATAGACTCCTATTCAATAAAATGAGATAGACATATTAACATCTACCTCACTTTAAGCCTTACTAATCGATACGCTCACATGCTTACTTAAATTCCATCCTGGAATTAAACGTTTCCTTAATCCCGTTCGTCTACCCACTAAGCATGGCACTAGGCAAAAACATTAAAATCTTCATTCCAAATATTTTTAAAGAAACTAATGAAAATAAATAACATGCTAGCTATCTCTTCTAAAGGCCAATGTTTTCTATATGAAGGATAGGTGAAAAAATCATAGATTAAAATGCATAAATGGTAGGAATTATTTAGAAGGGAAAGAATAAGGAATTTGCTTCAAATCTGGAAATTTTCATCAAGAAAGCATTTGACAGCTTTGCAATATCATTTTAAGAGGTAAATCCAACAAAGGGCCAATGTTGCAAAAGGATTACTCTTTGTCACTTCTAATCAATGGTCTTTCACACCAAAATTCATCTTTAGTTGAACCAAGGTAAGGTTGAACAAAGGAATGAAATAGACTGATTTAAGTTTCAACAAAAGCATAGCAGAAATTCTGAATTCCCTTGGACAGCCCATAGGCTTGGTGCTTTCATGCTCTTGAACATCCCTTATTTAACCAAAATCTCAACTATATAATTACACAATACTAGAGTTATAGAAAACTTAAGAAAACATTACATATTTTTCTGAAAACATAGCATAAATAAAAAGGGTACAAGACTTGGCAACTTAAAATTCTCAAGCTTAATTAAAATTCTTAGTGGCTTATTTAGGCCATAGATCTTGAAAAATCATGCTTAAAATCACAAATTAAATTTCATTAATATAACACTTAAAGGCATGATAAAATCAAAATATAACTTAGGCTTAACAAATCAAGAAGAACTCAACAAGACAGCTCCTAATTACACTCGGCTAGAACCCAGAAAATCAGAGCATCCACGGCTGGAACACACACCAAAACAGAGTATACGTACAGCTAAGACCCAGAAAAACAGGGCATGATTTTCTCCATTCGGTTTCTACTTAGTTAGGGCATAAATTAGAAGGAACGAAAGAGGAATCAACTCATAAATTATCACGTAGTAATCGGTCTGCCCAGAAAATTTTGAAAACCCCAAACACATGGCATGAACTCACTTAGCATGGTTTCAATCCACAAGAAATTCGGAGTATAGAGTATTACCTGACTTGGCAAGCTACAACCGAAAGGAGGAGGAGGAAATTCGAAGATCCAAGGCCACGAGATTCGTCCTCCATGAAGAGGCTTCAACCGAACCTTAAGCTTAAGAAAGGATGGAGAATCAGCTTGAAGAACAGGGGATGGAGTCATTCGGTGTAGAGAGAACCGAGAGGGTCTTAATGCAGAATGGAGGGGCTGCACATGGGGCTTGCAGGAAATTCTTCTTTGGCTTGTCCAAGAAGCTGCAGTCGGTGTGTAGAGGAAGAAGAGAGGAGACCGAATGGCTTGATGGAGATTTGTTCTTGGCTTGGGCTGGAAGTCGGACAAACGTGTAGGAAAAGGAGAAGAGAAAAAGACCCGATTGGCTTGAAGGAGATGGGTCGGTCAGCACTTGAAATTGAGTTAAAGCTTCCCTTGGAAGCTAAAGGAATGGATGGTGTGGATTAGTCCATGAAAAAATATGCTTATTCTATGGTGGATAATATTTGGACCACTCTTCAATTAAATAAAAAGGTAAGGGCCTTATAAAATATATATTAAGATCTGAAAATATTTCCTTAAATTATTTTAATGACCCACATAAAAAAAATTAAAGCACACACAACTTAAAATAAGATAATAAAATATTAAAATCATAAAAATCTTTATCTTAAAAATATTTGACTTAAGAAATTAAATTAAAAGAAATGACGTAAGAACCCATGTAGTAGGATGCGGGTATTACATTAAATGCTAGGTCTTCATGCTTTGTTTTACTAAGATTTGATTCCTATGTTATATACTTCAAGAATGGAACATGTTTAAGTGATGAGTTTCATGATTTTTACCTCTATGTGTTTCAGCCTAAGCATGTTTCCATGATTCCATGAATGAGCTTGGATGTTTCTTGTATTCCATGTAATCATGCTATGATTTGAACATGAAATGCTTGATTAATTCATGCATGGCATTCCATATGTCACATGTCAAGTATAAGTATGAAGTTCTTAAGTTTCATGTCTCATACATGTGGGAAATGTTATCCAAAAGAAAATGGTTCTTTTTAAAAGAAAAGAGTCAAAGTTCTATCGCGAATGGTAGGGATGGTGATAGAGTCTCGCCTGCGATTCCTGCCTACGGTGCATATATTAGGGATGGTGGTAGAGTCATGCCTGTGATTCTCACCTACGATTCCCACCTACAGGTTGATGATAGTACAATGACTAGTGGGAACACGCGGCCCAAGGAGGGGAGCCGTGTTATGTCCACCCTCTAAATAAGAATAAGAATTCATGTGATAAGAATCACTCGATGCAAATCTTGTGATATGACTTTGTTAAGAAAAGTTTCTGATTAAGATCGATCAACATGAAAAGAAAGTCAAAGAAGTTTTCTAAAAAGTTCAAAGTCTCTGTACAAGTCTTTTGAAATTGGTCAATGCATATGTCAAGTTTCTGTTTAAAGTCAAGTATATGTTTCATGCACGTATTTCATGATGTACCTCTCGTATGCTTGTTTTGATTAATGTATGTTGTGTGATTACTTGCTAAGATTTCTCGAAATTTCACTGTGGTAGTTTACACTACCATTCCCCAAACCGGAATGGTAGAAGTTGTTATAGGAATTGAGAACAACACATATAACGAAAAGGAAAAGGACGGCACCTCCTCCGGAGAGGATTGTGCCTAAGTTGGCAACTAACCGGTCTGAGCCCTCCATCTGGGAGCGACTCGAGGCCATTGACCAAGAGGTCACTGGTATTTTGGAATTCATTGCGGAGTTCATAAAACATAACAACCGGGACCAAGACAAGGATTTAGAAAAGCATGTGAAACCCAGATCCCATTAGAAGAAAAAGATTTTTAAAAAAAAAAAATTTGGGACTTATGGTATTTAGGCCTCAACTTTTGAAGAAACAATATTTTGAAGGTCCCGTATGTTTTGGGAGACAAACTTTAATATTTGATGTTTTGGGATATTTTGTCTCATGCTATTATGCTAGGGTCATGGACAAAGTGTTAATGCTTTTGTAGTTGATACCATGTACTTTGCAATTGCTATTTATGCATTGCTTAGAATTTCTGACATTTTATTTATTTTCCGCTGCAACGTTATATTACATACTGCTAGTGTACTTAAGTGCATATCATATTATCTATCATGTACAAGGGGTATGTAGCATTGTGTTACATGTCCCGACGTTTCAATCTCAGTTCAATCCCAAGCGGGGGCTGGGGGCTCCACAAATACTCTGAGAATGCCTTATATCCCAAAGAACCAGTCGTTATACATTCTCAAGCAATATACAAGTAACCTATTTAGAATAGAACCTGATCAAATTCACATAAAAGAACGAAGAGACTTAGCCAAAGATTTTTATCCTCTGAAATGGTATTTTGCCCCATCTCACCTAGTTAAGTCTATCAAGTGGTACAAGTCAATTCTTGAACAAACTAGTCAGTTGTTTTCAACTCCATCATGGACAAGTTTGACCCCACTGGTCGATAAATAGCAATATTCTACAAGTTGTAAATTTTAAATATAATTTCCAAAAAAGAATGGAGAACTCACCCATCCGTCCTAGAGAAACTACAAAATCATGAAGAATCATTTAGTTATTATACTATATGGAAGCATGGTTCAAAGTCCTTCTCTACCAAAATGAGACCTACACTCATTCTTGATTTTTAAATCTCGACAACTCCTTCAAAAGTAAAACTCCAAGTTGATTTCTAAGATGACTACCTATGGCCCCGTCATGGAAATCTACCCAGAAGAATTACTAAAAGTCGTCAGACAGTTTTCTACTATCCTCCAAGTTGATAAACATAATTCTCAATTTCCTACTTTCCTCATTTTCACAAGTATAAGTTTTATGAATACTAAAATGGAAATTTTCCAAAGAACAAGATACTTGAATAAGAAAATTCTATGTAAAATGGTGGGATTAGTTCAAGTTTCACGAGTTATCATACAAGTTCAGAAAGAATTTCCATCACCAAGATACCAATCCAAGTTCCTTGAAAGAAAAACAGGACTCCAGAAAGTCATGTCTTCAGCCATGACCCAAGTCAAACAAAGAAAGACATTGCAAATCTTCTAAAAGAAGCCTTGTTACAGTGAGTTGTCTCGTGATCAAATTCGCCTAAAGTCTACTAAAGATTCCTGTAGTAGAGATTATTGCTACAAGACAATAAACTCTCAATGCTACAAGTTAAAAGCAAAATAATTTGAGAGAAGAAAAGAAAAAGTGACCAATGCAGGAATCTTCATAGCACTACCACGTTAAAGTAAAAAAGCCAATGATTTGAGAAAAGAAAAGGAAAGACCCCAGCTAGAGCAATCTAGCAAGCATTCCTAGTTCTCAACCCTATAAAAGGGAAGATCAATTAATGAGGAGGGACACAATGAAAAACACCAATAACCAAAGAGCAAGCCATAAAGAGAGAAAATCAGAGAGAAACTTAGAGGACCTATATTGGTAAAAAGCTCATTCTAAATAAGAGATTCCGAAGATGAAGGGAGCCCAATGTAAAAGGCTCTTAGTTGAATAAAAGAAGTTAGAAGGTCCAGAGCCCAACAGAATCGTACATCCGCATACCACCTCTTATGGGAAGGTAGAAATCTCATGAAGATACGTGATCCATTCAGTTATAAGACGCACCAAAAACTTCGGCATCACGCACCGAAAAACTCTGCGCCAGATAAACATCACATTGGACCCTATATATACCAGGTAACCCTCAATAACAAGGGCATCTTTTTCATGATTTCTCTGATTGCTAAATAATCTTGAGACTCTTACTGACTTAAGCATCAGAGTTTTCCCTGGCGGACCACGCCAACCATATTTTGATCCTTGTGCAGGTTAACAGTTGCAGTCAGGAAGTGTGACACGTCTTTTACAAAACTATTCCCTTATATTCTTCATGATGTTTCCCTATTCGTTTGAACCAAAGTTGAAATCTGAAGTAATGTATTCCAGTAAAGCTTAAGGTTGCAAGTAATCTTGCTAATCTAAATAAAAGTAGAATTTCAAAGTATATTTATTGTTTACCTGCTTATTGATCATTTGCTTTATATATTATGTTGATGTTTATTACTTGCTTTAAGTATTATGTTTACTATTTACAAATTCATTTAATTACTAAGAGCATCCATGTCTCGCCTCCATCATAAATTGAAGTCTACTCCCACCAATTTGAAAATATCTTCCCTAACCTCCAGGATACTCAATGTCATATGCAGACAAGTATCTTCCCCTATGACCGAAGATGAACTCCAACAATTCTATATAAATTCCATGCATGGTAGCCAAGTTTAGTATCAGAGAAAAAGAGTAGTATGGCATAAAAACATCTATATATTTTAATTTGAACCATGCAGCTGAAAATTGTTTGACTAATCCAAAAGGCAGTTATGTATATATATTTGTCTATTCTTCTCCATCAACTTCCCCATCAACTGCTATATGTTGTAGTGTTTGTTGTTAGCAATATTTATGCATTTATGCAGGCGAAGAGAGTATCATACGAATAAACTCTTTAATTTTGAAAGAGTAAAGTAATTTTTAATCAAATTTTGGTGCTTTATTGCTTTCAATTGATGTCTATCCCGTCCTCACATTTTTTTATTACTAGTTACTAAATACAGATGTACTTCAACATAATTTTGATTTATACAGTTGTCTAAAAATTTTACCAAGATTCAGCAAAAGAAACTTATATTTTATTATTCTTCATATTTATAAAATCTGTTATTTTTCTTGAAAATAATAATATTCATACAATTATACAACTTATTTTATGATCAATTCATGTGACATTATCAATTAATAAATATATAAATGTTAATTTTTTATTTAAATTCCACATTTTTCATAATCTCGTTAACGTTGTAAAAGAGTTGTAAAAAGGTTGTGGCAAAAATGTGAAAGACTATTAAAAAGGTTGCAACTGAAACCATATGTGCTAAAAGAACTCCTTGGAAAAAATTACTTCAGGTTACCAATGTATGAATAATTCCTAGATTTTGTGCCTGCTCAAGCCGAACCTCAGAATGGGTAAGTTAGCTAGTCCAGCATTTAAAATGTTCAACCCAAAATCCAGTTTGTCTTGAGATCGAACCTGCTGTGCTAATGAAGCAGCACAATTAGTAATTTACCATATGAAGACACTAAATAAGATCTTTTGTTCATTGATAGCCTAGAAAATTTAGCAACCAACAAAGCCCAAGTTGTTGATAAACTAGGTTGAATTTCTCAATCTATTTCAATTTGCTAATCTAGCTACTTCTTTTTTCTCCTCTCTTTTTTCTTTCAAGAAAAATAAAAAAGAAAGTTACTATGAATTATGGGGTTACAAGATTCATTATAAATCCACCCTCTGCTACCAACTCATTTGAAGTTCATTTTGTGTACAAATATCTGCTATGAAACCTCCAAAACTGGCATTTACAAAGTGTAAACTCACATGGAGAAACCTCTGGGAAGATCTCCTTCTTGTTCAATAATCCTTAAGTTAACCCTTCTCTTGGAAAAATATGCATGCCATAACAGAGCTGTCCAAGTTTATATGGAGCTATTTCTGCTTTTGAAGAGCTGAATTCAATTATCACGGGTACAACAAATTGTATCCTGGAAGATCTTGTATTCTGTTGACGTCTTCTAAAGACAGCTCTCTTTCCAGCTGTGTCCTTGTTACCTGTAATACCTCCTGAACAAGTGGGAAAAAAAAATTAGTAGTACACCGGAGTGCCAGTCAAAAACAAACACATCAAACTAGTTGAAGTGTTCCGGGGTGTCAGTTATGGTAATTATTGGAACTTATAAATTCATTGACCAAACAAGACTAGAAGAGAAGTTGCCAGGAAAAAAAACAAAAGCAAGAACTTAAAGAATATATTAACTGGGCAAAAGAGAAGTATATTGGACCTTGTTCGGGTCAGAAGAGGCAATGCCTGTTAGGGAGTAGGATTAGAGTCATCATTATTATCCAAAATTTATATAACAATTGGACGAGTAAAGTTGGGAGATCTTCTCAGATAGGTCACGAAACATCACATGGCACACTTAATCCCCCTTTATGTGGTGGACAAAATTCAACAACATGCTTTCTACTATTAATCATCCTTTGTCTCTTTTACTTTCCTTTTAATGCACCTTTTTAGATGCAATTTTGAGACATCATCGTGCTGTTGCCAAACTCTCCGAGTGCATATTGTACAGATTAGGAAGCTGTGATCCTATATAGTAGGAAAGGGCTCGTGCATATTTGCAGCAGGAAGCTAAATTTATTTTTCCCAGACTGCAAATCGAAGGAGCAGTGTCTATATGTTTGCCCTGACTTTGAACTTCTTGAAGAGAGAGAGGGAGAGGGAGGGAGGGAGAGAGAGAGAGAGGTTCTACATTAAATTCCATGTAGGAAGCATGCATTGCAAGCCATTGAGCATCCATCATTTCGAAAGCAATACAAAATAATTCATCAAAGGCTCCTTCATCCTCTGTCATTGAGAATATGCAAATCATGAGCAATTGAAGGTCAGAATCAAAAACCAGGAAGCAGAAGTTTTCCATTTTCTGAGGTAGATTTACCTCCTAATAATTTAATGAAATTGATCCCTGGAAGGCATCGTGGTTTAACTGCAAAAGAGACCAAAAATTGATCATAAAACAATGCTTGAATCTTTTATTTTCCCATGATCTTATTTATAGTCACAAAAAAATGAGTGTACTCAAAGTTGATGCATCTGTAGATTGCTATTAAAGGAAACAGGAAGGTAAAATTCTGTTCGCATTTTGGCTGGTCACAATAATTGAAAACATTAAAGATGCCTTAAAATAGTCATATGCAATGCAAGTCTTAATTCTACTTTGTTTAACTGTGTTAGGAAAAATATATTCAACTAAAATGAAAGGAAGAAGATAGAATTTGTTTGTTGTTTTCACATTGTATACAAATAGTCAGTTTTAATGGGAAAAATGACAAGATAATGGTATCAGATGATGATCAGATTTGTCTACAAACCTGAGCTTAGATCCAACATCTGAATCAACATAAATGATACATTAATGCCAGCAACAGCAAATGGGTATTCCCAAGCTGCTCGCATCCCTTCTCGCTTGAACAATAACCTATGGAAAGATTCCTTCATTTTGATGTTTCATATTATTAGTGATAATTTTCTTTGGTGCAAAGACTACAGAAACCAAAACAAAGCGAATTCATAAGAGGCGGGAGAAACAACAAGATAGAACTTTTATAGTATAATATTCAAAGGGAAATAATATAGCGAAGGCATACCGGATAAGTCCTGGCAAAGAACAGCAAATTCTCAAGGGAAATAAAACCGCAACCCCTAAGGAAAGCACGACAAATGAGCCAAAATACTAATAAAGTTCTAATATTTCTTATTATTCATCTGTTACTATTTATATTAAACTAAACAGATCCACTTTATAGGCACCAACAAGGCAGTAGCAACACTTTCATTTTGTTTCAAGTATTTTCCAGCTTCTTATGGTACTTGTTTGGCATCATTACAACCAGGATCTAGACATCAAGATGCTTATTACACATCTCCAGCAAACCCACATACACTTAAAGCCATTACCAGTATTGATCATGGAAGATGGAAGTCACAGCCTTTCTTGAAATACAAGAGGAACTATAAAATTTATTCAAACATCCCAATGGATGCGAGTAATTAAAGTGACACTTCTCGGTCCTAGTTAAAAACATGGTAGGGTTGACCTATTTTCATGTACCGACTATTCATGCTACTGAAGATACCTAATATCTATATCTCCATATGCTCCGATTACATGGAATGATTAATTTAAAACACTTCATTCCTGCTTTCATGACTCTCAAGCCACTTCATTTGGTTAACAGTTGATTTGTCAACAATAGATTGAGAAGGGACCAGCTAAAATGTAACAGTAGCTACCATTAAAGTGATATAACCCCACCTAAAGTCAGTTGATGGATTTGGACCCTGCCACCCCATATCTTTCCATTGGTCAGAAATTAAACCTTTGAGAGCAATATTTGGAAAGGCAGCACGCCACAATGTTTTAAGTGCTTCCTGTTAATAATAAAGGATAAGCATATTACTGACACATTGTTATAGTAATAAAAAATCAACATGATAAAAAACTAAAAGCTATAACCATGAGCCCCCAATTAAGAAACCATTGGAGAAGACAAAATATGCTGATATGGGAATGTGAAGTAACTGTAGCTAAATTAACTCCAACAAGAAATTGATGTTCCCATTCTGTGTTCCTCGTGATGAAAACCAATTCACATCAAGGATTTTGGATTTCTAAAACTAGTTCTCGAAACAGTAAACCGAGAGAGAGAGAGAGAGAGAGAATGGGAGGGCTTTTGCCTACAAGGGTTAAGTTTCTTGTTGATGGTTCAGAAAGAAAGATGACAAAATAAATGGTAAGAATTTCTTCAGAATTAATTTTAGTACACACATTGAACTCGATATTAGGGGATAGTATTATGAATAAATGAAAATAGCCCAAGCATCATGAAAATACTTGATGATCCGGGTGGGTCTCGTCAAATGGTACTTGTAATCGTTCTTGGAGCCTCTGAAGTCTTTGTTCCTGGTACCAAGTTCAAGAAAGAATACTGATAAGTTTGGAGAAATTTAGAATGCCAACTAAAGTGAGATCAGCTCACATAATTGCAAAGACCATCAAAGCCAACTATGGATTAATATTCTAACAAGGAATAATAATTCATTAATTTTTCAAAATTATTTTCAAAAGTTGAAAGCTGTCATAAAACAACAGAAATTATTTTCAAAAGTTGAAATGTAGACAGGCAGAAATCATGCAGGAAATACCGCAATCTAACTGCAATTTCATATTAAGAGATGGCTCATGGAAGTGTTTTCCCTGTTAATAAACACAAGATTAGAAGCAAATGCAGCCTAATCAGAGAATGGAACAAAGTACTCCAGTAACTTTCCCATTTACCTGAATAGGACTCAGTGAGTAGTCAATAAACTTCACATGACGCTTGTTGCTCGAGCGGTGGAAGAGTCCTCCTACCCATGATCGCGGTCCCACCATAGCAGCTACAACCATGAAATGCTGATCAGTAAAAAGATTAGCATTCCTGATGAACTCAAGCACAAAAGAATAATTGGCGTTCAAGATGAACTCTTTTTTCTTCTTCCCATCTAAAAAAAATAGAAAGAGGTCATCTTGAATGCCAATTACCCTGATCTAATGACATCCCATTCCAAGAACCCTCAATGTGTGAGGTCAAGATATTCAGCTAGTACAGGATATGAAGTGTAGGCATCAAGTAAATAGTGAAATTCCATGAAATTAAATTGAAGCAAATTAAAGACAGCTAATTCATTGAATTTTTATAAATCAACAACAGGAAGGGTACAGGAACCCCTACTCACCAAAACATTGAGTCAACTGTGTTATTACATGAGTAGAACTATGTGACCATTCATGCCCTTTACCACCCTTCCGTCTCCAATAATCATCCTGGTCAACCTAAAATTCAGATTTTAAAGAACCTTTCAGTATAAAGTAGATGCAGAATACAAGTGACGAGACACAGCAGAGTGATCTGCTCAACTGACATATAGCTCCTGTACAATAGGTTGATATTTCATCATGTAGTTCGCTAAAAATCAACAACGATGAGCCAAATAATACTAAGACAACAACTGTAGTAGTCTTAGCAACATATAAAATCACTAAAATTGGACAAGTAAGAGCAAAATACTATGAGAAAACAAAAGCAGTAGTCTTGTGCCAAGGTTTAGCAAACAAACACATAATTGAGCTCATGAAGAAGAAAAGTGGCTTTGGAACTTTTTAGAGTGCTGAATTTCTAGAATTCCAGGAAAAAAATGAAACTCAAACAGCCAAACAAAAGAAATAAGGCAGCTAAAAAACTAAATTCAGTCGTTCAGTAGATGCTAAGTGAGATAAACCCAGTCGGTATCATAGGCAGAAAGTGCTAGCAATGGCAGATGAGTTGTTTCATACAGGGTGACAAATAAACCAAATTAGCCAAAGAGATTGTGTCATTAGGGATTCCTAGGAAACCAGAACAAAGCAATCGAATTATAGCAACAAAAGCCAATTCGTATTACAGGCAGAAAAGCAAGCAACAAACAATTGCAAAGCTGATTATTGTAATTCATAATTTCAGACGTATTTTAATCAGAGGGCACAAAAGCATTACTAAGAGACATTAGCAACAAAGGCCTTTTAAAGCTAATGATTACTCCTAAGAGGCTTATAAACCATCAACATTGCCCTGAAATCAATCCAAGGTCCTGTGGCGAGAGAGAGAGAGAGAAAGAGGGATAGAGATGGGGTTTACTCTGTGAAGAGAAGAACAAGAAGGAAAGCATTGTCTGCGCCTCCTTAATCTCATGAGGAGACCAAAATCAACAATGAAATTCTTTCAAGCATTTTAACCCAAGGCAAAAGGCCTAAATACAGTTTTTGGAGAAAGGGGTGGCATATCATTGCACCCAACTCATACTCTCCTCCTATTTTCAACTCCAATCATTTCAAATCCCCCATCTTTCTCCCTTAGTCTTCCTCTCTACCCATCACAAGAGAGAGAGAGAGAGAGAGAGAGAGAGAGAGAGAAACTCATGAAATGGAGTGAAGTGTAAATACAGGTATAACAAGAAAGCCATAGTGAATAAATTTATTTCGGAAATGAAAAGATTAAAGCGCAATTAAAGGACCACTTTTACATTACTTCGCTATTGCAAAAAGCTTTTCATGTAAAGAAGATTCAAAAGTTGCAAAAAGTGGAGGTGGGTATCTCTCCGCACAACATCAATATGCATACAAGACAAAACTAACATACCCACGATCGCACAAAGAAAGAAAGTTAGCGAGTGAACGAGAGAATGCAATGCAGGGCATAAAGTCATACGGAAAAAGTACCAGTTATGGCATCTGAGGCAACATGTTTGTGGTGGTTGTATTGGGGATGAGGCGGGGTCCACTTGGAGAAAGGAGTGGGACCAGAAATGGTAAAGGAAAGAAGAAAAAGAAGAAGAAGAAGAATGGAGACGGGGGTGAAGGGAGGAGAAGGAAGAATGGCATTTTTCTTATTTTCTCCAAGTGATTCAAACATACATACAAACACAACCGTTAAGATGGGGTGTATTTCCGAAGGAATGTTGAGGGCATGTTTTGTCCTACTCTGCCATGGCATTGAAAACCAGCCAATCTCCTATAAACCAGGCTGAAACGTAGCGCTCGGGGGTTGTTTCTTCGATCTGTTTTGCTTTGTTCTCCCTGGCCCTTCTCCTTGGCCCATCTGCATGCCAACGTAATACATTGTCAGCATTATTAGGAGCTGGTTGCTTCACATCAACAACATAAGTTTGAATTCGTCCTTAAATTTCATTTTATCATAATTTGTGGGATGCTCGTCTGGTTTTTTTCTCTCTTTCTCTTTCTCTTTCTCTTTTTCTTTTTCTTTTTCTTTTTTTCCATTTCTGCACTCGGTCTCTCTTGTTTTTTTTTTTTTTTTTTATCAATCTTTTAGGTGGTTTGGGGAAGTTTGATACTAGCTCAATTCACACTAAACAGTATAAATAATCATTAGGAACAAGCTATTTCAACCAAGAATCTTAGTCGATAAAACGGATCTATTCTATTTTTTATTTAATGATTAAAAAAGTGATTATTAGTAAATTAATATTTTTTATTTTTTAAAAATATTTAAAAATGTATAAAAATTAGTTGAAAAAAAAAAAAAAAATGCATTTACACTTGTTCCAAACTATCGGTAGCAGTAGTAGGACTCTAATCATTATTCTATGAGTCTCATTCTTTTATGTAATAAATAAATTACATATTGACACGGTTTGATATACATAGTACTTTAAATTTAAAGTTATTTTATTATAAGGTAGATTTAACTTATCTTATGAAGTTACATCAGTTTATAAATTTACTTTCTATATAACATTTTTGCAACTTTAGCACTTCTAATTTTAAATTGATGAACATTTTCACGTTAGAAATCTTAATTCTTTTTTCAAGTAGAAATCTTGATATGATATTTAAAAAAGAAAAATAGTATTGCACTTTGCTTTTACTTTTAGGTTAAAAGCAAATCTCATTATGTTTTATTCCACCAACCATAACTAATTTGATGGGGCCACTCACAGAGAAGGAACATGGGTCTCTAGCTCGATATGCTAATTCCATTGTTCTTATTTTATCTCCTTTCAATTATAAGCGTTTTTATAGGTTGTAACAGCTAGGGTGTTTTGAGCAGACTGGGGTAGAATTTGCCGATCTTTGTTTATTTAAAAATGATATTTATTCTTTTTTAAAAAAATAAAATCATATAAAAAAATTATTTTTTAATAATAAACCTCAATTTTTTCAAATAAAGTGTGCAAAAATTACATACCCTAGTACTATATCTCACTCTTCTTTTATATCTCTCATTTTTAGTTTTAATGAAATCTCATTTAAAAAATGAAGTTTTTTTCTCTTGTAGTTTAAACCTCATAATCAATAAAGTCATGACTTTAGTGATCAAATTGATTGTTGACCCATCTTGGCTTTTGGATCAGAAAAGTATTGGTATGGTACAACTACTTACATTAACCCATTCATAAGTTTAAAATTAAAAATAAAAAATAAATACAAGATAAATTAAAATATATATATATATATATATATATATATAAATATATATATTATTTCTGGATTAAGCCTCGTGATCTTAATTAAATGTGGGTTGCTATACTTTCTGGATAATATTCAAATCAAGAACCTGCTTGTATATATCCCCTAGAAAATGTTCTCTATTTTTGGGGTCATAGACTCATAGCCATTCACTTCAACATTAATTTCCAATTTCCATTTATAAGAAAAAGAAAATACGTACACTACTAGTAGAGCTCATGGCATAACAATAATAAATTTAAAGAACAAATTAATCATTATCATTAACGGTCGTGGACTATGATGGCCAATAATATATATCATTGGCATGGCCAAGGATCAGGATCCAACAGCCATGGAGGTGTTTCAAATATTTCCTTCATCATCATTTGATCGAAGTGGTGCATGCATGTTAAGTCATCATGCAGTTCTACTCATGACATGATTTTCATATATTAGAGTGATCGATCTTTATAAGACACAAGTTGTAAGTTTCATTAATTTATATAATATTTATTTTATTAAAAATATTTTTTTAAGACTCTATTTTAAATAAAATATATTTTTATAAACGAATAATATTTTTGCATTTTATTGTACAAAAATCTCTTGAATTAATTAAGACAGAATAAAAAACATAAAAATAAATAAATAAAAATAATCGTTGTCTTTTATCATTTCCTAACAAGAATCTTTGATAGGTTAGAAATTATTGGGATTTCATGGAAAAAGTGATGATACGATATTTCAACTAAATATTATTCGCTCTCCATTGATCTTGTTTAGTATATATAAAATATTTATATCTTCTTCCTTCATGTGTCACTAATTTCTAATGAGAAATACTACTTATTATCTTCACACCATATATTAATATGTAATTTATTATTTTTATTTTTTATTTAAATATATATATTTATATATTAATATGTATTTGTTTAAATAAAATGATAAAAATAATAGAATTTGTTATTTCCAAATGTGAACTACTACTTGTACCACTCCAAATTTGGGATAACCTTTATTTCCAATATTGATAATAAAGTTTGATCTTGTGGTTAGCTTAAGTTGACCAGTTCTTTTAATTAGTTGCAGAGAGAGATGAGAGATCGATTAACTTTTTGAAAGGAAGAAATAATCATTCAGAAGGAGACATTCTCTCCCTGTTTTTCTCTCCTTTCCTTGGCAGTCGAAGTTGTCAAAAGAGAAAAATGTAAAAAAATGGAAGTAGATATCTAGGGGAAAAATAAAAAATAAAAAAATAAAACTCCAAAACACGTGTAGGGTCTAAACCTACTCAAATCGTTATACACAATCCAAAGCTCCCATTATATATGCAGGTCTAATATGGTCAGTGTTTTGGGGGGCTGAGCCTAACGCTAGCTTTAGGGCATCCATTATTTTCTTGTTAACAAGTTTCAAGCTGAGGCTATATATTAATTAGAAGAAGAGACGAAGTCAAGGGGGCAAGGGCCCTGGAGCCCATGGCCCAAGGCTCTGAACAAAACAAACGAGGACATACTATTTTATTCCAAACAAACTAGAATTTAATAATTCAGCTATGTTATTTCATATACTATCTTGACAGATCATAAAATTTCGATTCTTAAAAAGATTTATTAGAAAATAATATTTACTTTTAAATACGTTTAAAATATAGGAAAACATAAATAAAATATTTTTATTTGTAGTCATCATTAATGTCCTCTAAAAATTTGGTGAAGATTTTAAATCATAATTTTAATTTTGATGTTTGCTAACTTTAATTTTTGTATACACTTTTTAATTATGACTTTATATAAAAAAGTCTGTCATTATGATTTTTGCTAAAGAGTTTTGCTACAAAGAAACCTGGTTTGTAACACATCATAGTTATAGCTAGACACATTATAACTTTATAAACCTATAAAGACCAATTATTTTTTGGCATATTGACGTGGAATGCGCTTCCACATTAGCGGTGTGCTGGATGTGTTAAAAAAAAACATGTTAAATAGATTTTCTCTTTTGTTGAAATGCTTATTTTATTTAGGTTTTGAACTTATTTTTATTTCTTACTCTTAAATCATGCACTTTTTTATTTATTTATAATCATTTTGTTAGCATGCATGGAGTTACTTAAAATATCCAATTGAACTATTTATTCCAACCTAAAATATTTGGCCCATCCAGAATTATAATCCTAGCTTCGTCCTTGAGGAGAATTGCTGCATATTAACGAGAAATGCTATAGGCATAAAGAAATTATATAAAAGTAAATTTACAAATTTTTACATGATTTTATATAATCCATTTGATTGGTTGTACAATAAAAATAACTTTACAATTTTACATATTATATCAAGCATTAAAATATTTCTCTATATTAATTATGACTAGATTACACTAGCTTAGACGTATTCCAAATTTTGGCACACAAAGCCTAGGCCGGTTTATATAAATATATATATATATATATATATATATATATATATATTTGTGTGTGTGTTGGGGGCACAGGTTTATGGAACATGCCATATTATTTAACCGAAATTTATATAGAAATTATATTTGTAATCATAGGGTGTGTAAGTGTCGAACAATTGTTTTGAAAAAAATGAATAAATACGGGATCCACATGAAAAAAAATTAATTTGTTAACAGTGAATTTCACTCTTTTTTAAAACGATTGTGTTGCGTTTGCATACTCCACGATTGTACATAGCATTAGTAATTTGCATTTCATATACTAGAAGTACTCTACATCTCTATGTACATTATGTAAAAAGAAACTTTCACCAAGGCTTAATTTAAAATGATTAATCCATTTTGATAAAAACATAAAGTAGATTGATTATTAATGACGGATCGAAGAGGAAATTCAAGACATACAGATGGTACTAAAATTTGATGCGTCAACCTATGAGATAGACAAGGTAGACAATATTTGATGATGAAGTTTGAGAAACTCATATAAATAATAAAAAAGATATATCATAAACTGTAAAATTAAGATACTATAAACGTTAACAAAAATTTACCAGACTTCATGACTAGCCATACGTACTAGAAGAACAGATTTCTGATTACACATGATCCAAAGGCACGACAACAGATTTTGACTTTTGTGATAGACAAAATTGTCACAAAAAAAAAAAAGGCAAACTGTCACAAATACTTTTTTGTGACAGTTTGAGACCCTTATCTAAAATGCATCACAAATGTTTTTGTGATGGTTTGGAAGTCTTCCATAAGATGTAATGTTTAAATGTGATTTTTTTGTGACAGTTAAAATCTGTCACAGAAATTAACGTTTACACATAAAAACTAACGTTTAAACATTAACCCGTCCGATTAATATTTGAACATAAAAAAATTAGACGTTTGTTGTTTTTGCTTCGCACGAAGATATTTATGTTCGAACGTAACATCATTTGAACGTTTTCTCAGAGACGTTTGAATGTAACATTCGGATGTTAACGGAGAAATGTTCGAACGTAAAATTTTAACATTCGGATGTTGGGTTGTCGTTCGCACATATCTATTCTAATCATTCGAACATTTAGATCATTTGTATGTTAAAACATGCAAATGTAATGTCTTACGTTCGAACGTTTTGTTGGAATTTGATGGTATTTTGTTCGAACGTTGATTTGAGCATGAAGCTAGGTTTGAATGTTTGTTCTTTACATGCGAACTTTCTTATCAGAAATAGTAATTTCATAAAATTAAAAAGCATACAAATTGTTTCATATTACACCATAAATATAACAACTAATAGCGTCTTATAGAGTTGCAAAAATAGACAATAAAGATTTCTAATAATGATAATGATAATGATATATTGATCATTTGTTCTTCTTTCCTTACCCATTGTGATCCTGCTGAAGTGACATAATACGTTTTATCTGGACCATCATCTCCTTCTATATTTGCTCTTGAACTTCAATGCATATTCTTTCATCGTGGTCTCTTTATTGATCTTGCAAACCAGTCTCTAAATCAGACTATCGCAATAAGAGAGACTCTAACTCTTGCTGTCTCGACTTCATCTGCTTAACTTCTTGGTGTGCTGCATCTAAATTTTTAGTAAGATTGTTAACTTTCGAAGTCGAAGTCATGAAAAATGAACCGAAACACTTGAAAGAACGTCTCAAATCTCTTACCAAGCCAGCCTTGGTCCCAAGCACTTGCATGAATACATCTATGTCACTAGGAGAGGATTCCTCAAAGGCTAATTGGATCTCAACCATTTTTTCCTACAATTACAACAAAAATATACAATAAGTAACATATTCAAAGAAATGAGGAATCAAATATAATATGACTTCACATATTGCATAATTTATTCACAGAAAATAACCTTACTTACACAATTATCTTTAGAGACATGAACAACCCACTCACTGTGCTCATTAGTGTGAGTAGCACCATAGACATGAATTAGACAAAAATTTTCAGGATCATCACATTTCTAACAAAGGCACATTAGTAAATTTTTTTAAAATATAAGTACTTAAATAAAAGAATATGATAAAAATAAGTGAATTTTAATAAGTTATTAATTATCATTTTATTGACAAAATGTTGGAATGACCTTAAACCAACGCGATGGTAAATTATCAAAGCCATTCTATTCTATACATTGATAGAACTTAAATGCCACTAGAGAAAATAACAATATTAAATATAAATATGAAACCAATATACATATAAATAACTTATAGGGAATAAATCTAAAATATTTGATAATCTGGACTTGCGAAAAAATCACAACATTTCTTCCAATCGTCGAACTTCATTTTCTAAAAAAGGGACTGGACAGCCTTTTCCAACGTCTCGAATTTCTTGAAATGGTTATGACATCATCCCTTGTGACTCCGAAATAATGTAGCCATCAACTCATTCGCAGTTCACACATCTTCGCTACTACCAAAATTGAGATTGAATTCATTTTAAGAAGTGAATTGCATCAAAAATATGAAATCAAATCATCTCTATATTGTATCTCCTACATCTCTATATTGTGTCAAAAAGAAGTGAATAACCTTCGAACGTGTTCAATTACTAATTAGTTAATTATAAATTCTTTACTTTTCCTATATTTTCTACTCCTAATTGTATCTCATATATTCAGAATATTATAAAATTCACAATATATTCACAATATTTTCTTATCTATCTTTTTTTAAATTCACAACATATTCACAATTAATTACCAATACATTCACAATATATTCACAACATATTCTTATTAAATTCACAACAGATCATATTCACAATATATTGTTATTAAATCACAATCAATTATCTAACATATTTACATATTCATATATTCACAATATATTCTTATTAAAGTTACAACATGCATATTCATAATATATTCTTATTAAATCACAATCAATTATCTAACAACATATTCACATATTCACATCATATTCACATTTTCAAAACAATAATAGCATATTCACATTCAATTCACAAAAAATCATAACACATTCCTAATAAAGTTTAGAAATATACCTAACCAAACAATATTCCTTTACAAATGACAAGTTTCAACAATTTTCCAACAAATAATCATTTAAACAAAAAGCATAATACTAGTTAGTTCAAACTAAATAATACATACTAACCTCTTTTCAACAACAAAAACACAATAGCTCTCTCTCTCAATCTAACTCTCTCTCTCATTCTAACTCTCTCTCACATTTTTTCTCTATGTGGCACGGGTTGAAGGCAAATGTGATGAATTGCCTTCAACCCGCGTGGAATAAAGACATCCCAGACTTGTCTGAAGCGTCTTTATTTATTATTATTATTATTTTTTTGTATTTTTTTATTTATTGCAGCAACCAAACAAAGTCGCTGCAATAGTTCTATTTAAAGGGAATAACGATGTATTAAGTCGTCAATCAAGTTATTACAGCAACATTTTTAATAAAAAGTCACTGCATAAAAATAGCGGTCCATTCAAACGTTACACTATATGTTTGAATGCTACGTAAAATTTTGGATTCTCGCTGAAAGAACTGCCTAATTTTTAACAATTACGAACGTTCACACGTACAATAGTTCATATGCAAACGTTAATAATCTCCATAACAAGCACAGATCACGAGGATTAAGTTCGAACATCCACTAAAAATGTTCGCAAGTTTTGTTGATGATGTTGCAGGCCAGGTGACTTGTAATTCACGCTGGAAAGATTCCGTCAATTTTTTCATTAATGTTTACACATCCAAGTTTGATGTTAGAACATCAAGCGGGACATTATAACATTACGTTGTACACGTTCGAAAGTAAACAAACTCAAGTTCCACATATATTATCTAATAATTAATGCGAAAAAAGTCCCACCAAATTTTTAAACACATTCGCACTTCACCACAACACGTGCAAACGTAGATTTGTATTCTTCACACGCGAATCACATATTTATATTTTTTTTAAACAATAATAGTTTATATAATATTCTAATTACACACAATATCTAACATAATTATCTAAAATAATAATGTATATATGACATAGTAATTATATATTATATAGTATAGGGTATGTATTATATATTATTTAATAGTACATATATTAATGTATATTATATAATATAGTAATGTATAGTATATTATAAGTTAGTAGCTCATAATAAATTATTGATACAAAATAGTAGCTTATTATATATACCCCAACAGTATATCAATAAAACTAGTATAATATTAGTATACTATTACACTATGTATTAGTATATATACTTATATACTAAAATAACATATATACTTCTTCTTTTTTATAGAAATAGACTCATTTCATTAATGAACCGAAGTTACAAATGTGACTTATCAATACATGAAAAAATCAGACTATAAATCAACTACGCATCAAATCTGGGGCTTCCCCACACACAAATGACTTTGTGGCGGACATTGTTTTAACTTCTAAAAACTCTTTCCTAAACAAAGAAAGCACTCTGTAGAAACAGAACTAAAAGGCCCCTCAATCCTCCCTGGGAGGATGATTACGGGACACTGCTATGAACATCAAATCCAATAGCCTATTCCTATTTTATTACTAACTAAAACAAAAAGTATACCTAAATACCAAAAAACAAACTACAGGACCCCAAACACTGGTGCGACCCCGGACGTCATGCCCACCGAAGGCATCGGCATCTCGAATCCAGACTGGACAAGCACCCAGTTCGCGCACGGACCACAACGTCCAGCCGTACGACCACTAGCGTAGCATCGCCCAACACTCTTGAACCACTCTCGTCTCGGATTACGTCCGATCTAAAGGCTTAACACCACATTCGGGTCAACAAAATTAACAACAAAACATAAAACAACTACAAAAACTGAAAATTACAAAACAGAAAAATAAACAACAAAGAAAACAATCTTGAAAGCCCCGGAGTCAGGGAGCCTATACAAGCCAAGCATGGCGTCGGTAGAGAGCTCCACAGTGGCTCGTGATGGCCACGCACCGACGAAATCTAGAAGTTTCGTCCCGCGCATGCGGGCTACGCTCCACTCCGATGAATGCCATTTTTGGTGGTCTTGAAGATCGGCGGCTGGGCTGCATCTCGGTGGGGCGCTTGTGGACTGTCGACGGCTGGAAAGACCCAAGCGGCGTTCCTCCCTTATTGGCCTGAAGAAATTCAAAAAAACAAAAGCAACACAGAAAAGAATTTACAGACGAGAAGGGGAGGGAGGGAGAAAAGAGGGGGAGGAGTTGAAACTCCCACTCCCTTTCGCTTGATCTATTTGAGAGAGTTTAGAGAGAAGGGATAAGATTTTTCTAGAGAGAGAATAGAATAACATTTATACTAGTATAACATATAACATAGTGTTATTAGTATAACATATATTATTAGTTTATAATATATTAGTACATAACATTAGTGTTAATTATATTGTTATTAATATATTAACAATATATTAATAACAATATAATTAACACTAATGTTATGTACTAATATATTATTCTAGTATTGCTAATTATAGTAACTATATATATACTATATATACTATACTAGTGCACTATATACTAGTATAATATATATACTAGTACATAGTGTTATTAGTATAGCATATATTATTAGATTATAATATGTTAGTATATAAAATTAGTTGTTAATTATATTTTATAAATATATTAACAACACTAGGTCAGTATATATAGTACATATATTATAATACTAGTGCACTATGTATTAGTATAACATATATGCTAATACATAGTGTAATAATTATAACATATATTATTAGCTTATAATATGTTAGTATATAGTATTAGTTGTTAATTATACTTTATTAATATATTAATAATACTATACTAATATAGTATATTTACTAGTACATAATGTATAAGTATAGTATATGAAATATATTACATTTAGTATTGCAATAATATTCTTGATCGATAATCACATATTCACAATATCATCAATAATAATATTATAGGTTATATAATATATACCAACTATTATATATTATATTATACATAACATATTATTTAGTATAAATTATAATAAAAAAACTTATTCTAAAGACATTCGACCGTACCAATATAACATTCGAATGTATCTGATATTAAGTGACAAACGTTTGAACGTAACAATATAACATTTGCATGTCTCAGGAATTAAGTGACAAACGTTTGAATGTTAAAATAGCAATGTTTGAATGTTTTTCTCGCTCATCCAATGACATTCGCATGTTAACACTATAACATTCAAACGTTACATATATATAAGCTTCTGTTTGATTCATTTCAAACGAATCACATATTTTCCAAATAGATGCTTCCGTTGTATACCACCACCAAATCCATTGCCCCCGCAGTCATCCACCACGAACATTACAATAAAGGTAGGCATTCCTCTTTAACAATTGGATAGATTTTTTTTTAATGTTTAATGGAGTTTTTAGAGCTTTTTGAAACTCATTGGTGGCCCAACTTTCATCTTGATTTTCCAGCTACCACAAGTTGCCAATGGCCAAACAGTCACCTTAAAAAGCTTTCCTGAAATTTATACTTCATTTCTACAGTGATGTTTGGCCACTTTTATTGTGTTTGAGGCATTAGGGAATGACTGAGTCAACTCAGCCATTTCTGTCTCGTAACGTTCGAACGTGAGAAACTTATACCTTAAAATGAGGAAGACGACATAAACGTTTACACGTTAATCAAATAACGTGCAAACGTTCTACAGTACATGCCAATGTATTTAGAGTACGTGCGAATGTATTTTTTACATTCGAACATACGTTTGTAACATTCACACTTATGATCATTCATATTGTTGAGCGGCACATACGTGCGAACGTTATTTGCCATTCGTTCGAATGTAAAATCTTTCAGTTGCCCAAAAGGTCTTAGACGTCTGAACTTATAGTTATGTACGTTCGAACGTATTAATAAATACGTTCAAGAGCATCCTCACGTGCGAACCTATTTGTTTTGTATGTTCGAATGTAATTATTCTTTGTTTATTTTATTAATGCCGTGCGAACATATATTTTTTTTAGTTAGAACATGTGTTTTCGGCCATCACGTTCGAACATAACTCATCTTACATTGGAATGCTTATCCTAGAGAAAATTAAAGTGCAAACGTAAAAATTAAAACGTTCGCACGTATAAGGTGAACGTCTGAACGTGATATTTTACTTTTGAACATGTTCCCAAAATAATATAGATTACAGTACATAATATGCATCATAGTACTAATATTGCTCAATTGTTTTCTATATTTCAGGATATGGCTCATCTTCTGACAACTAGAAAAATAGGAAGGGAAGGAACAAGTCAGGACACGTCTCGAATCAAGGCTTGAATAATGATGTCCGAATGAGAAGTCATGATCAACCAGTTCAACGAACGCATATGAGAGCATAAGAGCATTAGAGATATGTTCATTACGAGAGGTTGTATCAGTATATGCACATTGAGGGGTAGCATCTACCCTTCAATGGTTCGGGTGTTTTATATGGGGATATGCTTCATGCCTCAGGATGCATCCCCTCACATCATGACAGTACGCAGTATTCAGCCTAGGGATGGATCCCAAGTAAATGCAAATGTAGGCACTTCTACATCATCTACTAGCCAAGTTGACCGGTCGAAGGCTGAAGATACTGATAAGGAGGATGACGACTGAGATGAAGATTTCTACATCCTCACTGGGAGAGACCGAGAGTAGCTTAATAGGAAGAACTCTTTCGACCATGTATAGCTCCTCCCTTTTTTCCATATGTTGTATCTTATCATTATTAAAAATGTGAATCTTGTGGCACATAAGGTCACATTTAGCCGAACTTGCGCAAAATTCCTTATATGAGTGGCATGTGGAGAGCCTATCAATTTGCCACTTCGTATTTTTGAGGATCTGTTACGAGGCGAACATCTTCTCCACGAACAACCTCTCTCATATAGAGTCCTCATTACCAAGCTATTACTGGCCTAGAGGGTGCAACCTCAGGCGGAGGAATGGATGACAGAGCAGATGAGCCCCATCAACATGACCACACACCGTCCATTACAAGAAAACTGATTATTTGTAGTCAGTTATTCTTGGAAAAATAATTATTTATTGCCAAAAATAATTTATTTTCATCGTAAATAATCATTATCATTGTAAATAATCCATCACAAATATTTGATTTTCTTGTAGCGGTCAGAGCATTGGATAGAGGAGGGGGTCATACTCAACGTTAGCCTGGCCCTATACCAGATCTTGTTCCTTCGATCCAGTCTAGGCCCAGTGTTGCTCCTCATATTGGGAGTACTAGTCAGCCACCGACGGATACATCTATGGGAGATGCACGACCTGTTTGGCTCGATGTGTGCCCTGCTTGGGTTGATGCGATGGTCTCAGATATTACTGCACACATCGATCGACAGATCGCGTCAGTAGAACAGAGTGTCACCGATTTTGTCACTAATGTTGGCCATCAAATAGATATCTTAAATGAAAAGATCAACAAATTGACTGACAATTTTAATAAATATGTAAACAACTTGTACTAAGTATTTTTCACTTTTATCGTGTTGTTTACAAAATTTTATCATATTTTATACTTTATTTTTATCATATGTAAAGAACACTATTATGTAATATATCTACTATTTAATGTTAGCATATCTAACTTTAATATTAAATCACTGCATTTCAATTTTTAATCTTTTTTTAATTTAAAATATCCAACTTTAATATTTATTCAATTAATGTTCGAATGTGAATTAGTACCGTTTGAATATTGGTGCCAAAAATTTACAAGTTCGCACATAAATAGCCTCAACGTTCGAATGTCTAGAGAACGTTTTAACGTAAATTTGTATACATTCGAATGTAATGCAATTTCTCGACTCCCTTCATTCATTCCACAAACCGTCGTAAAACTTTTTATTGTGACAGTTTGAGTACTGTCACAATTACCAAACCGACACAAAAATTCATTCCTATTGTAGTGTGGGAGAAATTAATTTACAACGTCTAGCTTGAGGAAAAAAACTCTGGATGCCCCAAAATGGAAGGAGATCAAATTAAATAAACAAAGAAAGAGAAATAATAAAAGACGATGATGACTAGTACTACATGATTAATGTTACAGATGGGGAAGAAGTACTTGTGATAGAAGATGCAGATCTCGAAGTACTCTTAAAAGATCAAGAGAGGTTCAAGGAACAGGATAAGATTTGTTATTACACATGCACTTGTAAGCCATAGGACACGTCTCAGCCTCTGCAAGCGATGCACAGACAAAGCTAACCATGACAAGTCGACATGGCGAGCAAGACCCACATGCGTGAGAGCAATCTGGCAAGCTTGAACCTGCAACTCGGACCGTATCTGATGACCTCTTTCTCTTCATTTTTCCCCAATTAAAATTATTGGGTTTTCCCACCATGTCATCTTCTGCTTTCCTTTGTCTGGAATGCACAAGCCCATGAGTACCTGCATCTGTTTAAATAACATGAGATCAATGATAATTAAGCATATATAATATATAGGCCGGAATTAGGAGAAATAAAAATAAAACCTAGCTAGCTTCTATATATGTATTGAATTAACAAGAAAAAAACTAGAAATTAAGATCAGATGATCAGTCTCGTACGTGTGCGTGGCCGGCCATTAATGTGCCTCATAGACATAACTTCTGGAACAAAAAGAAGAACAATGAAGACAAGAACTGAAACATAAACAAAACCCTTCATGTCTACGTACGGTACTCTTTCTTCCCTTTCTGTGATCACTCGAGTAAATAAACGTCGTTTGAGATCACAGTAGTAGTGATGAGAAAGGTAGAGGAGAAGTCCAGATATATATATTTAAAGGGGATGCTCGAAAGCAGATGGTATTGAAGCAGATCACAGGCAAGATATGGAGTCAGCAGCGTGAACAGAGGAGGAGGGTCACATGAAAGACCGAGACATTTTTTGTCACAGGCTCAAAGCAAGCAAGCTAGCTAGCTGTCGTAGTTCCATGAAGAAACTAGGATTAATATGGTGGAAGAATTTACTGTATTAAAACAGCTCCTTTTTACGTACTGTGACCTACCTCTGACCGGGATTACTGCATGCAGCTAGCATAAATATAAATATGCATACATATATATATATATATATATATATATATATTTATAGCCATAAATGCACGCAGATCGGTTTGGGGAGTTTTATTGAATCTTTGCAGCTTATGTTAATAATAAATTACATGTGTGGATCTGATGTGACTGTCATTAATATTAGTTACCCTCTGCATGTAATCGACTTTAAAGTTTTACGGCTGTAGACGCCAATCCATGGACTTTAAAAGCTCTTCGTATTAAATGTTAATAGATTACTAAATTTGTATTTTTTTTTTCTATCTGTTTTAAACCCTAAAATAAAAACCTTGAGAACTCTCGATATAATATTTGAGTTGCCACTGTCCTACGTACGTACCGCGTACAATTAATTGACTTCTAGAGGTTGACTACTCATGAATCTCTTTGCTCAGTTGGTAGTTGCATGTCTGGTTTTGGGGTAAGAATTCCGTGAGTAATGCTGCATGTTTGTTTTGTTTTTTGTTCAACTTTTACGTCAAAAAGTGAAAATTTTTTGCGAAACTGTAAAAATGTATTAAAAGAATTTTGAATTTTAAAATTAATTCATAATTTTTAACATATCAATAATTAACACATTAATACATATTATTATTATGTAAATAAAAATTATAAGTACAAATAACATTTCCGTATAATATTGACCTAAAATTTTAAGCACAAGAGGTCCAGTAGTGCTACGTACTGATCATAATTATGTCTAAGCTCAACTGGTAGGTATCTGGTTTTTGGGTATGCATGCAAGAATTTCACAAGTACTTGTTGGTTTTTCTTTGTAATTTTTAGTATTGCTTTTTTGTTCAAGTACTTTTACCTCATCTAGTCCCAAAATAATTTATTTAAAATCCCAAAAAATTAAATACATAAGCAAAAGAAAAAACCAGAAAACACACCATGCATGCCACGAGGACGCGGCCTAGGCTGGCCTTCGTCTTGACCACCATGCATGGCCGGGGCGCCACCTCTATCAGGGATAGTGGCCTTTTTTTTTAAGGGCATTCTTTCCTAAATTCAATATATATTTATATATTTGAAATTTAGTATTTTATTTCATTTTAAAGAACCTTTCGTTTTAAAAAATTATTTTACGTTTTTATGATTATTTTACAATAACTTTAGGCTTATTATTATTATTATTATTATTATTATTATTATTTAACTATTAAGCTTTTTTTTTTAATATATACTAGCTTATTTTTAATTTTTAATTTAGATGTTAGTTAATTAATGAAGAAAAAAGGGAGATGTAAAGAAATATAATGGCATTCCTCTAAAAATTAAAGTTCCCAGGATATACATATATATATATATATATATATATGTATGTATGTATTTGCATTCCTCTAAAATTTTCCTAGTTATCTCCTGATCTCCTGATCTTTTGTTTAGCATTCCTCTAAAAATTATTAGCTACCGATGTTGAGGAACTGCCCCACCGGCGACAGAAACCGTCGGCGGTGTGGTTGGTGGGTGGTGGTTACCCTGCAAGCTCACGGACGTCGATGTATGGACCTCCGACAACTTGTTGCTCTCTGCCCACACTGTGCACGACATGCACAACACTTCGATTCCGTGAGTTTCTGGTGAAAGCCTCCGCTGTCGCAGCATGATCTCCGCCATTGCTGCATCTCTGCCGTCGCTGTATCACCGATTGGTCACTAGTGACTGCGGCTTCCACATGGTGGAGGAAGTGGGTGCACGCTGTGTACCCCTTCCTAAGTACGTAGTGCATGACACATGCGTAGTGCATGGTGCATGTGTGTAGCACTACTGTTAAGGACGTATTTCACACCACCAACCACACGGATCACCTGTAACAAATGAAAGGGCAGCACTGGTTACCATGTAGAGTCTCCGAGGCCAAAATCAATATAACAATATGAGAGTAAAATGTATGTAATGAAGAAGTAAATCAAGTTCCCTTTTTGTTGCCTCTTGTAGGCTATTTATAGAGATTATTTCCTTAGAGTGATAGAATTTAATTTACTTTGTAAAGTTTTTTCTTTTTAGGGGTATAAGTCTATCTTTCATTAGGAGTCTGGGTCATCTCTCTCATAAGAGTCTGAGTCCGGCCTTCTTTTTAGGAATCTGAGTTCCTTTTTGACTTTATCTCTTAACTAAATTTATGGGGCTCAAATATTCCTTCTATATATATAAATAAATATATATATATATATATATATATATGTATATTTATATAAAACCCGCAAGAGATAAGAGAGATAGATGTTAGTACTAGCTAGTACTACGTACCGCCGCGGTAACAAATTCAATAGATGGATTGGGAAAACATTTATTGAATTGTGATGGTGGTTCTAGAAACTGGCAAAAGTGTTAGTTTAATTTATATTTCATCAGATGGATCGATCGAGCAATAAAAGAGTTTTTAGATCAAGATATATAATATGATCAGTTTCTTATAACTTCGACAATTAATATTATTGCGGCGAGATCTGTTGACTCTATTTAAATTCATTCCTTCGAAGAATTAAACAAAGATAAGAACGTACGCATCCATTTAAATGCATCAAACCAATAACTGAATCTTATCCGTGACTCTCATCATGACTAATTTCGTACGCTTAACGGTTGCATTTCTTCTTACATAAATGCATGCAGAATAAGAAATATTATATGAGCGTGCGACTCTGCCGCTCCAAACTGCCAGCTGCAAGTTACCAAAATTAGCTTTTCATTTTTTTTTAAATCTTTTTATTCCTATTTTTTTTATCATTTAAAAATATTTTTAAAAAAATATAAAAAAATATTAATACATTAATAGTCACTTCTTTAACTGTTAAAATGAAAAAAAATTAAAATATATATAATATCAAAATAAGGTCTCAAAATAAGATGTCAAGTAGCATTATTGATATTTTAGATATATATATATATATATATATATATATATATATATTAGTAGTAATGAAATGTCCAATGGACGTTTGTCTAGTGGAGAGAAAATATATATGTTAATTATATATATATATATATATGTTAATTTGATGCATAGAAACAAAAATTAAGTTTTAATACAAATTTACAAAATAAAGTATCATACATGCCTAATGCCAATTGTATTTGATACAAGTTTCTAAAACAACCAACAACTTATTCTCTCAGAATGAGGCTGCCACGACTACCTAGACTGTAATACCATTCATATTTTTCATATGAAAGATATAAAACTGTTGGATATATATGTCAAAAAAAAAATTTTGAATTCTTTAAAAAGAAAAAAATGAACTACATAAATATTCACAATTTTTACAAGACATGCTTTGCCTATGAGCTATTTTATAAAAGTATTGAAAAATTCATATGTGGAAAGCAATAGCATTAAAAGAAAAAAAAAATCTGAAAAAGCTACAAATATCTATCTATATTTTAAATGATATGACATTTAAACTCGTATATTCAGATATAAAGTACTAAAATAGTGCTCAAACTTTTGAATCGTAAACTCTAATTAGTCAAAATTGACAAAGGTCAAAAACATGATGGATAATATAACAGGAAAAAAAAAGACAAAAAAACTCAAGGACCAAAACATAAACGGACACAAAGCACCAAAAGAAAAGGACGAAAAAGATAAAAAAAAAAAAAAAAAAACTCAAAAAAGGGATTATATACATGAGGATGACAAAAATATTATTCACACGTTATCCCCACTTATTATATATAGTATAGATATCTTTACTCATGTGACCTCTAGGAGAAAGCACTGCGTTGTGGGGTAGAATTCATGCATAACACAACTACGATTTTTTTTTTCCAACAAAAATGTAAGAGAAAATCTCGCAATAGTTTACGGCATTAGTTTTGTCTTCTTCTATTTTTCTCTAACAAAAGGGTTGGCGGGACTAAGATTTTAACAAAAATTTTATGTGCAGTCACTTTTGTATATTCCTTTACGCACTCTACTAATGTAATTGGCATAATCATTTTTTTTTAATATAAATAACTGTTTTGGTCAATCACATCAGGAGAACGTGCAAAGAGTACACAAAGAGTATGCAAAAGTGACTGTACGTAGTATAACTCAAATTTTAAACACACTGCACCTCAAACTTTCAAATCCACGCTGCACCTCATCTCATCTCTCCTAGAATTTCAAACCCAAATCTGGCCACCACCATCCACACCGCTATAGTAGGTAAGTCTCTCTGCTCTCATTGTTCTCTCTCTAGCCACCTCCGCCCACACTAGTGGATGGTTTTCACATTGACGAAGAAGAGGATTTTGGGACATAAAATCTCGCCCTATGTTGTCCAAACTCTCATCTTGCAAACCTGAACTTGGTTTTTATTTGATTAGGCATTTATTGGTACTGGGTGATCTATAATCTTTGGATTTCTAATTATCATTTTTACAATTTTCTGGCCTTGGGGTTTATGGGTTTTGGTTGTTTTGATTGGGTTCAGGGTTTGGGTTGATGGTAATTGGATCTAATTTCATTAGGTTGGTATTTTTTTTTCAATCTAGGGCTTACCTTTTGCTTGGTAGCTAGAAAAAACTAAAGCAAAATGATAGAGAATAAGGGGACCAGAAATGACCGCACCGCTCACCCACCGTTGGGATGCACCTTGGAAGCCACACTACATTAAAAACGCCATCTCAGAAGCCGCACCGCACTGAAAGCCCTACCTCAGAACACCACATCGCATTAAATATTGAGACTAAAATAGCTACGGGCGGGATGCCTAAACCCTGACACTGGGTATAGACTATACCCCCTGAAACCTCGTATAAAAAGCTACATTCCAGGTTATACAAAGAGTGCTCTCTAAACTTGATTATTTGCTAGCCGTTACCTTTGACACGAGAGACTAACTTATGCATTGGAGGTTCCTCGAACCACCCCGAGCCAACCTTCGTCCTTGTATTTGCAGGTGAATATCCTATCCTGAGTTGCGAGAACCTTGTCTAGGCGTACAAAACATGACATTAACACTTCTATTGAGTAATTTTGTTCTAGACTCACTGGATAATGAATATATGATGTTAATTCGTACTCATGCCTCATACATTTAATACAATCAACTTTTGTTGATATAGTAAATAAATGCTACTAGTATCTTTTAAATGGATTGTGCTTTGTAGCCTTTGTTAAACTGTTACATAATTGAAGGAGTTGATTCCAATTTTGAATATATGGAACTTGTATGTTCGAATTTATTTCTACCAGCCATCAACCATCAGCCATGCCCCAAATTTTTACTTTTCAGACTGGGATATGAATTTCATTCGGTATATCGAAAACTTGTCAAAATTGACCAAAACACACCGAGACGGCCGAAAGTTAACCTTGTACAGAACACCTACCTCCACTGTCCCGATTCTTGTTCGGACACGAAAAATTCCAACCATTCCGGCCGGAACGGAATGATAATAAAAACCTTTGTTAATAACACATAATAACATGTAATTAGACATTAGCAAATTAGTCTAGTGTAGAAATAAGTTATAAATAAGTTAGACACTAGTATAATATAATAACATCTAATTAGACACTAAAAATAATATGTAATACTATAGTATGATAACATATAATTAACACTATAGTATAAGTCTAGTATAAAAATAAGTAAGCTATTAGTAAAAAACTAAATTAAAAGTGAATGACTTAGTTTTAGTTTTTAGTTTTTTGAAAAAATTGAAAGTTGAAAGCTCAGAAAAATTACTTTTTAAAAATGGGCTAAAAATGAAGTTAAAAAAAAAACACTCAAAGCTAAAAGTCCAAATCCGACTCCACTCCAACAAATCGAATTTGGAGTCAAATGAACCTACACAAGTCAGAGTCAAAAATGGATTTAGGTGATATTCTGACTTCGACTAAGTTGGTGATCATCCCTAATTAAAAATAATAAAAAATTGAACATTAAATTAAAATATAATGAAAATGAAAAATTAATACAACATTAAAAACCCGAAAGTAAAATGATGGAAAAAAAAAACTATAGTCCCATGCAACATTATTAAGGAGAGAGCTAAAATGTGTTTTTTAATTTTATATTTTCAATCTCATAGAATGCTAAAAGTAAATAAATAAAAAAAGGGGGTTATTTCATTAGCTAAGTTTGCACCTTGAACATATTGTAATCTCCATCTTATCTAAGTTATATAAAGGTAAAAGAAAAAAGGTAGGAAAAGACAAAGAGAGTGAAAATGATTAAAAAAAAGAGAAGTGTTACAACCACAAAAAGATTATATAAAAATAAAACTATAAACTGATGTGACTTTATGTGAACCGTTAGATCTACTTTATAATAAAAGTAACTTTACAATCTGATGTACCATATCAAATCACATCAGTTTGTAAGTATAGTTTTGTACAATCCTTTTGTGGTTAAAGCATTTTTCATAAAAAGAAATGATATTTTAGAAAAATAAAATGATCAATGTTTTTGTTTTTTTGATCTGTCAAACTTTTTCGTGCTAAAACAGTAACTAGCATCGCTACGTGGGATCTTTTATTCCTACTAGAATTCTGGTCATTTTAGCTTGTTTTGGTGCAGTTCGATTGGATTATGATATTCCGGTTGGAAAGGAAGTTTCAACCCAAAATTAGTCATGATAGGAGCGCAACTGCTGTGACCATTGCTGGTAGAGGTGGCAATATATGATACAACCCATCAATTTAACACTAATACGACACGATAATAGCGGGTTTGAGTTTAGTCTTAATGGGTTTGGGTCAAAACAGGTTGACTCGTTAAGACATAATTACTTAACGGGTTGATAAAGGGTCAACCCGTTAAGAAAGTTAAAATTATTAATATCCTTATACCCAAAAACTAAAAACAAAACCCTAAGACTAAAGACTCCTGCCACACTCACAGTCACTCGACCCACTCCCTCACATTCATCTTCATTCTTCACTCACAAAAGGTCTTCCCCTTCTTCTCAACCGCCAACTTCTCTCTACATCTCCAGCAATGGGTTTGGGTCAAAATGGGTTGACCCATTAAGACATGATTACTTAACGGGTTGATAAAGGGTCAACCCATTAAGAAAGTTAAAATTATTAGTACCCTTAGACCCAAAAACTATTAACAAAACCCTAAGACTAAAGACTCTTGCCACACTCTCAGTCACTCGACTCACTCGCTCACATTCATTTTCATTCTTCACTCGCAAAAGGTCTGCCCCTTCTTATCAACCTTGTCTCGTCACTCAAGGCTCAACCGCCAACTTCTCTCCACATCTCCAGAAACGAGGTAAGTTAACATCTCAAACCCTAGCACTTGAATCTCGATCTCTAGTATTGGCATATTGCTTTGATTTGATTTGGTGGATGATAATGATTTGAGATTTTCCATCATTCTTTATTCTTCAAGCTCCCTTTTTAAAGAATTCCATGATTTCAGCTCTCCATTTTCTTGAAGGCAAACGATGTCTTGGATCTCCTTCCTAATGATCCACAATGCCTTGGATCATTGATTGTGGCAACCCTTTCTTGGTTTTCCTACCATTTCTTGGATTTCCTACTATGGCAATCATATATTTTTCTTGGTCATCCTAGCATTTCTTTGATCTCAGATCTCCCCATCTAACGTCTTTCTTGTTTTTCTTTCTCTACTATTTCTTGGATTTCCTACCGAATGAATGCCGATGCCTTTTTTTTCCTTACCGTTATACAAGATAACTTTATGAAGCGTCTATTTAGATTAAGTTTCTTCATCTTAAAAATAAAATTCTTACTCAATTTCAAAAATGTCCAAAATCTCCCAGATTTCAAGCACAAATTCAAAGAAATGTAAGGACCCATTGATCATTGTATATAATATTTTAGCATACTCAAGATGTCGGCACCTTCTTTCTTCTTTTAACAGAATTTTATGGCCTGAGACCATTCATGAACATTAAGTCGTGCTAGCTTTTAATTATGAAGATATGGCCTAGAACCATTCGTATTGCTTAATTTGGCTTATTTTCTTCTTTTTGCTCACTAAGCTTTTGGCAAAATGGATTATAATTTTCTATTTCTTATTTGAATTCGCGGATCTAATGTGGTATATTTATTTATATATATATAAGTGAAGTAAATGTGAGCTTGATTAGCATGTGAGTTTTACTGTAGATGAAAACTACTGGTCATAACATTCATGCATGTGAGCATAATTAGCTTAATCTTTGAAATCTATGTATCTAAATAGAAGATTCTCTCCCAGCTTACAGTGATCATGAATATGCATGAATGGGTGCATTATGACGGCTTGTTAGTAAAACTTCCTGGAGTCAATTCGAAACTTCTAAACCATGCTTGTTTGTTATGGATTGTGGTAGTGTTCTGGAATGCTAATTTTATTGTTATACACTAGTAAAATCATGTTGATTTTTCATGTTTGATTTTCTTTTGTTATGTCAGATGTCTAAGGCAACAGGCGAGAACGATGATTTGATTGAGTTGGACTTCCTAGAAGATGTCTCAACAAGTTGTCAAAATGAGGGAGGGAAAGCGAAACGAAGAAAATGATCAAATGTGTTAGAGTTTCTTTGAGATGCTTCCTGATTCTAAAAGCGGTAATGATGGTAACATTAGCAAAGTACGTGCCAAGTGCAAGATGTGTGGACAAACATATTTGGCAGCGAGCAAATATGGAACCGAAAATTTGAAGCATCACATAGACTCATGCCCTAGAAATTCACAAGATATTTGTCAGTTGATGTTAGCACAAAATAGTGAATGTTTGTTGGTAAGTACTTCTAAATTTGACATTGAGAGATTTAGAGACATATTGGTTGGCTGTATAGTGAAGCATGAGTTGCCATTTCAGTTTGTTGAATATTCTGGAATAAGATCTTTATTAAAATAACTGTGTCCAGATGCTCCATTGATATCTAGTAACGCAGCCAATGCTGATTTGGTTAAAATGTATAATCGGAAAAAAAAAAAAAAGGATTAGATCTTTGGTGTTTGATGCTCCTGGTAGAATTAGTTTGACCTCTTACTTGTGGATTTCCATAACTACTGATTGTTATATGTGCATTATGACACATTTTCTTGATAAGAATTGGGTTTTACAAAAAAGGGTTTTAAACTTTTCTTTTATGCCACCACCACATAATGACATATCATTGTCTAAAGAAATTTATAATTTGCTATGTGAGTGAGGAATTGAGAACAAGATTTTTACTTTGACTTTAGACAATACTTCTTCAAATGAAGTTTCAATGGATATGTTAAGAACTCAATTGAACATTAAGAAAACCCTTGTTTGTGATGGTGAGTTCTTCATGGAGTATAGTTTTGGTGCTCCCACAAGTTCAAGTTCAACCATTACTTCCGAAAGAACGATTTATAGTGTGGATACTCAATCCACATCTTTTAGTAGAGGGACTAAACAAGTAATGAATGTAAATACAAATAATATTTTTTTGTTTGAAGATTTCTATTATATTTATTGTTTTATATTATGTTGGTTTGAAATATTTATTTTTTTTGTATAGGAATTTGATTCATTTCAAGCTGATGATCTTACTGCTCACGTACAAAAAAGTCAATTGGAGTTCTATTTGGATGAACCTAGGGCAAATAGAAATGCTCCCCTTGATATTCTTTCCTTTTGAAAAGAAAATGAATTTCATTATCCTAATCTTGCTTGTATGGCTCGTGACATTTTGAGTGTTTCTATTTCTACAGTTCCATCTTAATCAACCTTCAGTGTTGGTGGGTGTATCATCGATCCATTTAGGAGTGCACTAAAACCAAATATTGTTGAAGCATTGGTTTGCACAAGACATTGGTTATATGGCGAGTAAGGTAATTATGTTATTTTTGGTTTTATTAAATATTGTACTACAATGCTTTTCAATACAATAATTTTATTTCCTTTTGCTATTTTTTTTTAAATAGAAATACAAGAAATGACGTTGGAGGAGCTAATTAAAGATTTTATGGAGTTGGATATCAACAAGACCAAGGAGGAAGCTTCAATTCCTTCTATAAATATATCAAAAGTTTAGTTGTGTTTATTATTATTCGGATTGTAACTTTATGTTATTACAGTATATTTATGTTTGTCTTGTGTATTTTAAGTTTGGACTTATGTTTAATATTTGGTATTGTTGGGATTTTATTTTTGGTATTTGGTATTGTTGGGATTTAAGTTTAGACTTTGTTATATTGGTTGGCTATATTGTTTCTTTATTTGGTATTTGGTATTGTTGGAACTTAATTTTGGACTTTTTATATTGGTTGGAACTTGGCTGGATTTTGTCTGCGTGATATTGGTTGGTTGTATTCAATGTAATGTGTTTTTATTAATAGGAACTGTATTCAATGGAACATGGCTTGTTCTACTTGTAGGCCTTTTGTTTTTGAAGGATATTGGATTGTCATATTGGTTTTAATTTTATTAGATGTTAACATATGAATAATAGTAATGATTTTTTATTAGTGGTTAGTTTTATGTTTTTGGATGATATTGTGATTTTAATTTTAATGTGAAATTATGTGAATTAGGTTAAAATAAAAAAGGTTGAAACGGGTCAGTTTAACCCATTAACATATAACGAATTGAAATGGATCGTGTCGTGTTGATCCATATTTTATTAATTAATAATAGGTTATAACAGGCCATGTCGTATCAATCTGTTATGTTAATAAGTCGTGTTAGAGTTTGAGATCTTGACACGTTAATCTTAACAAGTCGTGTTCGTGTTGACCCATATAAAACTTCGACATGACACAAACACGATCCGTTAACATGATTTTACACTCTAGTTGCTTGTGACCATTTGTTCCAACAGCCCAGGTCATGAATTGAATTGTATGATATGACAAGATTGTCCTTTTTGGTCAAACTTATATTACTGATAGAAAGCTCATGGATTGTGTGATATGATTGGGATCTGTTAGTTCAAAGAGTCGATTTCAACAACTACATTTTTATCAATGTATATATATATATATAGATATATTCCATGCATTTATTTTCAAATATAATTCTTCTCTCTCTATATATAATTGTTTATATATATAGTTAATTTATCCATATAATGACTATCTTAAAATGGTATACCGAAACATATTACGGGTATTGAAATAATTTGTTTTGGTACCTTAATCAGAACAATCACTGAAACGGAATTCAAAACTAATACCATCCTGTCGTATTATTTAGAAAGTGGTTATCCCCTTTACAAGATTGTTTTCTTACTTCCTACCATTGATTGCTTAAATTACACTATTTACAAGTTAATTAGTGTGTAACATACCTCTTATTTTGGGACCAATTATATTCGCACAAAGATTAAAATATCAATAGCGTAATGTAAGCCTATAACAACCGTACGTTTGTAAATAAATTTATGAATAAAATTATTTTAAAACATTTACACCACACATGATCATCCGCTTATCATAACTTATTTGAAATATAAATTTTAAAATTTGAATATTACAAATTAAATAATATCATGTGAATAGTATCATGTGGTGTAAAGGCTTTCAAATAGCATTACTCTAAATGCTACATACAATACTCGTGGAGTGCGCAAGCGTCGTAAAGTCACTTTAAAAAAGAGTGGGATTTATTATTAAAAAATTAATTATTTTCATATGAGTTCCGTATTTATTCACATTTTTCAAAGTGATTGCATGTATGATGCTTGCACACTCACGATTACAAATATCATTTCTCTTTAATTTATTCTCGATTGCTTTGTTAACAGCCTACAACAACTAGATGGGGTATTGGTGAACGGAACAAACTTTAATAAATACCAATTGTAATCTGTATCAATTTTCAAGTATAAGTTAAGATGTGATTTGAATTTTGCTCGTATTTTTACAGTAGTTCCTTAAAAATTATATGTAAAGTTGTAACGCCCTAAATATATATGCTTCCCAAAAATGTCTTTATATAATTTATTGTCTTTCTGATCTTGTATATAAATCAAATCCTACAACGTCAGTGGTGTGGAGAGGCTACCCACCAGACCAGCTTACAAATATAACTAATTTGTTATTAGTAGTATTATGGAATTGGTTTGGTTTTTGCAAACAAAAGCAGCTATAATGAAAATACAGTTGAGATTTGCAAAAATAACCACATTAATGAAGGAACAAGGAAGTGTATACGTAAATTTAGAAATATTATTGAAGCCGCCGGTAGCAACAATGTCAAATTAGACATGAGACAATACAGGAAGACATGACAGAAAATTAGAAAACCAGTACTTTGGGCTCCTCAAAACCCGGTTAGACAGAACATCTAGGGCCAGTATTTTCCGTCCACATAAATGTAACAACATGCCCTCAACCAACGGAAATCATTCGCTCCAAACAAAACAATTTCCTTCTTGCTCTCCAACCAACAACATTGATCCCTCCAGATTTCATTGCAGAAGAAGAAAGACAGGCCTGTTGCTTTCTTCTTCTTGTTCTCCTATGGCCTGTGCCCACCAAATTAAGGATCTAACAATTCATCTCTCTAGCATTGATCAGTTATTCTGATCATCATAATCACCATTCATCATTGCCATCATGGAGTCCCACGATCTTCGATATCCACCACCAAAATATGTCATGCTCTCGGCCAACCAAGGCAACCTCCGGCCACCTCCTTATCGGCGTAACCTTCCCCGGTACGAGTCGAAAAGCTCAAGAGGAAGCGGTTGCTTTAGGTGCATATGTTGCTGCTATTTCTGCCTCTTCTTCTTCACCATCCTCTTCTTTGCCCTTACTTTCTTTCTCTACACCATGTACAAGCCAAAAGTTCCATCCTACGCGGTTGAAAACTTCAATGTCCACGCTTTCAACTTCGGATCTGATATGAGCCTCTTCACAGAATTTGCCGTGACGATAAAGGCTGACAACCCTAATGAAAACATAGGCTTTGTGTATGGCAAAGATAGCCTCATTCTCATATCCTACTCAGACTCAGATCTTTGTTCAGGGAAACTTCCAGCCTTCTATCAACCAAAAAAGAATGTAACAGAGATGAGCATTTCTTTGCAAGGGACCAGTCCATTTGGCTCAGGGCTCCAAGAAGCCCTTATGGAAAACCGGCATACGGGGAGGATACCTTTGCTTGTTATGGTGAAGGCACCGGTTAGTATTGTGCTCGGAAAGTTTCCATTGAGAACGGTTGATGTCTACGTAAACTGCTCTTTAGTCATTGATAACTTGTCCCCGAATAAGAAAGTCAGGATTTTATCAGCCCAATACACTTATGATTTGGGGTTCAATTGGTATTGAATTTTTGACCTTAATTCTTCAGAGTCTTTCAACAATACTGCTGCAGACCTAGAGGAAAGTGCATGGGAGCATTATTGGGCGGTATTGGCAGCTTCTTTTCTTGGGTTTTAAACTTTGAAGTAGTTCTTTCTAGCTACATGTTTTCTTCATAGAATCATGTTCTATATATAGTTGCATATCAAGGAAATATATATGTGATAAATAGAGGTATTTGTAATGTTATGGGATCTCATTGGAAAGATCAAGTGCCAAACTGGGAACCAAAATTGGGTTTGTGGACATGCCTTGAATGCCATATATAGAGATATTCAATTTCAGTACTGCAGAAAAGGAAAAAGTGGTTGGCCTTGTTTGGTTGCGTACCCTTTACATGCACATGTAACTCGCAATTGCTCATGAATTCATCTTGGATACTTATTTTTAATTCTTTTTTAGCGTGCATGGTAATTATATATTCGTGTTCATTCCTCAATGATTAATTTGGTTTTGAACAACGGTTAATTTGTAGTTCAACTGGCCATATGTCCTCCTTTTGAAGTAACAAAGAAGAGGGTGAGGTCGATTCTGGATTTTAACCCCACAGAGAAGTTATCTCTTAGTAGGGGAAAAAAAAAACATAGAAGTCGTAGATCTAATAATCAAAGAGAACACGTACGTGCAGCTGTACTGGAGATAACACATCTTTAAAAATTAGCGAGTGTTTAATATGTAGGAGAATTCAATAAAGATGAAAACAAAAAGAGGTGAAAAAATGCACCAAGATTAATGGATGATAATTAACTTTGGCATGATCATGCTACTAGAATAATTAAGTACTCGTAGGAGGACTCTAGGCTGGCCCCAGCAAATAGGGCAAACGCCATTGTTATGTACTCTAGCTCGTAGACGAACTCTATGCTACGATTATATATATATATATATATATATATATATATATATATATATATATTAGCAGTAGACCAACGTGCGAGGCAGTTTTGCCTAGCGAGTTGGGAGATTCTTTTTTTTTTTTTTTTTTTGAAGATCACTAATGGGCTAATGGGGACAAAGGACAAAAATAATATGGCTTTTTAGATAAAATTGATTAGCAAACAGTTCAATGCATAATAGCATAAAAGCAAATTTTAGCGCAAGAATCTGTATATGGATAATTCCAAAAAATGAAAAGTAGTGGATGGATGGATGACACGATGACGTCTGAGGAGTCGGTAATGAAAGGTCAAAGAAATATAATAATTACATCTTGTCTGGATGGTACACAAAAAAACAAAAAACAAAAACAAGATTAGCTTAAAACAGGCCAAAGTTGAACACAAGTTGGGAAAATAAAGTACGTACGTAATATATATACAGGAAATAAGATCTTATTTAGTTTTTCCCTAAGAGCAGTATAAATGTTGTAAATGTTTTTTTAGGACATGAAAATTGTACTTGGCTGGTTTGGGGGATAATTGGTCATGCTGTGTCTTCTTCTATGGCAATATTAATGGAGAGCACATTGAATCTTTTGTGGTGTTGTTGCCTGAGCTGGTCTACGTCTGCACCAAGTTGACTCAACTATTCTTTTTGTGAAGTCTGGGTTACGATGTTTTCCAAATATAGCAAATGCTCCTGCATGATTAGAATTTTGATGCCTATCTATGATAAAAAAGAAGAAGAAGTAAAGAATGTAAATGCATAGAAAGTTCAAAGCGAGCATGGTAAATCAATACAAATGCTGCAATGGAATATTTGCAATTAGATTGTTTTGGACGTTGAAGATAAAAATCATCTTTAAATAGAATGTTTTTATGTTTGATTGGAAAATTAAAGTGGTTGAAATGTACAAAATCAAAGACTGGTCAAGAAAAGAAACACTTATCATTCACGAAGAGAAGACCTTGTAATTCTCTAGTATTTTTATTTTGATTTTTTGATAAGTTCTTTCTTGATAAGTGTGGTTGTAGTTGTTGTCGTTTACTTTGGTAGAAAAGTTGTAAGTCGTGTAGTGTTAGAAGTACGGCGTCGTGTGTATTAGTAGAAGGGTGTTATTGTATTAGTAGGATGGTGTCTTTTTAATTGGGAATAACTATAAAAGATCATACGATGTCGTTTGTACATATGGGGATGTATAAAACAGAAGAAATCTGGAGGGAAGGGAATATTTGATATTCATAATCTGTTCTCTCTCTCTCTCTCTCTCTATCTCTATATATATATATCTATCTATCTTTATAATCTCTCTTCTTCTTGGAGATTGACTATCTCAAATTAGTTATTGATGGGCCCATTACATTTCGATATCAGAGCAGGGACCTATAAGCTGGATTAAAATGACTTTGTACTTTGTAGGGGCATAGTATTAAGTCATTGAATACTGATAAATAGTGTTAAGTCATTGAAAGTTGAGATGAAGAGATTTATTTGAGAATGTGAGGTTTTTCAGGAAAACAAGGTTGAAAACATCCATCCTCCAGGTTTATTGTAGCCCTTACTCATTCCACAAACCATTTGGACTGTGACGTCTCAATGGATTTTGTGGAAGGGTTGCCACTATCAAAAGGATATTTTGTAATCATGGTTGTTGTGGACAAACTATCTAAGCATGCTCATTTCATTGCATTGAAGCATCCTTTTACAGCATCTCAGGTAGCTTCCTTGTTCCTCAATAATGTTTTTAAGCTTCATGGTATACCAAGAAGTATTGTTTCTGATCGAGGGGCAATATTCATTAGCATTTTTTGGAGAGAACTTTTTAAACTACAGGGTGTTAACCTGTCTTATTCTTTTGCCTACCACCCCCAAAGTGACGGCCAAACTGAAGCAGTTAATAAGTACTTTGAACAATTCCTAAGATGTTTTTCTGCTGACAAACGAAGGTTTTGGTTTGAGTGGCTGGCTGTAGTTGAATAGTGGTATAACACTACCTTTCACTCGTCTACAAAGCTAACACCTTATGAAGCAATTTATGGGGACCCTCCAACTAAGCTCCAGGCATACATTCCATGGGTCACAACCAATCAGGCAGTGGATGAGTTTTTTAAGACAAGAGATCAGATTATTTCTACACTAAAGGCCAACTTGGTTGCTACACAAGAGAGGATGAAGCTGCAGTATGAAAAGCACAAGACATAAAGGGAGTTTTCAGTGGGTGATTGGGTATATTTGAGGCTCCAGGCTTATAGGCAACAATCTCTTGCAATAAGACACAATATGAAGTTATCTCCAAGGTTCTTTGGGCCATATCAGGCACTCAGCAGAATTGGCAAGGTAGCATAAAAGTTGGATCTTCCACCACAAGCTTAACTTCACCCAATTTTACATGTATCATCTTTAAAGAAGAAACTTGGCCAGTAGGTTTCCCCATTATCAACTTTACCTCCAGTTGATGTACATGGAGAACTGATACCAGAACCAGAAGAAATTTTACAACATTATAGCAGAAGAGTGAATAACAGACCCTTTATTGAAGTCCTTGTTAAATGGCAAGGGGCAAAGGTCAAAGATGCCACATGGGAACCTTATTGGAGAATTTGTCAGAAGTTTCCACACCTTGCAGGTAAGGTGTTTTAAAAGGGGAGGGCATGTCATGGCTCAAGAATTGGTAGATGTTGCTACTGTCAATAAGCCATGAAGGAGTTGGATGAGATGAAGAGGAATGGTGGTTTTGTTAGTTGGGTTTTGGTTGTTGTCGTTTACTTTGGTAGAAAAGCTATAAGTGGTGTAGTGTTAGAACGACATTGCCTATATTAGTAGAAGGGTGTTATTGTATTAGTAGGACGGTGTCATTTTAATTGGGAATAACTATAAAATATCATACAATGTCTTTTTTTTTTTTTTTTTTTTATCAAAGAGCCGGTAGCCCCACACATAGTGGCTCCGTCCCAAGTTTATTAATATGCCCTCACTTGTGGCGGAGGAATACCGTGGTAACAACAAAACACTTGGGGACTTACAAGATAAACCCTAAAAACTAACCCAAAACCAAGTGTCAAAATAAGCCAAGCAAACAAAACCATAAACTAACAAGCCTAAAGACAAACAAACAACACACAAGGAAAAACTAAACAAGCCTAAGAAACAAACAAACAAGAAAGAAACAGATTAAAGACAACGTACGAGGGAATACCCAGCTTGTCCAAGAGGATTAGACCTCTCAGAAAACTCGGCACTTCCCCAATCTCACGTTGCTCCACACAATGACCAAGCGCACCATACTTAGCAAGCCAATCAGCAACTTTATTACCTGCTCTGAACACATGACAGACAGAGCAGATCATCGAATCCAAAAGACCAAGAATCTCTTCCCAAAAATCCTCCAAATACCAAACCCCACATCGCCATTGTTTCCACCACGAGACCACTACTTGTGAGTCAAGTTCAACTTCGACATAACCAATACTCAAAGCTTTACAAGCTTTAAGGCCATGCAACAGTGCTAATAATTCTGCCCTATTATTCGAACCAGACCCAAGAGGAACAGCAAAGGCATGAATTAAATTACCATGATCATCTCTGATAATACCACCTGTCCCAGACGACTCAGGATTCCTAAAACTGCTACCATCAGTGTTTAACTTAAAACGACCCTGAATGGGTTTACGCCAGGCCACCAACCTCGAACCACGCCTTTGGGAACAAGAGGCAAGATAAATAAAGAGTGTAAAATTTGTGAATCGCTCGTAGAACATTTCGAAACTTTGTGAATGCCTGGCAGATAGCGCGAATCTCATGAACAATCGAGTGCCAAACCAAATTAAAAGATTCAAGACGACCTTCCATACGAGCAACACATCTACGACGCCAAAGACGCCAAGAAATAAGAGAAGGAAGAAACCCCACAATAGTACCAACCTAAGAGGAGGAGGAAGCTCAACGAAACCAAAGGGACACTGACTATTTCCAAGTACCACGAAGTGGTAACCCAAAGATAGCTCCACAATAGCACCAGATCCGCGCAGCAAAATCCCCTCCAAACAAAACATGATTTTGGTCCTCATAATTACCAGCATAACAGCAATCACACTTAGAAACAATCGGTACCCCTACACGACGGAGACGATCATCCACACTAAAAGCATTATGCCAAGCCTTCCACATAGACACCGAAACTTTCAATGGAGCAACTTATGCCACATCCAAGGATGCCCATTCATTATAGAACCCTAATACGGATACAATCCCACACAGATTGAGTGGAGAAACAACCATTATCTTGCTTTGTCCAAACCAAGACATCCGAACCTCTCTTGCAACCTGCTAAAGAATCCAGAATATCATTCACATGTTCATGACCCACCAACTAACCAAGAAATCCACATCCCAAGAATTTGACAGTTGACAGTCCTTAACTTTCAATAAAGGGTTACCAACCACCAGAAGATTCGAAAACAAGGGACCTCGATCCCTCCACTTATCATACCAAAGAACAGATTACCTTCCCTGAGCCGCCACTTAGAACTTTTGAGAACCAAAGGAATACTTTTAGCAATCATTTTCCAGAATCTTGTGCATTTATTGGAGTCAATAAGAATCCAAGGTTTAGAGCCCACATATTTATCTTTGAAGAATCGAGCCCATAACGAGTTACCTTGGATTAAGTTCCAAGCAAACCTCATATGCAAAGCCTTTTGCATATCATCAAGATGGTGCAAACCCAACCCACCTTCATTAACTGGAAGACACATATTCTTCCAAGCAACCCATTTTTTTTTTTACCTTTCCCACTAGCCTCTCCCCAAAAGAAAGTACTCATTAAACGATGCAGTTCCTTAATAATCGATTTAGGAACCTAAAGAACAGCAAACAAATGAAGAGCCATGCTAGAGAGCACATGCCTCAGAAGAATAAGACGACCGCCCGAAGAAAGAAGCTTCATCTTCCAGCCACTAATTTTTTTGCGGACTTTTATAACCATCTCTTCCAAATGAACTTGCTTGAGCCTCCCTGAAATAATAGGCACTCCTAGATATTTGAAAGGGAAAAGACCCTCTGAATACCCAGTCATACGCTTTATATCTCTCTTGCGACTCAAGGGAATTTTTGTAGAAAAAATAATTGCAGTCTTCTCTTTATTAATCCTCTGGCCAGACCAAGTCTCATATTTCTGAAAAATAGACAGGAGTTCCTGAACAGATCTTGTACTACCATTAGTGAAGATCACCACATCATCAGCATACATAAGGTGTGAAATTTGAACCATGCATCTGGCTTGCGAAAATTGACCAAATCTTTTTTCCACAATGCTATTTTTGATGAGTCTAGAGAGGATTTCTTGAAGAATAATGAAAAGATAAGGGGAAATAGGATCCCCCTGACGAAGATTTGATATTCAACATCAGTTCTCACTCTCTCTCTCTCTATCTTTCTCTCTCTACTTCTTGGAGATTGACCACCTCAAATTAGCCATTGAAGGGGCCCATTACAAGATACTCACTAAGAAATATGGAGAGAAACGGGCGGCAAAAAAGCAACATGACGACAGAAACGTGACGCTACTAGTATTTCACAATTTTGGGACAATCGAGAGAGAGAGAGAGAGAGAGAGAGAGAGAGAGAGAGAAGAAGAAGAAGAGGAGGAGGAGGAGGAGGAGGACTCTACCAATACCCCTCCTATTAGCTGGCCAAACCATCCCCTCACCCTGACAAGCAACAGAACTCACACTGAGACACCAACAAACTCAAACTGAAAGAACTAAAAAGGAACAAAACTCACACTCACACAGCAACGAAATGGCACTGCAAGGACTAAACAAAGAACAAAAATATGATCAAACGGGAGCACCAATGTAATAAAATGAAAAAAATGGAAGAACGAGTACTTGAGACAAGGAAATAAATGTCATAGAGGAAAAAAAAACAAATGAACAAATCTAGTATTCACAAATGGACAATGCTAGAGCCACATTTGGAGCTCTTGTTGGGAGTTCCCGCGGGCTCTAGCATGTGTTTTTTCATGTGTCTTTTTTAAGTTATTTTTTACATAGATTTTTTCTAATACTTATAAATATTTTTTAAAAAAAATAAATTTAAAACATCATTAAAAAAAAATACTTCCTTAATCAGAAAGTAAAAACAAATCATTAAAAAATATTTCTTTAATCATGAAGTAAAATAAATGATTTTTTATTTTACTTCGTGATTAAAGAAATATTTTTTAATGATGTTATGATTTTTTTTTTATTTTTTTAAAATATTTAAAATTGTTAAAAAAATTTATATAAGAAAAGAACAACAAAAAAAACACAAAAAAAATACATACTAGAGCCCAACGAGAGCCTCTAGCGATAGCTCTAGCATTATTCATTCACAAACCAATAAACGCTTTTATAATAGAATAAATATATGATTGGTCTAAAAGCTCTCAAACATTTAAAAATAAGTAAATCTATTTACAAAAATTTTTTCTAATTAATACGGCAAATAGACTACTGATGTGTCAAACTAGTTTACATGATCAAAAAGTATCTATATTTTAAATTTTTTTATGAATATAATGAATTTTACAATAAAGATGTGTTACATACCAAGCTTATTTGTTAGGATGCTAAGATGGTTGTATGTGAATCTGGAAATAAGTATATGATGAAATGATGAACGTAGGAAGAAGATGCAATCTACTGAAATTCATACATAAGGGTGTGTTCGAGGCCACCTTATTCCTCCAAGTAAAAGCAATAACGGATTCAGAAAATTGTTCAGAATCCAGAGTCCCCCTATGGCATGAGAACAAACTTTAAAACTGAAATTACTAAAATAGACCACTAACAAAGCTTCTAGAAAACATTGTAAAATTACACCGTTTATAAGTTATACAGTGCGTTTCTTCTTACAAGGCCTTATTTCATACGGTCCCGTTTTGAGTTAACTATAGTTCATTCATTCTTCCAGTTCCAAACTTTCATTTTGCACTTGTCTTCTTCCTCACGACAGCAAGCCCCCCCACCCCCCGCGAGCGTGCGTGCGTAGGGTCATAACATTATAATAAAGGATTGAATTAATCTAATTGAACCAAATCCACGAGCCTTAAAAGAAAATGCTTGCTCGAACTACTCATGATTAATGATATATATATACACACAAAGTGCATGAATATCACGAATATCGTGATGCCGATCATGATGAGCATAACACCACCACCACAAAAAGTGCTTCTACATGTAGAAAGTTTTCATGGACTCAAAAAAGCACGCTTATTTTGAAATACAACTTTGCTTCAGGCAACCAGGAGGTGGGGAACAGGGGAATCGGATGATGATGTGGCATTATGCACGTTAGACGAGATGATTAAAAAAAATTTCATCGACTGAAACATAAAAAAAGGAGGAAAATTTTGTCTTCTTTCAACACAGCCCTGTACCAACACAGCCTCTACTGGAAATTCGTCTTCGTCTTCATCTTCTTTCCCTTTTTTGTCTTCGTCTTCTTTCTCTTTTTCAAAATAGCCCTCTACGAGAAATAAATTTGAACTCCAAATAAAATGTAACAGCTTCCAAAAACTTCTTTCAACACACTTATAAAAAAAAAATCTTTCAACAATGAAAACCCATCACTCACGATCCAGGAAAAAATAAAAATGAAAAAGAGTATTGGATAGGTACTCTATACCTCCAACTTGGCCTCTTCTTTCATAGCTTTACGAATTGAAAACTATAGAGTCTGAGTCAGGCCTTGAAATCCCCAATGCATAAACGGGAAAAAAATTCTCTAACCAGTGCTGGGCAATCTTGGAATTAATAAATATCTTCCATTCCTACTCATCACGAAGACGCAAGATTCAGACGAAGAATGAGCTCTGTTTTGGTCCGAATGTCTTTCTTCAGATTTCGTATGTGTTTTTATTCACATAGCAAGAGTATTCTCACTTCAAATGTCTGAATATTTTTCTTTAGACTTCGAGTGTTCATGTGGGTTCAGTAAGTCCGTGGGTTGGTGGAGACCATGATGACTGACTGTGGAGAAGACGAAGAGTGGGCTGAAGCAAGCTTCGACTTCGTGGGACGGCGACATCATGGAGGACGATGGGGTTTCGTGTGGATGTAGAGACGAAGAAATGAAAACAGAGTGAAGAGTAGCATTCGTGGGGATGGGGGCGAAATAGGAACTAAGATAAAGTGCAAACGACATCGTTGCTTTGCCACGTCGGACACGATGCTGCAATGATTCCCCAAGAGCGGTTGTAAGTAGTATTTTTCTTTGAAATAAGTATGCAAAAATATCTCTCTAATCGTTTGTTTCTTTGGTTTTTTTTTTTTTTTCCCTGATAAACGTCCATTTATTCTCTCGATTACAAAGTACTGTTGCTTATTATTATTATTATGGGTGGTTTCGAAAGAGAAGAAACGGCACGGCAGCCGGCAGGTTGTGAATTTAAGCGTAAGTACGGCCATGGTCTCTTTCTAATCTCTCTCTAATAAAAGAGAAATTTAATTTACAATGATAGGGAGTCGGGACGGCTCAATCTGTTTTAGGACTTAAAAGTCAGCATTAATTAAGATGAAGACTTTTTAATTTAAATAACTAATCAAACTTTTAAATTAATGTTTTTCTACTATTATTCTTTTCAATTAATTTATATATATATGGTTAATCTAGATGTTTTTTCTGAACCACTAAAAAATAAAAGTAAGTCGAAATTTACTCGAGAATTTGACAACAAGCAAATCGGATTTGGATTCACTTTAGTTGATAATACACAAGGTTTATGATTAATTCAAAGAAAACAATATATTTTTGTGGAAAGTAAAAATAAGAGATGAGAAACTAATATGTAGTATTAGATGATAGATTTATAAATGAAATATAATAAATAGTTTTAAATCACTTAATATTATATTATAAAATGATAAAAAAATAATAAAAATTAAGATGATGAGTAAAATTATTTATTTAGAATATACTCTTATTATATATATATATATATATAAGTATATACTCTTTTAAAACTTCAAAATGTCTTTTAAAACTTCAAAATGTTCGGTGCACAAAAAACACTTCAAAATGTTTAATATTTAGTCGCATCATTTTTCAAATTATTTTAAATTTGAGATTAAGATCAAATTTTTGAAAATACGATTAGATGATGTGATCACGACAACAATATTTTTGCTTCGGTTGGTATAATATATATATATATATATATCCACATTTTTCCGAAGTTTACTGGCCGCACCTGTCTTTATAAACTTTTTGATAGATTCTAATATCCCAATTGACTCGGTTCTAAATGGTTACGGTCCAATTATTTTTTTCCTGATTTTCCCACCTTTTTATTAAGAATAAGAAAATTCTTTTTATTTTCTTTTAATAATTTTGTTGAATAATTTATTTATGAACTTTTTATACTTCTATTTTCAATGGAGAACAAATAAAGGCATTGGTATTTTTAATTATGTAATACTATTATATTTTTTGTTTTCTTTTTCTTTAAATTTTCTCTGTTAATTTTCCTTTTTCCCTTTTTTTAATTGTTTTTGCCCTTTCTGGGTTTGACGATAATCAAGCAACTTGGCGGTCTGTAGAAATTTGAGTCTCATGTTTGTAGTCCGATTTCAAGGGGTAAACATAGGAGGTTGAAAAATGACAAGTGTCCCAAGAACCGGTGGAGTAGTGGGGCAGTTTTCCACGGGAACCTGAAGTGTCTCGCGCACCACTCTCTCCCACCTCACCTCCCCTCTCTCTAAATATACCAATCCCCAACTGCCATGGTGTTTTAGTTTCTCCTCTTCTTCTTCTTCTTCTTCATTCCCTTCTCTTTTTCCCCGTGACATGTTTAGCCACCTTTCTATACCAGCTTGAGCTCCAAATTAAGCCTGTGTTCCTCGTACCTTCTTTCTTCTTCTTGTTCATCTTCTCACTGAGGCAGAAAAGAAAATCCCCATTTTTTGTGTAGAACTTAAGACATGTTTGACATCTTGTTCGGGTGGCGAAAAGCTTCAAAATGGTAAGCTAATATGTTCAGGAGCTTGAAGTTACTTTGTTCATGATCAATCATTTGCGGCTGTTTTCTGTTGCAGCAAGAAACTGATCAACGGGTTCAGTGCGTCTAAAGCTTCTGAAGAACAAGAGGAATTCGATTGCGAGGCAACTGCGGGAAGACGTGGCTCAGCTAATCAAAAGTGGTTATGAACATATTGCCCTTAATCGGGTAAGCTAATGAACATATATTGCTTTTTAATCCAGAGTTTATTAATTTAATTATCTCTGATTTTTCTTTTGTTGACTTCAGAATTCATTTTCAAGTTCTATAGCTTGTCTTAATTATTGCTCCAGGCTTGGAATAAAACGAGTTTTCCATGAAAATCCTGTTGCGTTTGTCCTTTTAGAAAATTTTGACACAAGTTTATTAGTTTATTTGATTTTCTGAGAAGTCTAGGGGTTAAAAGATTGCAGATATTAGAGGAGGTTATGATGTAAATAGCAAACTTTTTGTTTGTTCATTTCTAGCTGATTGTTTAAGGTTTCCCAATCATTCTTGGGAAGTTTGATGATGAGCCTTGTATTAGGTAACATATAAGAATCGTTTCCTGACATCAAAGGCTCTAAATATAATAAAGATGATGAGAGGAAGAGAGGCAAGAAAGAAAAAAAAGTTGATTGTAGCAAGATTGGCAATTATGATTGAGGGCAAGTTTCATTAACGTATACACAATTATAGAACTAAATAGTATCAATATAACTTCAATCTGGAAAATAGATCGATTTTATGCCGGGACTTGTTTCAAAGGGTTAAGGTACAAGTTCTGCCATTGATAAGAGTTATTTTTGAGTTTGCTGACCAAATGTTCCTGTAATTTCTGTTTCGTGCACCTTACTGGTAAATTTTAGAAGTTGGACTTAAAAGGATCTTTTTCTTTGTTCTTTGCAGCAAGACTGTTTAAGCTTGCTTTCTAATCTGTTCTGAAAAATAATCTGAGTAGGTTAAAGTTGAGTATACAAGATAATGACGAAAACAGAATTCGATTTAGAAAGTCAGTTGTAGGCTGTCTCAATTTGATTCTGTAATTATGCATGCTAGGAGTATATATGCTTTCTTGTGTGTTCATTAGTTTCTACTCCAAGATTACTATTGCAACTTTTGCTGAAGTATTAGGAATTTGTTTTTGCAGCCATTGGTATGTGACCATTTTTCTCATCTTTCAGGTTGAGCAGCTCATCAAAGATGAAGCATAGCAGCAGTGTATGAATTGTTAGATCATTTTTGTGAATTCATCCTCATCCATCTTTCGTATATCCGAAGACACAAGTATGTAACTACAGATAACCAATCTCTTTCCTGTGCTACATACATGAGCCATTCTAATGTTAATCAAAGATTTTTTTTGTAATTTCGTGGATTCAGGGACTGTCCAAATGATATCAATGAAGCAGTTTCAAGTCTTATATTTGCCTCAGCAAGATGTGGGGATCTACCTGAGCTTCAGGTGATCCGGAAGCTTTTTGGAGAGCGTTATGGTCAGAGGTTTGCAGTGTCAGCTGTCGAACTATTTCCTGGGAATCTAGTGAATCATGAGGTTAATAATCTATACCAGTTAGTAATATTGATAGGGGGTATTCCAGTTTCTAACATATGAATTCAATTTGATAAAATCTAAAACTACAGTTAAAAGAGAAACTCTCCATTCAGTCAGTCTCAGAGGATGTGAAGCATAGATTGGTTGATGACATAGCCAGGTATGCCGCCTGGAATCAGAAGTTTTAGCACTTGAATACTACCCTGAATGGCAAAAACAGCAGGTGACCTACATGCTTGAATCAGTATGTAAAAAAACAAATTCATGCTGCTCTTACCAATTCTAAGCAATTTTACTCTTTTTTCTACATGGAACCTGCAGGTGAAAGAAGATAGTGGACATCAAGTACTGGATACAGATGTTCTGACTTATTATGATACAAACAAAGGACCTGAAATTCAAGCTTCAAATGCTAGAGAGATAGAAAGAAATGTCATAAATCTGGATTCATTATCAACAAGCAAGAACATTTCGAATGAACAGTGCAGCTCTCCCAGCCATCAAGATTCTGGTACATCTAGTGCTTTGACTGTTTCTTCTAATGTTCAGTCAACTAGTTCTTCTGTTGTTCAGCAATCATCCCCAGATGTAGTAGAATCTCCTATGCATGAAAAAGCAGAGAAAGTAGAAAATGCCAGCCTCGATTCACCAAGTAAGTGTAGAATTTCTGGTTTGGACCACAAGGAAATGAGAACTCCCACAGCAACTTCTACAGAGAATTTGCCTCAATTTTCTGAGGAAGCGGTAGTATGTTTTGATGACATAGAGGAGTTTCAGTCTTTCACGAAAAAGGATGTAAATTTCCAAGACCAAAGAGTATTTAAGTTCAAATCATCTGTCGATCCCAGGTGTGAAAAAAATGGAATCAGTTGTGATCAAAATAACGTCGACAATTGTGAATCATTGAGTGAGACGTCAGGCTCAAGAAGATGTAGAAAAGGTGGAAAGGCACCTGGGAAAAGATTGAGGACATCACGCCTCGGGAAAAAACAAAGCATGAACAACATTGAATGTGTAACATATTATGACAAACCATGCAAAACTTCCCCAACTAATCATCCCAGCAAGCATC